>CATIWC010002261.1:7500-55931 GCA_948472305.1 Vicia faba | reverse complement strand
GAATTGCTTCAAGAAACATGGAGTTCCACCATATTTACAGAAACAATATTCCAACTCTAAGACTAATGCTAGCTCTTCAGAAGGAGACCAAGGATCTACTTCAAATTCTCTTCACATGAAGAGTGGTACTTCACCCATGACTCAGGATCAGTTCACTACCTTAATGGATTTAATTTAGAAGTCTGGCCTCTATTAAGTTGCAGTGAGTGCCTCTTCTAATCAAGTAGCTACTGCTGATTCATCAGCAGGTAATGTTCAACTTCGTTCATCCATTCATAACCATAGTTCTTGGATAATTGACTCATCTGCTAGTGATCACATATGTGGATCTCCTTGTTGGTTCCAAAGAAATATTGTTATTCCTCCTATTAATGTTAGGTTACTTAATGGCCATTCCTTACTTGCCAAATATTCTAGCACTGTCAGTTTTACCCCTTATTTTTTTGTATCCAATGTTTTGTTCATTCCTAAATTTTCCTTGAACTTGTTGTTTGTCTCAAAGTTGTGTGAAAATTCAAAATGTAATGTCAAGTTTTCTGGTTCTCATTGTTATATTCATGACACCACATCATTGAAGATGACTGGTTCAGCTGAAAGGAGGGATGTCTTATATTACTTAAATATAGAAAATAAGCCTTTCCTTAATCACATTAATAATGTTTCTATTAACTCTGTTTCTCTACCTGATAAAGCCTTATGGCATTTTAGGCTAGGACACTTGTCTCAAAACAAATTGCATGCTTTAAATTCTTTGTATCCCTTCATTGTTGTTAATAATAAAGATGTTTGTGACAATTTCAACTATGCTAGACAAAGACACCACGTATTAATCCAAAACCTTAAAACATCGAGTCTATGAATCTTATCACTTATAAAGTATTCAACATTCACTTTTTTCATCTGATGCGGGGACTCATACTCACACATGACATACCAACAATCTTCCCCTCAAGTGGGAAACAATCCATTCTTATGGGTATGCTCCCCCTAAAATGGAAGCTTTTTTCATCCATATCTACTTGCACCTCGTTGTATGGTCTCAACGGAACAGACCTCTTGAACACTCTTGCCAAAAAGACTTTCAATACAAGGAACTCTAGTCGAACTAGGATCTGATACCATTGTTGGGTCATGAGGGGGGGTCTTAGGATCATCAAATTGCCCTTTAGGAGCAACCACACAAGTGAGAAAAACACCATATATTAACCCAAAACCTTAATGCATTAAGTTTATAGGTCTTCTTACTTATATAATGTTCAACATTCACTTTTTCTTCCGACATGGGACTCATACTTGCACTAGATATATCAACATTTACTACTAACAAATCATACCAAGCAATAATTTTATAGACTATTTAATCACCTCCTACATTCTCAAAATTTCAATAATCATCAACACAAATCAATTTTTTATGTAAAAATTTTCCCATGTTCAAACGAGATCCATAAAACCTTTTCTTAGTAATATTCAACAAAGTCATGCAGTTAAATCAAATCCACTTTTATCTACCTGATAAAGCCTTATGGCATTTTAGGCTAGGGCACTTGTCTCAAAACAGCTTGTCTGCTTTACATTCTTTGTATCCCTTCATTGTTGTTAATAATAAAGATGTTTGTGAAATTTTCCACTATGCTAGACAAAGACACCACGTATTAATCCAAAACCTTAAAACATTGAGTCTATGAATTTTATCACTTATAAAGTATTCAAAGAAAACTCTCTTGTAATGTTAGTACAAATAGAGCTCTGCACCCTTATGACATGATTCATTTTGATACATGGGGACCATTAGCTATCAAATCCTTACGTGACTACAGTAGATATACCTGGATAACTCTAATGAAAACCAAATCTGACAGCCGGACCGCTTTCCACCCGGGTCCTCTTTCTTTGTATCAGGTCGGCATTAGGATCGACCTCTTGAACCTCTGGGATCTCGTCCGACGCGGCCCCCGAGCTGGGCGACGAATCCACCCTCACCACCTGAGGAGCGCCCAGACTATGTGGCGGGCCCATCCTCGTTGCCTGGGGAGCCTTCACGACCCTCCTACCCCGCTTCTGGTCGCAAGACAGCTTCAAGAGTCTTTCCCGTCGACCGACCATCGAACCTGCACAAAATAAAAGACGGGTTAGTGTCGAGCAAGTTCATAAATAAATGACGAGCAAAGAAATTCAAGCAATAAACGACCTAGCAGACGAGCAGCCTGTCTGAACGTCTGACACTCCACGAGTGCCTTAGTATCAATCGGTCGGGACTCAAATGTCGGATAACCCTCTTCATCCAAGACATCTTCCCCTTCCCTCGTGGCCCACCGGGCGGGGTGGAAGCTGTCGACGAACCGACAAAGAGTGGCGTACGCCTCCTCGTCCTCCGAACACATGTCGCCCGCAGCGGTATGATAGTATCCAGTCCCGTGCTCGTAATGCCTAAACATCCAATTCACGGGGAACTTGGCTGTGCGGGCCATCACGGGATACCCATCGTTGTCTAAGACCGCCTCCCCGTCATCGTCGCTTATGGGCGCCTCCTCCTCGTACAGGGATCCTAAAGCAGACGTGGTAACTGGCCTCACGACATACCACTTGTCTTTAAAACCCCTTACGGAGTCCATGTACATCTTGAATAGTCTCCTCGACTGTTTTAAGGAGACCCAACTGTGTTTCCCTCCTCGGGACTGGCGCTGCAGATGAAAAATTCTGAATAAGAGAGGTATCGTCGCCCCAATCCTCAGAAAGCGACATGTCAACTCAAACGCCCGGATAAAGGCGAGTGAGTTCGGGTGTAGCTGCGACGGGGCCAGCCCCAGATGGGCGAAGACCCCGGTCTGAAAGTCACTAAAGGGCAGCTGCAGCCCAAGATCTTTGAACGCGATCTCGTACATTGGGAAACTATACTCGGGGTACACCGAGCAGATCCGGGCATTGGAGGTCGGTCGCGTAACAACAAAATTCTTCTGAAAATCAGGCTGACTGTGGCCCGCCTCAAGGACACCATATGGCTTTCGGTCACGTCGGCTATATATCGACGCGATTCCTCGGGGCTCGGCGCCCACCCAATCCAACAGAGGGTCGTCGACAGTATCGATCAAACTCACCGCCTCATCGGCACTTTATTCCTCTTGCTCGGGGCGTCCAGAGGAGCACGACTCGTCCGCCATGGTTACCTGCAGAGCACGGGAAACCAGTCAATTGGGCACGAAACCATACGCTTGACGTAGCGGACCAGATGTAGTGTACGACAAACCACGTCATTCCATGCACGACCACAAAAGTTAGTTTGCAACAAGAAAGCAGTCGCCTCCCCGACGTCCAGATAACTCGATGGGCCCTTCTCCAAACCGCCTGAGCAAACCGACAATGCGGCCACTCTCCAACATGTCGACCCAAGGTATGAACATGGCGAGCAACATCATGAAACCTACGGCCAGAACCATGAACATACCGGGCACGATCATGAATCAGGCGCCCTGGATCATGAAGACCCCGGGCAGCGCTGCAGATTATTACCTAAAACTATGAATCTACCGGCCACGAGCATGTGTTTGCCGGTCCTAAGCATGAATGTGTCGAGCTAAACATGAGTTTACCGGGCTAGTCCCACGCGCACAGTCCCTAAAACGTCTACAACGCTGAAAATCATGCATTACAACAGGAAAATAAAGAAGATAAGTCACTTACTTGGAATCAAGAAGTGGATTCGGCTACGGAGGAAAAGAATCTGTAACAGGAGATCGCAGCTATGAAAAATTTGGAAGAACAGCAGCAGTAGGAGCGCAAAGAGTAGAAACGTGTTATGGGGCCCAAGGTTCCTATTTATAGTGATGACGTGGAATACCAAACGTCACCTCGGGCAACCACGGAGTTTCTATCCTCGACGCACTGCTCCCAACGCAATGATGACCCTATCTTCATAGGGTGGCGGCACAGTTACCGAAAGATACCTCGTGTGCTCGACAGACACGCGCCGGCAAGGATCCTCTGAGCATTCACCGCGAAAGATTTGTCTCCGAGCACGACACGGAGAGGCCCTCGAGGGCCTGCATCTCTGACCCGGGCGCGAGACCCCGAAGCGGAAACGACCTGAGATCAAGCCATGGCTCCTAACAAAGGAACCACGACTTGGGGGGCTCCTGTTCTGGATTGGGCCCGACAGGCCCAATAGCATTGCTAAGGCCCAATCCAAATGGACTTGCTGAGGACCACGCCGACCAAAGGGTCACAGTCGTGCCCGACGTGCTCCGTGAGGTCACTTGCTCGACCTCTACATCTCCAACTCGACATCCTGCTGTCCAGCTCGACATCACCTCGAGCACCCCCAACTAGGGCAGACTCAGTCCACTGCACTCCCAACGAGACCCCAAAAAGACTGCGTCTCCGTCCGCCCGCACTTCACGCAGAACATCCAGGAAGGGGACCACGTGCGGGTCCCCACTACGTACGTAGAACCTGGCAGTTCCTCCGTTGGGCCAAACCTGCCCGGCCCAACGGAGGAACCTTGGCCCAGCGCTGGGGGCTATAAATACCCTCTGTTTCCAGAGGGTCAGGTATTCATCATTCTACCCATACACTTACTATTTCCTGCTCGTGCTTCTACTTACTTCAGCATCGGAGTGTCTTGCAGGTACCCCCCCACCTCGTTCAAAACTTTCAGCTCGGAGCCAGCCGTGACGGTCCATTTCTGATCAGGTTAGATCAGTACTAATACTTTCTCTTTGCATAACCAAACCCCTTACCTCAATCTCTATTTTACTTTGAGTTTATTCACTCTTTTCTCATTCCTTTGGATAAAATAAAAGTGCGGTGGTGACTTTCACTGATTTGCGAATTAAGTCAATCTAATGACTTAGTCTCAATATTTCTACCTCTACAGTTACAACTATACACTACCTAACAAAGATTGTTCAATCTTTATTATAGGTATTTCCAATCGTTTTTATATGTGTTATTTGTAGTAGTGATTTAACATGAACCAACACATATGAAGTTGAAAATCAAAAGCAACTTAGAAAAATAAAGACTATTGTCCAACATATCAAGCAAGATATGAATAATCGGGAACATGTCTCCAAGCAGCCTCACTTTCCTCGACCATCACCAACTAAACATAAATATGAGGCACCTAGACAAGTGTAGGTCGTAAAAAAACCTTAAGACAATCATCCCTAAATTATAAAAAGACAAAGAATGAATTAGAAAAAATCAACAAATATTAAGCCTCACTTTTCTTTGATTATCACCAAATAGTGCCCTCTTAAAACCAAAGACAATTCTTGTTGCTTGAGCTTCACAAATCCACTACTACAAAAATACTATTCATAACGGTAGTGTAATGCATATAATAATGGTTGTACATCCGTTGTTACGCAACATGTTATTGTAATTATGTTGCTTTCCATCACATACGTGTGACCATGGTAATAAACTAGGTAGCACGCTACCTATCACAATGGTTATTTCTAACTACGGTTGTGATATATATATATATATATATATATATATATATATATATATATATATATATATATATATATATATATATATATATATATATATATATAGAGAGAGAGAGAGAGAGAGAGAGAGAGAGAGAGAGAGAGAGAGAGAGAGAGAGAGAGAGGTCATGGGTTCAAAATCCAGCAACTGGAATTTAATTAGAATAAAAATTAATATTTGATCACGGTTATAAAAGATAACTGTTGTGGTATGTATACATGAGTTTATTACAAAATATATGGATTTATTGTTTTTCCCTACACCTTATTAAACATATACAATAATTTAAATTGATGTATAATATAATAATATGAAAATTTTAAATTATTTTTGAAAAAAAAAACTTAAACGAACCACAATTTTTCGAATATCATGCATCTCGTAAATCATCTCTCGCTCTTTAACATAGAGAATTTGATTCAATGATCTAAGTTCTTCATATCAATGATTCATTCTCTTCTAGTTTATTTTAAAAAGCATTCATCTTCTTACTAATTCAGATTCATCATCATCATTGTCATCCTAATAATAATCATCATCTTTTAAAATAATAATGATTATGATAGTGATGATGATGAGTCTGAATTTTTTAACAAATTCATGCTTTTCAAAATAAACTAGAAGAGAAGGAATCGTTGCTATGAAGAACTTTGGATATTGAACCAAATTCTATATGTTAAAGAATGATATAAGAATTACGAGATATATGCAATTCAAAAAACATTGATTGATCTAAGTCGGTTTTCAAATATAACTTAATTTTTAGGTTATTATTTTATAAATTAATTTAAATGAATGCATGTTTGGTGAAACAAGTAATCTATATAATATGATAAACTCAACTGAATCTTGTGTCAATCTACATAAGAAATTAATGCTGCAAGATTCACAAAAACAAAATATTGCTAAGTCGCAAGAAGGTGTTTTCTTGTGACTTGATAATGTTTTGTTCTTATTTTGAGAAACATTTATCAACCCCAAAAACATACAACAACATTTATCAACAAAACAACAACATCATACAACAATATATCAACTAATAAAATGTTTCACGAACGTACCTTTTAGTGAAAAGATTCATGGAAAATAAAGACAAAGAAATATAAGGCAAATGAAGCTTCCATAATAGAAATATAACGATAATGAAGAAAGCGTATGGAAAACATAGATAAAGGGAAGTACCTATACATAGAAAATGGGAAGAAAGTGTATGGATAACATGGAAGAAAGCTTATGAAAAAGAAGAAGAAGAAAAATAAAACTTATGAACTTGATTACCTTTAAATATGAAGAAACTTACGAGGACGAGTTTGCTTCATGTGAAAGAGGGAGATGTTACAATTTTATTTTGAGAGTGATGACTATTTTGTGTTGAAGCTAGATAACTTCAATATATATATATATATATATATATATATATATATATATAATTTATCATTACGACTGTTAATAAAATGTAAATTCTATTCATAACATTTTCTAGTAATAATTATGGTAATAAGTATTTTAATATTAATATATTTAAAAAACTATAAGGACAAGCCCTTTTAGTAGACAGTGTATCACATTAGGCATTTATTGTTGGGTCATGAGGGGGTATGAGGATCATCACATTGCGCTTTAGGAGCAACCACACGAGTGAGAAAGACACCACGTATTAATCCAAAACCTTAAAGTGTTGAGTCTATGGGTCTTATCACTTATAAATGATTCAACATTCACTTTTTCCATCTGATGCGGTACTCATACTCACACATGATATACCAACAATCTTTCCCTCAAGTGGAAATCAATCCATTCTTATGGGTATACTCCCCCTAAAATGGAAGCTTTTTTCATCCATATATACTTGCACCTCGTTGTATGGTCTCAACATAACAGATCTCTTGAACACCCTTTGCCAAAAAGACTTTCGATACAAGGAACTCTAGTCGAATTGAGCTCTGATACCATTGTTGGGTCATGAGGGGGAGGGGGGTCTGAGGATCATCACATTGGACTTTAGGAGCAACCACACAAGTGAGAAAGACACCATATATTAACCCAAAACCTTAATGCATTGAGTTTATAGGTCTTCTTACTTATATAATGTTCAACATTCACTTTTTCATCTGACATAGGACTCATATTCACACTAGATATATCAATATTTACTACTAATAAATCATACCAAGCAATAATTGTATAGACTATTTAATCACCGCCTACATTCTCAAAATTTCAATAATCATCAACACAAATCAAATTTTTATGTAAAAATTTACCCATGTTCAAACGAGATCCATAAAACCTTTTCTTAGTAATATTCAACAAAGTCATGCAGTTAAATCAAATCCACTTTTCAATTAGGTAAATATAAAATCAAAAAATTTCTTAATGATAATTATTGAATCCTAAATCAAACCTATAATCTCTTTTTTAGAAAAATTAAACTTCTTATCATTCCCTATTGATGCGATTCAAAGAAAGAGGGGATCGAATTTGAGAGAATTTAAGAGTTTCGCAACAAAGGGTTCAAGAATTGAAAAAAAAAACTCTAAATTTTTATAAGAGCAAGAAGTTAAACTTATTCATTATAAATAGGTGTATAGAGAATGACAACATTAAAAAGGTGATTGAGAAGGCGAGAGACAGTTGAGAAAGGTTGTTAAGACAGTTCATCTGCCACCTAACTTAAGATTAATTTAACAAAGATTAAACAAAAAAAATATAATTCACATTAAATTCTTAATTCACCACTATCTATTAATTGATTTAAGAAATCTATTTATTAAGTTAGGTATTATCCACCTGATCTAAGAAGTTTTATTTACTTTATTAATAATAAAATTTTAAGAAACGAGGATTCGAACCAAAGCTATTGGACTCCCAAATTTTAAAATTGGCTTAAAATATATTTAAATTTATTTAAATAAAATAGTTAATAAATTGTTTCAGAGTATCACAAACATAATTAATTTTAATTTCTCATTTTATGATAATGTTGGAGAAGCTTAAGGAACCCTAACTGCCTCTTGATGTGCGTCAATCTCTTCTTCTCGGGCCCATCTCTCCCTCTTCTCTGGTCCATCGCTCTTTCTCATGTTCTCAGTTACCCTCGTGAATGGCGCTTATTAGTTCTTTGAAACCTTCTCTTCGGTCTGTCATTAATGCAAAATAATCACCACACAGAAAATGAGGTAATTACAAATTATTACTGATAGTTTCTTTTAATTTTAATTATAAAAAGTAATTAGTATATAAGATTTTTGTTTTGTATATAAGATAGTTGCAAAATAACTAATAGTTTCAGAGGTGTTAATAGTAATTGAATTCAGGTTGTTAATACAAAAGCTGAGGAGAAAAACCAAGGTGTTGGTGGAAGAATAGTACTGAGGCAGTTTCTTGAGATAGGGACTAATGGAACAGCACAAATTGATGATAGAGTATCAAATTCTTCATTTGTTGAAAGAACAAGCTTAAACACTTTTAAGATAGTTAATTAGTTAGTTAATATTATACTTAATTAGTTAATTAGCTTGTATATTACTTTTCCGCCCTTTTCAAATTCAAACTTGTATAAGAGATAACTCTCTCCTTATTTGTATGGTTGAGCTAATTTTCACCTTTTACAATGAACATTATCTCCTCCTGTTACCTTTCATTTCTTGATTTTAGCTTCTTTATGTTAAACTGCAATTATCCCAATATGGTATCATTCTCCATCTGACTCATCTTCCACAATCGTCTCTCTGATCTTTTCATCTTTTTCTTCCTCATTGCACCGCCGAGGAATCAACCTCCAGATCCTATTTTTGATCCAAATTCGCCATATTTCGTTCATCCCAATGACAGTCGCAGCTCAGTCACGGTTTCTCCGAAACTTACCGGCTCCAACTACCATTCTTGGGCGCGTTCTATGAAGAGAGCTCTCGGTGGCAAGTTGAAGCTTGAATTCATTGACAGAAGCATTCCTCCTCTGATCGACACATTCAATCACTCGTTTCGAGCTTGAAATTGTTGTAACATGCTGGTACATTCTTCGCTTATGAACTATGTTTCTGAATCTATCGCTCAATCGATCGTTTTTATGGAAAATGTTGTTGATGTATGGAACGATCTAAAAGAACGATTATCACAAGCTGATCTCATTCGTATTTCTGAATTACAACAAGAAATTTTTAATCTCAAGCAAGAAGAAAAATCTGTAACTGAATTCTTTTTCTGACCTAAAGGTTATTTGGCAAGAACTCAATTTATATCTACCTTTACCTATGTGTACTTTCCAAATTCAATTTGCTTGTGAAGCTATGCGTAGTGCTAGATCAAACCACAAACTGTTGCATATCATTAGGTTTTTGACTGGCCTAAATGATAATTTTGTTATGGTTAAATATCAAATTCTGTTAATGGAATCGTTGCCTCTTCTTAATAATATCTTTTCCATGATTATCCAACATGAAAGGAAAAATCAGATACATGTTCCCAATGATGAATCTTAAGCATTGATTAATGCTGCTGACTCCAAAAGGTTTTCTTCTAAGTACAATTCCTTCAAGGCTGATGCTCGCGTATGTACTTTCTGTAGCAAAACCAATCATACTGTTGAGAATTGCTTCAAGAAACATGGAGTTCCACCATATTTACAGAAACAGTATTCCAACTCTAAGACTAATGCTAGCTCTTCAGAAGGAGACCAAGGATCTACTTCAAATTCTCTTCACATGAAGAGTGGTACTTCACCCATGACTCAGGATCAGTTCACTACCTTAATGGATTTAATTTAGAAGTCTGGCCTCTATTAAGTTGCAGTGAGTGCCTCTTCTAATCAAGTAGCTACTGCTGATTCATCAGCAGGTAATGTTCAACTTCGTTCATCCATTCATAACCATAGTTCTTGGATAATTGACTCATCTGCTAGTGATCACATATGTGGATCTCCTTGTTGGTTCCAAAGAAATATTGTTATTCCTCCTATTAATGTTAGGTTACTTAATGGCCATTCCTTACTTGCCAAATATTCTAGCACTGTCAGTTTTACCCCTTATTTTTTTGTATCCAATGTTTTGTTCATTCCTAAATTTTCCTTGAACTTGTTGTTTGTCTCAAAGTTGTGTGAAAATTCAAAATGTAATGTCAAGTTTTCTGGTTCTCATTGTTATATTCATGACACCACATCATTGAAGATGACTGGTTCAGCTGAAAGGAGGGATGTCTTATATTACTTAAATATAGAAAATAAGCCTTTCCTTAATCACATTAATAATGTTTCTATTAACTCTGTTTCTCTACCTGATAAAGCCTTATGGCATTTTAGGCTAGGACACTTGTCTCAAAACAAATTGCATGCTTTAAATTCTTTGTATCCCTTCATTGTTGTTAATAATAAAGATGTTTGTGACAATTTCAACTATGCTAGACAAAGACACCACGTATTAATCCAAAACCTTAAAACATCGAGTCTATGAATCTTATCACTTATAAAGTATTCAACATTCACTTTTTTCATCTGATGCGGGACTCATACTCACACATGACATACCAACAATCTTCCCCTCAAGTGGGAAACAATCCATTCTTATGGGTATGCTCCCCCTAAAATGGAAGCTTTTTTCATCCATATCTACTTGCACCTCGTTGTATGGTCTCAACGGAACAGACCTCTTGAACACTCTTGCCAAAAAGACTTTCAATACAAGGAACTCTAGTCGAACTAGGATCTGATACCATTGTTGGGTCATGAGGGGGGGTCTTAGGATCATCAAATTGCCCTTTAGGAGCAACCACACAAGTGAGAAAAACACCATATATTAACCCAAAACCTTAATGCATTAAGTTTATAGGTCTTCTTACTTATATAATGTTCAACATTCACTTTTTCTTCCGACATGGGACTCATACTTGCACTAGATATATCAACATTTACTACTAACAAATCATACCAAGCAATAATTTTATAGACTATTTAATCACCTCCTACATTCTCAAAATTTCAATAATCATCAACACAAATCAATTTTTTATGTAAAAATTTTCCCATGTTCAAACGAGATCCATAAAACCTTTTCTTAGTAATATTCAACAAAGTCATGCAGTTAAATCAAATCCACTTTTATCTACCTGATAAAGCCTTATGGCATTTTAGGCTAGGGCACTTGTCTCAAAACAGCTTGTCTGCTTTACATTCTTTGTATCCCTTCATTG
Organism: Vicia faba; assembly: GCA_948472305.1. Classification (NCBI taxonomy): domain Eukaryota; kingdom Viridiplantae; phylum Streptophyta; class Magnoliopsida; order Fabales; family Fabaceae; genus Vicia; species Vicia faba. The sequence continues at coordinate 44,252 of CATIWC010002261.1, read as the reverse complement.
TTGTTAATAATAAAGATGTTTGTGAAATTTTCCACTATGCTAGACAAAGACACCACGTATTAATCCAAAACCTTAAAACATTGAGTCTATGAATCTTATCACTTATAAAGTATTCAAAGAAAACTCTCTTGTAATGTTAGTACAAATAGAGCTCTGCACCCTTATGACATGATTCATTTTGATACATGGCGACCATTAGCTATCAAATCCTTACGTGACTACAGTAGATATACCTGGATAACTCTAATGAAAACCAAATCTGAGGCAAGGCAACAAATCATTAATTTTGTTACTTATTGAAAAACAGTATGTTGCTAAGGTCAAAATTGTTAGAACTGACAATAACCCTGAGTTTAACAAGCCTGGTTTTTATGTCACTAATGGTATTGTTCACCATACTAGTTGTGTGGAATTTCCCCAACAAAATGGTAGAGTTGAGAGAAAATATCAACATCTTTTAAATGTTGGCAAGGCCCTACTTTTTCAGTCTAAACTTCCTAATAAATTTTGGTCATATGCTCTCTTGCATGCTACATTCATCATAAATAAGATTCCTACTCCTATTCTTAACAATCAATCTGATAAGCCTAGGCCACTCATCACCAAGTTTTACACCCGCAGGCAGAGACTCCCAAGGAGTGCAGGATCAGGATATGCGAATCAGGGGGCGTGACCCTTGGTGAACAGACACACCCACCCGAAAGGATGCGACCCTTGGAACCAAACATCATCAAATCTAACAATTATAACCCTTCAAATTAATTGTGCCAATTAGGAACAGATGTAAATGTAGTATAAATAGAAGCAAATCAAAATTAGGAAGACATTCAGAAAATTAGGAAGAATTTGAATTGTGGAGAGACAGGCTCTCGAAAACCTGTGTTGTAATAATCCAATATTATCTACATAAATTTCAGTATTCATCTTTTCATTTTTGTTCCAATTTTTTGGCTCTTATCAATTGGTATCAGAGCACCGTCCAGGTGCTTTGCTTCCAACAATGGTGACAACTCGATCTAATCCCGAAAACCCAGACACAATGGAGAGAATTTTAGAAATGTTGATGGCGGACCGACAAAACCGAGAGTTAGAACGACAACAATTCGAAACACGCTTTGCACGTCTAGAAGCCATGGTGGAAAATTTGTCCAAGCATTCAGAAGATGGCACACCCAAAGGTTCCATCAATGGAGAACGTTCAACCAAGGGCCACACCGGAGAAAGAAAAACAGAACGATGGAGAAAATTGGCAATCCCCATATATGATGGAGAATCCAATGCTTATGGCTGGATAAAAAAATTGGAACGCTTCTTTCAAATGAGAGACATCCTAGAAGAAGAGAAAATCAGGCAGTTATGGTGGCTCTAGAGGGAAAGGCACTATCTTGGTTCCAATGGTGGGAAAATTGCAATTCTGATATTGGATGGGAAGATTTCAAACTTGCCATTCGTGAAAGGTTCCAAACTTCAGCCACTCTCAACCCTTTTGCTTCCCTCCTTGTACTTAAACAAGAAGAAACGGTGGAAGAGTACGTTGAACAATTCGAAAAGTTTGCAGGTATGCTGAAAACTATCGATGAAGAACATTTAAAGGACATTTTTGCGAACGGATTAAAGGAAGACATTGGGGAAGAAATTAAACTCTACGAACCACCCACTTTTTCAATCATGGTCAAGAAGGCATTAATGATCGAACAAAAAAATAGAGAAATTTGGAAGGTGGGACCGAATGCTCCTTCTAACTCAAATTCAAAAGTTAACAACTCGTATCGAAGCCCATCCTATTCAAAGACTATTACTTATGGTGTTGGTCAGAAAGGTGGAGGAAAAAGTAATGGCCCTTCTAATTCTTTTGCGGGAAGTGAATCGGTGAACAAACCAGAGAACAACAACCGACCCAGAGGATTTCAACGGTTAACCGAAGCAGAACTTCAAGATCAATGGAAGAAAGGTAATTTTAAAGGGAGAGCCAGAACTTTCAAAGAAAGACGCCTCACTTAATTCTATGTTGAAAGCTTTGCAGCAAGGAGAATGGTTCTTTATCGATTATCGTCATATTCAAGCAGAGATAGATTGGAAGGATTCAATCCTGTCAGAATTAAAAGATGTGCTACATGATTTCCCTTCCATCTTTGAACCCCCATATGGACTTCCTCCTCATCGGCGTCAAGACCATGCCATTCACCTCAAAGAAGGATCCCAAATACCGAATATCAGACCATACAAATATCCTCACTATCAAAAAATAGAAATTGAAAAATTGGTTGCAGAAATGTTAGAAGCAGGAATCATCCGACCATCTACGAGTCCTTATTCTAGTCCTGTCATCCTAGTCAGAAAGAAAGATGGTAGTTGGCGGTTTTGTGTAGATTACAGGGCCTTGAACAAAATCATTGTTCCAGACAAATTTTCCATCCCAGTGATTGAAGAGTTGTTAGACGAAATAGGAGGGGCCAACATCTTTTCAAAACTGGATTTAAGATTCGGATACCACCAAATCAGAATGAAGGAAGAGGATATTGCAAAAACTGCTTTCCGAACACATGAAGGTCATTATGAATTTATGGTACTTCCATTTGGACTTACTAACGCACCTTCGTCTTTTCAATCATTAATGAATGAAGTATTAAGGCCAGTACTCCGAAAATACGTTTGGTATTCTTTGATGATATCCTAATATACAGCCCTTCTATGGAAGAACACAAGCAACATCTGCAAAATGTATTAACGTTACTCCAACAAAATCAATTGAAGATCAACGACAAGAAATGCTCATTTGGCCAAGATAACTTGGAATATCTAGGACATATTATTTCTGCTGGAGGAGTATCCGCGGATCCTAAGAAGTTAGAAGCAATGACATTATGGCCTTCACCCAAGGATGTCACTAGCTTAAGGGGATTCTTAGGACTTACTGGCTATTATAGGAGGTTCGTTCATGATTATGGAAGAATAGCAAGGCCGTTGACCAACTTGTTGAAGAAAAATGCCTTTGAATGGAGTCCAGAGGCAAAACTTGCGTTCGAACAACTAAAGCAAGCCATGACCAAATTGCCCACATTAGCAGTACCCAACTTTTCAAAGCCTTTTGTGGTGGAAACGGATGCTTGCAGAACCGGACTAGGGGCTGTTCTAATGCAGGAAGGAAGACCCCTGGCCTTTTGGAGCACTATCCTATCAGAAAGGAATCAGAGGAAATCAGTGTATGATCGCGAATTAATGGCATTCGTAAAAGCAGTCCAGAAATGGCGACACTACTTGTTGAGAAACCATTTTATTATTAAAACTGACCAAAAAAGTTTGAAATTCTTGACAGAGCAGAGGATGATTGGTAAGGAACAACACAAATGGATTTCCAAATTAGCAGGATATGATTTTGAAATACAGTACAAGCCAGGGAAGGAAAACTCTTCCGCCGATGCCCTATCCAGGAGAAGTTCTTATTGTGCCATGATAGTCTTAAAAATTCACGATTTCGAGGAATGGGTTGAAGAGATCAAACAAGATGTCAAGTTACAAAAAATCATGCAAGACCTAATTATCAATCCATGTCTCATGCTGGCTACACGTTAAGGGATCAGAAACTATTTTACAAGGAGAAATTGGTGTTTTCAAAATCGTCCTCCAGGATTCCCATCATTTTAAAAGAATTCCATTCATCTTTGGTAGGAGGACACTCAGGAATCTTCAGGACTTATAAAAGAATAGCCGATCTAGTTTATTGGGAAGGGATGAAAACCGACATCAAAAATTTTGTTGCAGCTTGCGAAGTCTGTCAAAGAAACAAAAGCGACAACTTGTCACCGGCAGGACTACTACAGCCATTACCAATTCCTACTCAAGTATGAACAGACATTTCGATGGATTTTATTGGAGGACTACCCAAATCCGTGGGGAAGGATACAATTCTGGTGGTGGTTGACCGGCTCACCAAATATACACACTTCATACCATTAGGGCATCCTTACGCCGCTATCGATGTTGCTGCAGTTTTTCTACAGGAAGTTGTAAGATTGCATGTATTTCCGTCTTCCATTGTTTCAGACCGCGATCCTTTGTTTTTAAGTAATTTTTGGAAAGCCCTTTTTAAAGCAGCAGGTACACAACTAAAATTCAGTTCGGCATACCATCCTCAAACTAATGGACAAACTGAAGTTGTCAATCGATTCTTAGAGGTTTATTTACGATGCTTAATAGGTACTAAGCCTAAGAAATGGTTTTCTTGTCTTCCCTGAGAAGAATTCTGGTTTAATACCAATTATAATGCTTCAAGCAAAATGTCCCCTTTCAAAGCATTGTATGGACATGATCCACCTCACATTCTTAAGGGATCCACCATTCCTTCCCGCCTTGAAGAAGTCAATAAACTTACAATTGCTCGAGATGAATTATTGGCGGCTCTGAGAGAGAATTTGTTGAAGTCCTAAGATGTCATACGCACAAATGCAAACAAACGCCGCCGAGATATAGCATATGAAATCGGTGATTGGGTGTTCTTAAAGATGCAACCTTACAGGAGAAAATCTTTGGCTAAAAGAATTAATGAAAAACTCTCGCCTCAATTTTATGGTCCTTTCCAGGTGTTAAAAAAAGTGGGTGCTGTTGCTTACAAATTGGATCTTCCATCTCATAGTAAAATTCATCCAGTATTTCATGTCTCTCTCCTCAAGAAGGCCATTGGTGATTCTTTCCAATCTCAACCTTTACCACCTATGCTATCTGAGGATAAGGAATTACAGGTTTATCCGGACTATGTTTTAGATATTCGTGAATTACAACCTGGCAACGTGGAAGTCTTAATTAAGTGGCAGAATCTGCCTACAAGTGAAAATAGTTGGGAATCTGTGGCTAAATTACAAGAGGTCTTTCCAGATTATCACCTTGAGGACAAGGTGAATCTTTTAGGCGGGGGTATTGATAAGCCTAGGCCACCCATCACCAAGTTTTACACCCGCAGGCAGCGACTCCCAAGGAGTGCAGGATCAGGAGACGCGAATCAAGGGGCGTGACCCTTGGTGAACAGACACACCCACCCGAAAGGATGCGACCCTTGGAACCAAACATCATCAAATGTAACAATTATAACCCTTCAAATTAATTGTGCCCATTAGGAACATATGTAAATGTAGTATAAATAGAAGCAAATCAGAATGAGGAAGACATTCAAAAAATTAGGAAGAATTTGAATTGTGGAGAGACAGGCTCTCGAAAACCTGTGTTGTAATAATTCAATATTATCTACATAAATTTCAGTATTCATCTTTTCATTTCTGTTCCAATTTTTTTGGCTCTTATCACAATCACCTCATTTTGTTCTGCATCATAAATTACTAACATTCAATCTCTTAAATTTTTTGGTTCATTGGCTTATGCCTCAACACTTCGGATTCACATAACTAATCTTGAGCCACGCAGTAGAAAGTACATTTTTTATGCAAAAATGGTATACAAGGGGTTGTTTTGTATGATATGCATAATCATGATATATTCATTTCCAAAAATGTCACTCATCATGAACATATATTTCCTTACTCAGGGAAACATCACCCTTCTTGGGACTATCACATACATATTGAGTCAAAATCCAATTATGATGACTTAAGTCAAAAGCATAATACATCTGCTCCTTTCTCACAAGACAGTCATGATACTTGTGATACTCTGACCCAAAATTTAGACACCACTGATGTTGTTAAACAAAATACTGATAACACTAATTATGTTTAGAATATAGATGAACTTGTCAATAGCAGACCTATTAGAAATAAGCACACACCTGCTTATCTTTAAGATTATGTTTGCAACTATTTCCTTAATTCTGCTAACAGATCTTACCATATTAATGCTAACATCCTTTATCCCATTTCTTCTTTTGATTCTCTCTCTCACTTATCTGAGTCTCATCGTGTTTTCACCACTTCTATCACAAATAATTTTGAACCAAAGAATTACAAAGAGGCTTTCTTATTTGAAAATTGGCTTAAGGCTATGGCTTCTCAATTAGAAGCATTACACAAAAACAAGACTTGGAGCATTGTTGATCTGCAACCTCATGTTAAGCCTATAAGAAGTAGATGGTTGTATAAGATTACACACAAAGCTGATGGGACAATAGAGAGGTAAAAAGTCAGGTTGGTGGCTAAAGGGTATAATCAGATTGAGGGATGATTTTTTTATACATTCTCTCCTGTAGAAAAGTTAACAACTGTAAGAACTCTTCTAGATGTTGCTGCTATAAATGGTTGGTTCTTACACCTGCTTGATGTAAACAATGCATTTCTGCATGGTAATTTACAAGAAGATGTGTATATGACCATACTAGAGGGTGTCCCTTGTGACAAACCAAATCAGGTATGCAAATTAATGAAAAGTCTGTATGGTTTAAAGCAGGCTTGTCGTAAGTGGTATGAAAAATTAATTGGTTTGCTTATTAAACAAGGATACACACAATCTAATTCTGATTATTCTTTATTCACCCTCAAAACTTCTAACACTTTTACAGTAATTTTGGTCTATGTTGGTGACTCTATGGAAGAATTTTCCAAAATTAAAACTTCTTTAAACAACAATTTTAGCATTAAGGATCTTGGTTTGCTGAAATATTTCTTAGGGCTCGAGGTTGCTCATTCCAAAGAAGGCATTACTCTATCTCAAAGAAAATATTGCTTTGATCTTCTCCAAGAATCAAGTCTTATTGGTTCTAAACCTGCAACTACACCTCTTGGCTCTTCAGTCAAGTTACATGTTGATGGTGGAAAATCTTTCGATGATATTGGTGCCTACAGAAAACTTATTGGTCGTCTTTTGTACCTTAACACCACAAGGCCATATATCATATGCTAGTCAACAACTTGTCAATTTCTGTATATTCCAACCATGAATCACTATCAAGCTGCTTGTTGTGTCTTGTGATACTTAAAGGATTCCCTGGGAGAGGCTTATTATTCTCCAAGAACTCTGATCTGCAAATTCTTGGTTACTCAGATGCTGACTCAGCAGGATCTCGCAGTCACACATATTACACCAACAATTACACTCTTTATTAACTTTTGATTTTGTTTTGATCTAATGGTTATTACTGCCCTTTTAATGCTCATATCATATTTATTAAAATAATTCTATCTTATTTTGGTGATAAATAATTTCTATTTTATAAAATCATAATATTATACTTTTATAAAATAAAATAGTTTTCTCTCACTTATTTTAACAACTTACATAATTCTTTATATTTTTTAATAAAAAAGTTATTCAAAATATTATTTTTAAAAATTCATTATTCTAAATAAAAAATAGTTCTTATTTTTAAACAAATTTCACTTTTTAAGTTAAATTATATTCTATTCACTTAAAGTGAATAATGAAACTGATACATTTTTATAAAGTATGAAATAGCATTAAAATGAAAGAAAACTAATCAATTTCTTTAATTTTTAATTTATAAAATAATTATTATAAACTTATTACTCAAAATTTTATTTTATATTTTATATTTTAATTTTTGATATTACTTTTTATTCTATCTAAAACCTTATAAAATTTTACGATTTAATTTATGCGAATAAAAATGATCTACTCAAACCAAATATAATAAAAATATATAATAAAAATGATCTATTCGCTTAAATTAAAATATCTTTTTTATTACTAAAAGTGAAAGGTATTTTTGTTAAATTAAAATATATTTCTCTAATTTTTTTTCTTACGCACTTTGGTTCTCAAAGGAAAGAAATTATTTCTGTTAGGAATCGAATTTGATATTCTCCGAATGTCGTCCTTTGTAGAGACTCGATTGTCACTCGAGCCCAAACACTTGATTATTTTTCTCTAATTTTTGTTAACAACTCTCATAACTAATGTGATTCTTATTAATATTAAAGTATATTTAATATTTCTTAATAACAATTTTTTTTATAAACATTTGTTTCCTCTCTATTATGAATAAAATTTTACTATTTGTTATTGTGTTTTATTTTAATAAATTGTTTTCTATTCCTTTAAATTAAACCATAAAATTTCATAGGATTTTAGACAGAGTAACAAATTTATTGAAAATTTATATAAAAAATAAAAATAAAAATAAAATTATGAGTAATTGGTTTACAATAATTAACTTTTAAATTGAAAAATAATAAAAATGTAAATTTACTCTCATTTTAAAATATTATTAAAAAAAATTATTTTATATTATCAAAAATTATTTCCAATTAACAACTATATTCTTATATAATCATTATTTATTATTTTATTTTTTATATACATTTTTTAGTGTTATTTTATACAGCATAAAAATTTATCAGTTTTTTGATTCAATTTAAGTGAATAGAATAAAATTTTATTTAAAGTGTAGAATTTATATAAAAATAAGAAAAAAATTTTTTTTTATTATTTAGAATCATTAATATTTTAAAATAATATTTAGAATCACTTTTTAATTAAAAAAATATGAAGAATTATGTGAGTGTTAAAAAATGAAGAATTATGTGAGTGTTAAAAAATGAAAAAATTATTTTATTTTATAAAAGTATGATATTATGATTTGATAAAATAGAATTTTTTATTACCAAAATAGATATTATGAGCATTAAAAGGGCAGTAATAACAATTACATCAAAACAAAATCAAGGGTTAATAAAGAGTGTAATTTGATCCTCTCATATATATATATATATATATATATATATATATATATATATATATATATATATATATATATATATATATATATATATATATATATATATATATATATATATATATATATATATATATATATATATATATATATATATATATATATTCACATTATTATATTATATTAATAGTTTTGTAGTAACGATTTATTATAAGTAAATTTTGGGCTATTCCTTGTAAATTTAAGAGTAATTTACTCCTTATAACCTGTATCAATCAAAATTTATCATATAAAGTAAAATTTTGAAATTATATATTAATTTAAAATCTCAAAGAATTAAAATGAAATCAAGAAAATAACATATAATTTGACTTTTGAGTAAAAAGACGTTGGTGTGTCAAATTTGAGTAACGATTTTCATAAATAAAGGATATTGAATTTTTTTAAAATAAGAAAAGACATAGACCCAATATTTTAAGATTTTGTTTTAAAATATAATTTTAAAAATTATTTTTATATAGTAAAATTTCATTGATATGCTATTGATGGTAAATTAATCTCAATTTTACAAGGAATAACTTAGACTTCACTTTTTATATCTTTTAAAATCGAACAAAGGATGTGAGGTTATCTAAAAACATATATTTTAGAAAAATGTAAATTAAGTGTTAAGAAAGTTATAAGTATAATGATATAATGATAAAAATATAAAATTATAGGTTTAAAAGTAAGACAGAAATAAAAAACTTTACTTAAGTAATAAAGATATTCTTCTTGAAGCGTGCCTTAAAATATTTATTGTGAAGATAAAAAAAAAATTGAGAATGTCAAAAATCAAGAAGTCAAAAAAACAATAAAAATATCAAGTTTGAATGGTTTGCATTGGATTTTATCAATTTGATTTGCGAGTCCGTTATTTAATGTTAAAATATTAAATATGTATTAATTTAGAAATAGTCTAAATTAATATAAAATATATTATAAAATATTTATAATATTTTATTCTAATAATTAATTAGTTGTATTTTTTTTTACTATTATAAATATGTATCTCTTTCTTGTGTTTAAAAGAGTGAATGTTGGAGTTTACAGAAAAAAGGGAGAGGAAGAATTTAGGATATTCTCAGGGTAAATTTTAGAAAGAAAAACTTAGAAAAATCTTTGGAGTTATATAGGGTATTGGAAAATAACTTGTTATAGATTGTGCTTGTGTGCTTACGTTATTGAGATTAGAGAGGTTGGGAAACATTTAGATAGAAAATAAGATTGTTCTAGGAGAAATTGAGAGTTGTTCTTAGAAACTTTGATGTTGAAAATTATATTTTTATAATTCATCTATAATCTCTTGTAATAAATAGTGAGTTGAAGAGTTAATTTTTCCCCTCTAAAATAGATCATTTGATCGAACTACATAAATAAATATTTCATATTTTTTTCTCGCTTTATTATATTATATTATCAGTTTATTGATTACTATTAAAAATTATTTACTTTGATTGCTATTGTTCTTTTCTTCGTATATTAAAATTGAACATTTTTGGTTATTTATAACAATTCTAATAAGATACAAGTGAGAAAAGGGGAAGGGATATGTATGATCTCAAAGTAATCAAAATATATCTGTTATTAAAAGAGTAAAAGATAAACAATATAAGGGAAAATTCCAAGCCTGATATTTATTGTTGGCTTTTTCCACATCTAAACATCATCATAGAAAAATCCACATTTATTGCCAGCTAATATTTTGTTGTTTGTTTCTATGGTTGTTGAATTTATCTTTTAGATTTTTATTTCCATCCCTCTTGAAGTAATGAGGACTTAGGAATGACTAAAAACATTTACAAAATCCTCGGCGATAATCACACTTAGGTATCGCGGGAAGTCGACACATAATTCTGAAACAATCTGAATGCTCCAAACATTTATATCTAAATGCTGTAAAACGGTAATAAAACAATGTAACTAAAATAGTATAAAAGCTTTCAGAAATAAAGAAGAAAATAGAAAAGGATAAAAATGGCTTACCTTCAAGCTTTATTAAAACAAGCGATAGGAATAGAATGATAATTAAAAAACTAAACAACTTGACAATTATAGTCATATTTCCTCCACTTTATAATTTATAAAGCTCAACTACACATTAAGTGAATTTAAAAGTTTTTAGCACTTGTTTGAGAAAAACCTTCCTAATATATATATATATATATATATATATATATATATATATATATATATATATATATATATATATATATATATATATATATATATATATATATATATATATATATATATATATATATATATATATATATATATATATATATATATATATATATATATATATATATATATATATATATATATATATATATATGCATTTGTCCCTTTAGCATTTTTAATAAGAAAGCCTTAATCAAAATTCTCTAATAACAAAAAATGTATTACTAAATTTTCATGAATTGCATAACCTTTCATGATATGAAAGATAAAATCACACAAGATTAATAATATATTTTATTTCCTTGTATATGCATTAATTGGGTGTTTTGGTTGGTCATTGTTAACTACTGAATGTGGTGCATTATGAGTGATTAAGTGTATTATTAGATTGTGTAAAAAAAAAAGTGTATTATTAGATCAAACTTAAGTACTTAACGATTAAATGACTAAATGTAGTTATTTCTTGATATGACTATAGTCTATAGGCTATAATATATGAATTTTTTTTTGCAATAACCAGGTATTAAAAAAAAACGTAAATAATCACGTTTCGGAAAAAAAATTACGCAAATAACCATGTTTCAGATGACTCTCCAAAGGAGGAGCCATCTCACTTGGCGTCTTCCCTAAGAAAAATGCCCTAGGCGCCATCTCACTTGGCTTCCTCTCTCTTTTAGCCAAGTGAGATGGCGCATGCTCTTTAAAAGTGAGAGGAGGCGCCATCTCACTTGGCTCCTAGGGCAAAATGCTGTTTTTATAAATAATTCGTCCGTTTCTCTGTCATTTCGCACATTTTCTCGCACTGTTTTCTTATTTTTTTTACTCTGTTATTTGCGTCATGACATCGCCACTAGTGCAGAAATGACTTTTTACATCGGGTGAAATTGACTTTTTACATCGGTTTTGGGTCCGATGTAAAGTTAGGCGATATAGTAAATCAGGGACTTTTTACATCGGTTCTGGGACCGATGTAAAAAGTCCCTTTTTTACATCGGTTATAATATCAGAACCGATGTAATAACATGTTATTACGCACATTTTTTAAAAAATTGATCCAGTTTTTTACATCGGTTGGAAGTAATACCCGATGTAAAAAGTCTATTTTTTACATCAGTTATAATATATGAACCGATGTAAGAAACAGTTATTATGCACATTTTTTAAAAAAATTGATCCAGTTTTTTACATCGGTTGGAAGTAATACTCGATGTAAAAAGTCCCCAGTGACGCGACTTTTTACATCGGTTATTATCCCCAACCGATGTAAAAAGTCCCTTATTTTTGAAAGTTTTTACATCAGTTTTTACTAATAACCGATGTAAAATGTATGAAATTTTTTTGGAATAGATTATTTATTTTCTGGATGTTTCCCTGTACAAATATAATTTGTACCCATTTTTTCATATTTTTCCAATATCACACAGACTATATTTATGTCGCTATATAGATTTCATAGCTTTCCAACATCACATATATCACATCTAGGTCGATGTTTTCATATTTTTTACAACAAACTTACAAATTGAACAATTGTATTGCAAACTTGTATTGTATTACAACAAACAAACTTACAATTACAAATTCTTCACAAAACATACAACAATATTCAACTATTTATAAGTCTTTTTTCAAAACTTACAATTACATATTATTCATGTAACTCAAAGAAACATTTTGCCCAACGAAGTCGCAAATCATACAAATCATCTTGTGTTAATTCTGTTGGGTCATCAAATACCTATAATACATAAATATAACAATATAGAGTTAATTTTTAAAAATTCATATTAAGTCGAAAAATAAAAAGTAAATAACAAAGTAAAGTTATTTTTAGTACCTGCATCCAATTCTCGGTTATATTAGCAGAGACAATATCCAACATATTTTTCATCACATAGTATCCACAATCATTAGAGTTATGTTGTTGCCTTGTCTACAATTGAATGACATAATTAGTGAATACTTATCATAAATTTAACTATATAATTACAATTTACATGACACTTACATTGAGATGAAGCCATGTAGCCTTTTTTCTATTTCCATTTGCCATTTGATGAATCCCAAAAGAACTATTACAGAAAGATAAACATCACATAGCTAAATTTACTCGCCGATGAAAAATGACATAACTATTAGTTGTCAATGAAAGTCACATGAAAGATAAACTTACTTTGTAATAATTTTCTTCGTGTGATGGTCAATTTCTCGATGAAGTGAACAAAATACGACAACTAAATTGTCTCTTGGACACATGACTATTAATTGCCAATGTCTCCTGTACGTGTGTGTGGAAACAGAAAAGTCACATAAAATATATATGTTATCAAATTAAATAATATAAAACACAATTATATATAAATACTTACCCATGAATTAATGGTAATAAGTGGCACACTCTGTTTTCATCACGTAACTTTTGTAGTACGTAATTTTTAACATCTTCTTGAGATTTCGCTACACTATCATTATAAATACACCTAGCAGGGTCCATAAATTCATATAATTCTGAAATGGAATTCTTAAGACAAACACGATGAATATACCTGAATAATTTTAAATAAACATTACAATCAAAGTGATGAGAGATATGACATATTAATATAAATTGACTTTAATAAAACAATAAAATGTACTTACGTGCACCAAAAATGCAGAATAGACACGTCAAGCCAATGACCTAAATCCACCAATAACTCTCTGATACATTTAGCTGAAACATAGAAATTAGAGACACTCGCACAATGACTTAATTGTATTGCCAAATGGTTATCATCCATTTTCAAAACCATGAGTAACAATCTCTGAACATCATCAACTTCCACGTCTTTTGTGCTCTCTTTTGTGCTTCCCTTTGCAGCTGAACAACTTCCTTTTCTGCTTCCATCGATAATTTCCAATTTTTCAATGCATTTAGTATCACCTGTGCTTTGTGATAAACCCATGGACTTAAGTGTCTCCATTAAAGATTATTGAAACATCTTACGCTCTTCAACCAACTTTTCTTCAAGTTCAGCTCTAAGTTTTGTTTCCAATATTACAAGTTGTTCATTTATGTCGATATGTTGATGTGATCTTCCAAAGTAAGTGCTTTGTTTATGGTGTTTTCCAACACCACGAACACGACCTCCATGCTCAGATGTTCCAATGGCTAATGATAAGATATCGTTACGTCCATCCGGAACAATTGCACCTTTTTCAGCTTCTTGAACTAGAGAATCCTACAAAATGCAAAAACATCAATTAATCAATCACAAATATAATGATACTTGAATATTTTTTCGTTGTTTACTTACAATTTTTTCAGCAACCTCTTGTGTAGATTTTGATGTGTATTCTCCTCCTTTCTTTTGTCGTGCTCTCTTACATAACTCATGGCGTGATGGTGGAGATGGACTATCATTATCATCTAATGTGGAATTATCTCTCGATGATGACTTTTCTTTCATAATTTTCTCCTCAAGTAAGCGATACCCTCCACGAGACAATACGTGTGGGTATACATTCTTGGCCACATTATCCTTACCCTTATGACTTTTTTCCTATTATAAACTCATACAAGTAATTAATCACTAAATATAATAAAAATGTTATGCACACAAAAAAATATAACTCCTACTAACCTTAAATTCAGGGGTATCTCGAATCTTGAGAAACTCTTTCCATGCGTCTTCCGTAATAAAGTTATACTTGACATATGGAGTAGGATCATTTTCTATGGGATGATGAATATATCTATCTGTGAGTTGTGTCTTAAAACCTCTCCATCGCTCTCCCGCTTATTTAATCCATTCTTTCTTCAACCTATTCTTCTTTGGATCTTTACATTCTGGAATAGTAAAATGAGCCTACAAATATAGTATATGTCATATGTTGTTAATTAGTATATGATTGTAAAATATAATAAACTATTGTATTTAAAATACCTGAATATCAGTCCAAATAGCATCTTTTACGCCTTCATCTACTTCTTTCCAATCATTTTTCACAATACTACAATACTGTTGAGCAAGATATGCTATATAACTCTTGAAATGTGTAGCATTTTTACCAACACCAATACATTCATAGGTTCTTGCATTAAACTCGACCTTTATCTTTTCACATGTTTGATGAACTTTGTCAATTTGTGTCATTAAAGTGGGACCTCTAACTCTTCTTTTATTGGGGTTACTAGATGAAGAAGGATTGTCGTTTGAATCACCCATGTATCTGAAACAACAAATGTCAAAAGGTATAAATAATTCTTAAACTTGAATATAGATGTTCACAAATATGCATTCATAATCATATACATATCCCACATTTTTAACAATAAGAAAAACTATGTCTTAGACTTACAGAATTAACTTATACAAAAAATCTTACTAGTCCTCCCATATCCCTTCTTCATGGTCTATGCGAATAGCATGCACATCATCCCCTTCATTTTCTTCAATGAATGTAGTCACATTTGTTGAGAAAGGATGAGTTTCAGAAATATCAAGATTCTCATCATGATTTTCATCACTATCATGGACCTTTCCTTGTAAGACCACTGACCACTTTTTATTAGAAGGATCTGTGACATAAAACACTTGTTTTACTTGAGATGCCATGATGAATGGTTCGTTCGCATAAGCTAACTTGCTAAGATCAACCAGTGTAACTCCAAATTCATCAATTCTGACACCATTGTTGATATCAATCCATTTGCATTTAAATACAGGAACTTTAAACACAACATAATTACCTTCTGGAAGCATTTCGGTCAACAATTTAAGCAACTCGGTAAAACTTTTGTCAGTCCACACATTCTTTGCCTTCAGATTAAATAATTTTAACACGGCTAACAGACGTGTAAATTTATTGCATCCCGTGTACAATGGTTTATCTTTGTCATTGCATAAAGTATCATACGCATGTGCCCTCTTAAACGAATCTTGTCCAATATCACGCAACATGTCTTCTAAACGATCATCCATTTCTACACTAACATCATCTATTTGAGACACGTTTGACTTTGCTACTACTTCACCGTGCCATATCCATTTTTTATAACTTTGACAAATCCCTACACAAATTAGATGATCCATGATTTCTTTCTTACTACGTTTTGGTTCTTTATTTGCACAACGAACACATGGACAGAGAAAAAGCGTAGGAAGACTTTTGTCAGCATTACTTTCAGCAAACTGTAGAAATTCCATCACTCCATGTTCGTACTCGTCACTTAATCGATTAGCTCTCATCCAACTACGATCCATAACTATGTTCACACGGAGGAAGGTCTGACGAACGGTGTGCCCGCGGCTGCGCTACTTCACGGAGATTCCGAGATTGCAAGTTGCGCTGCTTCGCGGAGAATGCAAAATATAATCAAATTTCAATGGCAAGGTGATAACTCTATTAAGATTTCAAAACTTGAAACTCAAGTCTACAAAACTTTTTATTGAGAAAAAAGGTGCTACTTATCAAGTTGATGGAAATATTGAGGAGTGCAACATACAGCATTCATATGCAATATGTAAGGGTGATTTTGAACTATTTCAAACATCATCAAATTGTCAAGTTATATTTTTAAAATCATTATGTCAAGTTTTGTGATATTTGTAGTTAGAATCAAGGCAGTAGGATTTGGCTGTAAATTATTATTATAATACTAAAAGGATGCAACATATAAATATTGTGATGTTGAAATAATTTATTTTGGTCCTTTCTTTTTTCATTACATTAGAAACCCGGTTCCCCTATAGGTACAACCCAGAATTCAAAAATAACACGCATGAACCGGTTCCCCTATAGGTACAACCCGGTTCCTGGTACAAATTCCAGCGAAGTGATTTTTGAACAAGTTTGGAACCCGGTTCCCTGTTAGGTAGGAACCGATTCCTGCAAGTTTATTTTCAAAAACTCCTTTTGAAACAGATCTCAAACAGAGTATTATTTCAAATAAGTGAATAATGTGACTTACAGTTGAAACGGCGAGCGAGGAAGGGCGTGAATCGGCCGGTGAAAAGTCGTGAACGGCGTGAACAGAGTGAACGACGTGAAACGGCGGCAAGGAGACGTAATCAAATTTCAACAAACCGCATCATCTATGTTCATCAAACAAATCTGCAAATTCACAACAAAAATCATCATCAATGGCGGTCGAAAATGATGAAACACGAACAAACAAAACCACCGCGGTCGAAGACGACGACCAGAAACGGCGGAAACACGAACGGAAACCACCGCGGTCGAAGAGGACGACCGGAAACGACGGTCGAAGAGGAAGACCGGAAACACGAACAGAATATTACCGAATCGGAATCGGGCGGGCATAAGGCAGTCGCTGTGGAAATCAGAATCGGGCGGGGTTGAGGAAGACGGAATCGGAATCGGAAGCGACCAGAATCGGAAACACGAACAGGGGAAAATGGAGTTGTAATTTTTCTACTGTTTGGGAAATGTTTGGGAAATAAGGGTTTGGCACCTATTACATCAGTGCATTGTAATATCCGATGTAAGGGTTGGATGGCTATTACATCGGTGCATTGTAATACCCGATGTAAGGGTTGGCAAGCTTTTTTTTTTACAACCCAGAATTCAAAAATAACACGCAGGAACCGGTTCCCCTATAGGTACAACCCGGTTCCTGGTACAAATTCCAGGGAAGTGATTTTTGAACAAGTTTGGAACCCGGTTCCCTGTTAGGTAGGAACCGGTTCCTGAAAGTTTATTACATCGGTGCATTATAATACCCGATGTAAGGGTTGGCAAGGTTTTTTTTTATTTTTTATAATTCACCTATTACATCGGTGCATTGTAATACCCGATGTAATAAGTTGCAAAAAAATTAATTTATTCTTTAATTTATTTTTTATATTAATATCTGTTGTGAAGATATTATATCGGTTTTTAGTCAACCGATGTAATATGTTGCATATTTTTTATTAATATTTCTACTACCTTGTTTCTTATTTACAAAAATGCCACCGTATTTTTTTCTAAAAACTTTTTACATCGGTGGATGCGTTTGCCCGATGTAATAGGTAGCGAAATATATTTTTTTTTCATATTTTTTATATCATTGCAAATAAATACCTGATGTAAAAAGTTTGTTAATTGTATTTTTTACATAATATATTTTGATACCCGATGTAAAAACCTTTTCTCAAATGTCTTTTTTTTAGTAGTGCGCCCATGATTTTTATCAAAGATGGTTACGTTATCTTCTCCGCCACGAAACCTGCGATGAAAATGAAATTCTGGCACATTCACTCCATGAAGCGTATGAAGCGGGAGTTGATGCGATGGCTAGATGGAGACATTATGGAGGGGGAAAAATTCGAAGGATTTAGCAAAGACGAACAACAACCTCACATGCGACTGGAAGACCTAATGTATGGTTGGAGGAAGTCAAAACAGACAGCGATGTAATGTTGATGATGCATGGGTCAGATGAAATTGTTTTAATAGTTGTAATTTCGTAGACGGAATATCGTGTTTTTTTTCTTGTACGCGCAATATTTATTGTAGCAAATACTGTTAACGAAAAACCCTAATGTTTACAACATAATTAAGGAAATATTTTATGTATTCCAATTTTTATGTGGTCGAGGCAGACGCCCGATTCGGACAATTTTTGCGATTGTGTCCGACCTGACAGCATAAACCACACTTTCTTTCCATCTTGTCAAGGTCGTCCATTTCGGTTGTGATGCGCTTACTTTTGGGACGACCCTTCTTGTTCCTTCGCATTTGGTCATTGTGCCACACTATTTCGCCGTCGTATGCAGGCCAATAATCTGGTTTTGCTACCAAAGGAAAGCTGTTGTTGTAAACGTTGAGCATTGTTTCAGATTTGTAAATGTGTGACAGAAGTTGTAGCGCGTCTTGATGGGTATAAGCACAAGCGGCAATGACATGAGAGCAAGGCATACGAAAGGCTCGAAACTTGCCACAATCGCACCAACGAGAAGGTAGTATAACCCTATATTCTTGTCTTGGCAGGCCTTCATTGTGGTCGATTGTCTCTTTCACAATGTAGTTGTGGCTGTGTCAGTCAAACCGTATAACCATATGAGTGTTAGCTTTGGAACTTTCTGCCTTAATGTACTTCATGCAGCTTTCACTCCATAGTTGTCCAGATTGCAACACCGCATTCCACATTTCACCTCTTTTGGCAAACAACAAAGCCATCCTAAAATACGTAGATTTTACCAAAGCAGTGACCGGGATGTTTCATATGCCTTTGAATACCCCATTCATCGATTCAATAAGATTTGTTGTCATGTGCCCCCATCTTTGGCCATTGTCGTATGACCTAGTCCATTTTTCCACTGGAATATTGTCGATCCACCTACCGACTTCTGGATTTGACAAATGGATCTCGTTGCGGTAATATTTGAACGTGGGTTGTGTCAATGCATATCCCGCATTCATAACCACTTTCCTTAGTGTTTTGTCCTTGATCTCCCTCGTGAAATTTTGGACGATATGCCTAACGCAATAGACATGCGTAGAAGGAAGGTCATGCCAATCGTTTGCATAATTATTGGAGGCACTTTCAATGGAGGCATGTCTGTTCGAGATCAAACAGAGACCTGGTTGAGGAGCCACATGTGTTCGCAGGTTTTTCAGAAAAAAGCTCCAAGCACCACCGGTCTCCCCCTCGACTAGGGCAAAGGCAATTGGGAAAATGTTGTTGTTGCCATCTTGTGCAACTGCCATCAATAGCGTGCCTTTGTATTTCCCATACAACCAAGTCCCATCAATTTGTATAATTGGTTTGCATGATGCAAACCCTGTGATGCAAGGTTCAAATGCTCAAAACACTCGACTGAATATTCCGTTTCCGTTTAGTTGACTACCATCTTGGGCGTATGTTGGCACTGTTTCCAGAACGTAAACAGTACCTAGAGAATAAGTCTTGAGTGCATTCAAGTAGCGAGGAAGTTCTTGGTATGACTCCTCCCAGTTTCCGTACATCTTTTCAATCGCCTTGGTCTTTGCTAACCACGCCTTACGGTAAGACGGAGTATAGTTAAAAACCATGGTGATGTGGGAGATGATGGTTTTCACCTTCAAAGATGGGTCGTTGTTGACGAGTGGTAGGATTTCTTGACAAATGAGATCGTAATTAAGTTTTCGATGGTCCTGTGATTGGGTAGAACTGACACAAGTGTGGGTAGACATGGAACCTATGACCCATCAATCACCTCTTAATGTGTATGATGCAATGAGCTTGAACATACAATCAGGGTGGACACACTTGATCTTGTATCTTTCTGGGTTGACACGGTCCACCTTAAAATCAACCGAGTTGAGAATGTGGAATTTTTTACGGCTCTGATGCATTCCTCTCTGTTACAAAACTTGTCTTTCTCTTTTAAGTTTTCATCCGACTGTATATACAGATTGAAAAATAAATCAGAAGACGGTTCATCTCCGCCCATGTTGAAGTTTGTCATGTGCGGAGGTGGTGTGTAGATCTCGTTTGCAGGAATACCAGGTATCCCATCGTCTTTGGAATCATCATTCACCATTTCATCAAAATCTAACTCGTCATCTTCTTCATCTTCATCAACTGCATCTACCTCTGCTTGTTCGTTCTCCAAAGGATCAACCACTTGTGTCACCTGAGGCTCTCGCAGCATAATGTACAACTCAATAGAGTCGTACCCAGATGTGATCGGTGGATCTGGAACTGACTGTTTAACGCTGGTTCGCGAAATGTCGCGGAAGCAAGAGTCGCCACCGTCTTTTATTTTCTCCAAATGGAAAGGACAAAAGCACAGAAAAATTCCTTATAGAGATTGCTCTCGGTTCGGGAGGTAGATTATAGAAAGGGAAGGTGTTAGCACCCTTTCTATCCATGGTTATCCATGGGCTCTTAGATACTTGCTCATTGTGTTTTCAAAAACGGTTTGTTTGCTTTTCAACTGTGGGTTTAAAAAGTTTCTTTGAAAATTCCAGTTCGACTCTTGTATCGGTCCTCAAGAGTGTTTGAAAAGTTGCTTTCGAAAGCTTTTTGAAAAGGTGTCGGTGTGAAAAGTATTTTTGATTTGTTTTGAAATTAGAGCAAGTATCTAGAGTCGTCTACCTACCCTAAGGAATTCGTCTGTGTAAATATCCTTTAAAGTAGTGCCATCCCACCATTGAGAGGTAGGTAGCACCACCGTTGGAGGTGTTCGGGTCAATTCGAGGTTTGGGACATGGTGATCACCAGAGCAATGGGAAGATACCTAAGAAGCTACCCTCATGCCAGGTTCCCGGATCATGAGGACTTACTAAGACATCCTCTACTCGACGATCACCTTTTGAGCCAAGGCAACAGTGAGGCGTACCCTAGGGGTGGTGTGTGATTTGTGTGTCATATTTAGTTATTTTGTCTTTTGTCATGTCATAGGTGATCTACGCGTTTGTTTTTATTTTTGTCATTCATTCTTGCATGCATTTATTTACAGTTAAAAAGACGCAGAAATTAAAGTTCCTAAACTATTACAAAGGCGCGGGTCCACATCGCCAAATTAAAATCCAGGACCCGATTTGACAGAAAGTAAATAACGAGAAATAAAATGTCCGAGTTTACATGGCTTTGGGAGAATTACATCAATATTATACAAAATAAAATAAAATGCGCGAATCGAATTCAAATTGAAAGCGAGGGCGTTGAACCCTTTTTAAAGGAATTAAATTATTATTAAATTAATGAAATTAAAATGAAAAAAAGGAAATTATTTTTGAGATTTTGGTATTTATGATTTTGATGAGAATTAAATGGAATAAAAATATTAATTAACCCTAATTCTAGCTATTTTTTAATTTATTAAGAAAATATGAAAATTACCTAAAATTAAATCTAATTAATTAATGCAATTTGATTTATAAAAATAAATAATTAATTATTAGTGATGAGAAAATAAAAGAGAAAAAAGTAATTAAACTAATTAAACCTAATTCTACAAGTTTTTAATTTATTAAGAAAAATGTTTGAATTAAACCTAATTTTACAAAGCTAAATTAATTAATGATATTTACTTAAAAAATATTAAGATAAAATATATTTTTAATTTGGTCTTTTCTGATTTTTTGTTATTTTTATATTTTTAGGAAAATAATTAAATTAAAGGAATTAATTAAAAAGAAATAATTGAAATAAATAAAATAAGGAAAAGAAAGAAAATACAATACCTTGGGGGGTTTCTGTCCCCAATTGGAGGTAGAGCCCTAGCAATTCTGGCCCATTAAGCCTTGGCCCTATTGACTTTTTGCTAGCGTGTAGGTGCGTTGACTGCAACATATCATAGGCCTCAGATCTTGGCCCTTGGATAGAGATGGTGGGACGTGTGGCACGTTTGAGTGGGGAGCGTATGGTGAACCTTCAGGGATTGTGCTACATAGAATGATGTTAGAAAAAATTTTATTGAAAGGGAGGGGGACCTGGGATTCGAACCCAGGTCCCAGGGATTACCACTACTATGCTTTGCCACTGAAGCTCTTGACGCGCTTTGAATATATAATGGCAAATAATTAATAAGAGATAAAACTTGGTTAGTGGCCTAGAAACAATAAAAACGCGCGTTATTTTCAAATCACCCTATCATATCCTGCCATATAATCATCTTCTTCCTTGTTGCGTTTTCCCTGAAAATATAAAAGAAGATAGCGGGGGTTTTAAACCCCCCCCCAAAATATGCATCTTTCAATAATAGCGAATAGGCCATAGTGCTATATAAATTAGGCGCGAGCATTGCATTAGAATCGTCCAAGCTTTCTGAATTCAACCATGGTATTGAGGTGTCTCAATTTTACAGGATTCAAAAACGCCCAATTCCACAGCTTGGTAACCCTAGCCTGTTTCAATGGTGAATCTTCTAATTTGGCACGAAAACTTAATTAAAGTATGCAGTTAGTTTCAGAATCAACCAATTAGTAGGAATCTATAAGAAAAATGCAATGAGAATGCTTGAATATTGAAACACGAATATGAAAAAAATGTGAAAAAGTTTGAATTCCCTATACCAATTCTGGGCGTGTAAGGGTTAAAAAACAATGCAGGAAGCTTCCTTGACACTTTTGCAAGCTATTGGGATGGTTATTTCTCTCTGAATCGTGCTAGAATAGGGTTTTCTGTTTTCACTTTTTTGACAAAAAAAACTCAAACTTTGTTATGCTTTTCTGGCGCAGCCTTGTGGTTCTCAGCATTAGGGTTGGCTTCATGCTTATGTATGGAATGATTAGGGTTGATTTTTTTGTCCAAAGAATCAAAGCATTGATGGAATGGATATTGATTTTCATGGCATATATTTTCCAATCTTTTTCATGCTATTTTGGTTCCAATCATGTCCAATTACCAAGGTTTTTTCCAAATCTGATCATGCACGAAATATTGAAGTTATCCCATGCATAAAAAGATTTGATTGACTTGCTTTGGTATTTTTCACATATTTATTTTAATTAAATGAATTATTAATAATTAAAAATCCAAATAAATAAATAAAAATGATAAAAAACTTCCCTTTGGGCCAAATGGTCGTGCACATGTTTTGGATGATGGATTTTGGAAGAAAAAGAGGCCCATTAGCATTTTTAAGACTTTTGAAGCAATGTTGACTTTTCAAAATACCCAAAACTTTCCCAACTTCCACAAGGCATATCTTGCTCAATTTTTAAGCTTTGCTCATGTTCTTGGACATTTTGGAAAGTTCTTTGAGTCCTCTAACCAATTCCTTTGGTCCCATGTCATTTTGATTTACCAATCTCAAGTTATGGCCTTTGACTTAAAGTCCCTTTTTGTTGACTTTTGAAAATGACCTATAATGTTGAAATTGATAACTTTTTGTGAGAGCATTTCTTGGAATTGAAGTGTGAAGAGGAGTTGTAGGAAATGTCTTTCTCTTCAAAATGAGCTTTGGATGGAATTTTTCTGATAATCCATGTGAAAGTTATGCCTTGGTCAAGTTACAGTTGACTTTTTCAACTGTCCAAATATGAAAACTTTTGCATCTTGAGACTTTTTTAGCCAAACTTTGAGAATCATGATCAAGCATTGATCAAATGATGTTTGTGGCTTCAACATGAGATGTTGACCAAAAATTTGAACTTTTGACTGTCAAATGACCATTTTGCCCCTACAGTTGACTGTAGGGCAATTAGGGTTTTTGACTGTGCAATTTTGTGCTGTAAGTCTTGAGACTTGGTATGAGGATGCTTGACCATGTTTATAGGCATATGGGACTTGATTGGACCCTTGAAAACTTCACTTTCTTTGTCAAAACCAAAACCCTAATCTTTGCCTGTTAGGAGGCCCTTGGACTATGCAACCCTTGGGGAGATTTTGAAGCTTTGACTTGGCAAATTTTGAAGAATATGGGAGGGCAAATTTTGGGGTACAACAGTTGCCCCTGTTCAATCTTCTTAGACCTGAGGATGCAGATTGGCTGACGTGCCTTTCGTAATCCGAAGGTGGAAGATGATTGAACACTAGAGTGCCCAGAAATTTGCGCTCACATAGTAGTGTGATGATGGGAATGGGCTTATAGATGCCATTTGGAGATTGATGGATAGGATGATGGGCTTATAGATGCCATGCTAAGAGGTGATGGATGGTGGATGGGCTTATAGATGCCATCTGGATGTTGATCGCGTAAGAGATTCCTTAGCGAGAACTTGCGTACCTGCAAAAGAAAATGATTACCTGACCTGTTACAGGAGCTGGTTTTCAAACTCTTTGTATGGATGTGTCCTAGCTGGTTACAGGAGCTAGATCTGGAGCTTCAAAAGGTGATGAATGAACCAGGGATGGTTACTACCTCAACAGGAACGCTGAGAGAACCTTGGATGATTACTACCTCAACAGGAACGCTGAGAGAATCTCGGGCGACTTCTACCTCAACAGTAACGCTGAGAAAATCTGGGGACGATTACTATCTCCGCAGTAACGGGGAGAGAACCTTGGGCGACTTCTACCTCAACAGTAATCATTGAGAGAATCTTGGGCGACTTCAACCTCAACAGTAATCATTGAGAGAATCTTGGGCGACTTCAACCTCAACAGTAATCATTGAGAGAATCTTGGGATGAGTATCAGAAGGTAGCCATATCCGGGTCACATCTGAACCATCTCTAAAAAGGTGATCTCTGAATAAACAATAGAACAGCTTCCGTGTCCGGAGCATCTCTAAGTTATCTGAGGGGGGGTCTGGAATAAGTGTCAGAACGTCGCCATGCCTGGGTCACATCCGAACCATATCTGGAAGGAAATCTGGAAGAAGTATCAAAATGTCGCCATATCTGGTTCACATCTGAACTATATCTAGAAGGAAATCTGGAAGAAGTATCAGAACGTAGCCATATTGGTTCACATCTGAACTATATCTAGAAGGAAATCTGGAAGAAGTATCAGAACATCGCCATATCTGGTTCACATCTGAACTATATCTAGAAAGAGTTATGATAGTTGATAGTAATCATCTTTGTATTGACCTTTCCTGAAAAGGTAAAGCATCAGTTGTATGCAAGATCATGATGCATGAACTGCATGATTTCAGGATATCCTCAAAATTGACGAGATTCGTACAGTATGATGCATATGCATGCTATAATGTATGAAGATGTGATGTTTATGAATGCATTTCTGTTTTGGGAAAGTAAATCCTTGACGAATGCCAGGAGCTTATCCTGGGCTGATGTTGGAGAACAATGCTTTGTTGTTTCCGCTGGGGATGATAGTTGCAAGAATACCGGCAGGAGAAGATGACTCCATTGGGGAACAAACTTGGCGAATAGATTACTCTGCGGAGAATACTCTGTGGGGAGAGGAATAATTTGCTGAGGTTGATGATAACTCTGTTGGGGATACCATTGTTATGTTGGAAGTGCTAATAGACTCCGCTGGGGGTAAGAAGACTTTGCCGAGGACGATCTTTTCATGGCTATTGGCTGAGGATAACCCAGTTATATCCTGGTAAGGAAATAACTCTTTGAATAAAACCGGGAGACGCGTGTTCATGCTCTGCGAGGGTAAGCTTCCAGAATCTACTGGGGATAAGCTTACTGCTTGGGGAGATGGATTCCAACTTTCTTGGGGAAACTGGATTGGACTCTCTTGGGGAAGTTTTGAACTGTATTGGTTATGTTTTTCAACGGAACCTACCTTGATACCTTGGAGGACAGAACAATTAGATTGCTTAGACAACTCTTTATTGCCCTTGTTTTTTGAGGTGGGAGAGGAAGACCTGTGAGGTGCTGATAGTTGTTGATGGACCCACCTTCTTCTGGTAGGCAGGTGACAGGGTGACAGGACATAGTCGTACGCTTTAATCCCTAACTTTTGCCTGGACCGCCTTTTCGGGTTTTCAGTCCACCGGGATAACCATTTTTGCCCAAGCCGCCTTTTCAGGTTTTCGACTTGCCGGGTGTACAGATTTTTTTCATTTCATCCCTTCATTTTGCCCGAACCCTTTTGGTTCGTCGGGAAGCCCTTATTTTTGCCTAGGTATGTCAACCTAGCGGGTCTTTGATTACGCGTAGTATTTTTCTTCGACTATGCGCACGCTCTCAAGATGTAGGGAGTTGCCCCTGTTAGCAGCGTTTTGTCATGCCCCAGAAGATGTTTAATCAGGCAAGATTCGTTGCTGGGGTGCCCCAAGTGACCCAAGCGGAGATTTGCCCCAGATGATTTGGCCTTTGAGAGATTCTCCGAATCTTGATTGGATTGCCCCAGGTGACGGGTCAGAATCAGGCCATGCCCCTTGATTGGAAGTACTTTTGTTCACTAGGTATTCATCGTGCGAATTTCCCTGCTGTTCAAACAAAAAGTCATATGCAAACAATGTTATGTTAAAAATGCAAAGCCTATGTCTGTCTTGAAGATTTTGAAAATGCATTCTTTTTCATAAAACAAGTGAATGTTTGTAAAACGTGATGTCAACTCCGTATTTACCGTAGGCCTTAAGGAGTCAGGATACCTTTCGTAATAGTATGCTTTCAAACTGACCCATGCTTCAGCTAGGACTTTTAAGGGTTGTAGCGTGGCCTGGTTCACGGTTTAAGAAACAAACGATAAAGGCTCAAAGTATTTGTACCCACCCATTCTTCGTGATGTTCTTCAAACCTAAACTCAGTTGATCATACGTTAGACCTTGTTTGAGTCTTTGCTCTGATTTTCCGGTGATGATTCAGATGTTGATAACTTATTTTGGATAGGCAGTCATTTTTGTTTTTTTTTAGGGTTTGTAGGACCTCCTTTTTTGATTTCATTATCCCTGTTTTTTGCCTGAACTGTTTCTTTTGGAATTACAGTCAGCGGGATGCCCCAGTTTTGTAAGTCTCTTTCATAGGTTTTGACTTATTGGGTTTTTATTTTTTGAGAAGTAATGACTGCCTGTCCTTATTGATTATTCAGAACCATCACTGTCTTTCTTTGTTTTGTAAGGACCTTTGGTGCCGTTCGTTATGCACTTGGATCGACTGAGAGAACTACCCTGCCCCAGGTTATGATTAAGGGTTTTAATTTTCGAAAAGGAAAACTCCTACTTCTTTGGCTCAGAGGGGTTGACGAGGGATTATCTTCCTTATAACTCCAGTGTTTGGGAATTGAAACAATGCCTGTACCTCATCAGCGGGGTCTGTTCAAAAGCATACTGTAGATTGTGGTATCGTTTTCGTCATCCTCCCTCAAGAGGCTTAGAATTATTGAGAGTTGATCATCAGAAAAAATATGAAAATAATTTGCATAGAGTGAATACGAATATATTGATTCAAAATAGACATAAGCGATGCATTAATGGAATAACAATGTTTAACATGAATAAATGTCTAAACAATCAAAGAACAACACAACTTGAACATTCGAATGAACAAAAGTTTCTAGTCTCAGGGCTTGTCACTTCAAATGGTGAGCCTTGGAGGGATGGTAGAAAAATTCTGCCTGACCATCTTATGTGAACTCTAATGCCCCTTCATCAATCAGGTCCTGGATCTTGTTCTTCAGAGCCCAACACTCGTTTGTATCATGTCCTGGACAGGCAGAGTGGTAGGCACACCTTTTATTGGGATCATAAGCAGGATGTGCTGTGTTGGGATTCTGGGGATGAGCCCTTAATGTGATCAAATTCAATCTCAACAGGCGTTGTAAAGCTTGAAACAGCGACATGTTGAGCGGGGTGAATTGCCTCCTGGACTTGTCTGGCTGAAGCCGGTGAGGTTGATGCTGAATTTGTGACACTGGAGCCATTTGAGGAGCTCTCCCCTTACCTCCTTGTTTCAAAGGTGGTTGAACGATGACTGGCTCTTTACCCTTAGACGTTTTCCCCAGTTGGTTATTCTGAAGAAGTTGGTTGATGAGAACTCCGAGCTCTTCTTGTCTTTGAGCTAACCCTTGAATGGCAGTCACTTGCCCCAGCATCTGGACTTTCAATGCATCCACCTCAGCTTGCAGATGTTTCATCCGTTCATCCTCAGCGCTGTTCCTGACTAAAGTCTCCAAGAGAAGTGTCCTTAGCTCTTCCTGCCCCTTGGATAGATTCGGGAGGATTTCCCCGAACTGGGTCTCTTGAGAAAGAAAGTCCTGGTTATCTTGTTGGGAAGCCATTGCTGAAATAAACAGCGAGAGAGGTAAGTGACCTGCAACAAGGATACCTGTTATGATGTGTATGTATGCATGCAATGTTTTCAAGGACCTCACGGGATAAACAAGAAGACTGTTAGCATTTGAATTTGTTAGCTTGATTAGAGGAGCCCTATGTTGCTGAGAATCCTTCTTCAAGGGTCAAAAGCTCACCATATCCAGTGGGTCATAGCCCCTGACAACCTTGGCTAGGGCAACCTTCTTCGAGTGTCAAAGCTCACCATATCAAGTGGGTCATAGCCCCTGACTACCTTGGCTAGAGGAAAATAAATCCTCTTTGTCCCCTTGCTGGGATAGTTGATTCACCATGACCTGCATCACAAGCCCTTGAGATCCTTGAAATAGATTAGTTTTTTTATGCAGGATGTATGCAATGGTATGATGTCATGCTATGCATGGGGTAATGTGAGTAACCCTGTTATGAGTCCCAATTAAGGACTGCAAACCAAAACCTGCAAGAAACTCAGTACACTCTGTTAGGAGTCCCAATTAAAGACTATAAACAAAACCTGCAAGAAACTTAGTACCCTGTTATGAGTCCCAATTAAGGACTATAAACCAGACCTGCAAGTAGTTCATGTGTCAGATAACAAGCATGCAAGTAGTCAAGTACGAAGGTACACAAGTCACACAAGAGAAAGCCCTTAGAGTTTAGGCCAGCATAGGGTCTGGGTGTTACCCTCTTGAAGTTGGTGGGTTCAACCTGTCCTATTAGAAGTAACCGGGTTCTAAGGGTCCCAATATCACGGGATTGCTTTCATTGTTCATCGTTTCGACTTAGCCACTAAACTGGCGACCGAAATATTCCAGGAAAGCAACCCTCAATTGGGTGTAGTATCGAGTATCAACCAACCTCGGACTGCACCAAAGTCAGTTATCTCACTACCCTAAAGAGGCCAAGATAGTTCAATTAAGGTTCCTAAGGTCTGTTGATGCTTCATGACACCACGCGGAGGCCCCGTACTCTCCTTGACTGAACTCAAGGGTTACCGGTACACACCAAAGTGCCACATCAACGTAGCAGACTGTTTCAATCATGTCGGTATACCCCGCACAGTTCCCTCACAGCCTTGTTGCTACTTTCTAAGAAGGTATCCCCCAGATCCGGGTTAGGATCTATAGAACTCCCAAGACAGTCCCACAATAAAGCAAGCAATTGAAAACACAGTTATGAACTAACCCTAAGGTACACCTCACTTTAAGTTTAAATCCCCAGCAGAGTCGCCAGTTCTGTGATCGGTGGATCTGGAACTGACTGTTTAACGCTGGTTCGCGAAATGTCGCGGAAGCAAGAGTCGCCACCGTCTTTTATTTTCTCCAAATGGAAAGGACAAAAGCACAGAAAAATTCCTTATAGAGATTGCTCTCGGTTCGGGAGGTAGATTATAGAAAGGGAAGGTGTTAGCACCCTTTCTATCCATGGTTATCCATGGGCTCTTAGATACTTGCTCATTGTGTTTTCAAAAACGGTTTGTTTGCTTTTCAACTGTGGGTTTAAAAAGTTTCTTTGAAAATTCCAGTTCAACTCTTGTATAGGTCCTCAAGAGTGTTTGAAAAGTTGCTTTTGAAAGCTTTTTGAAAAGGTGTCGCTGTGAAAAGTATTTTTGATTTGTTTTAAAATTAGAGCAAGTATCTAGAGTCGTCTACCTACCCTAAGGAATTCGTCTGTGTAAATATCCTTTAAAGTAGTGCCATCCCACCATTGAGAGGTAGGTAGCACCACCGTTGGAGGTGTTCGGGTCAATTCGAGGTTTGGGACATGGTGATCACCAGAGCAATGGGAAGATACCTTAGAAGCTACCCTCATGCCAGGTTCCCGGATCATGAGGACTTACTAAGACATCCTCTACTCGACGATCACCTTTCGAGGCAAGGCAACAGTGAGGCGTACCCTAGGGGTGGTGTGTGATTTGTGTGTCATATTCAGTTATTTTGTCTTTTGTCATGTCATAGGTGATCTACGCGTTTGTTTTTATTTTTGTCATTCATTCTTGCATGCATTTATTTACAGTTAAAAAGATGCGGAAATTAAAGTTCCTAAACTATTACAAAGGCGCGGGTCCACATCGCCAAATTAAAATCCAGGACCCGATTTGACAGAAAGTAAATAACGAGAAATAAAATGTCCGAGTTTACATGGCTTTGGGAGAATTACATCAATATTATACAAAATAAAATAAAATGCGCGAATCGAATTCAAATTGAAAGCGAGGGCGTTGAACCCTTTTTAAAGGAATTAAATTATTATTAAATTAATGAAATTAAAATGAAAAAAAGGAAATTATTTTTGAGATTTTGGTATTTATGATTTTGATGAGAATTAAATGGAATAAAAATATTAATTAACCCTAATTCTAGCTATTTTTTAATTTATTAAGAAAATATGAAAATTACCTAAAATTAAATCTAATTAATTAATGCAATTTGATTTATAAAAATAAATAATTAATTATTAGTGATGAGAAAATAAAAGAGAAAAAAGTAATTAAACTAATTAAACCTAATTCTACAAGTTTTTAATTTATTAAGAAAAATGTTTGAATTAAACCTAATTTTACAAAGCTAAATTAATTAATGATATTTACTTAAAAAATATTAAGATAAAATATATTTTTAATTTGGTCTTTTCTGATTTTTTGTTATTTTTATATTTTTAGGAAAATAATTAAATTAAAGGAATTAATTAAAAAGAAATAATTGAAATAAATAAAATAAGGAAAAGAAAGAAAATACAATACCTTGGGGGGTTTCTGTCCCCAATTGGAGGTAGAGCCCTAGCAATTCTGGCCCATTAAGCCTTGGCCCTATTGACTTTTTGCTAGCGTGTAGGTGCGTTGACTGCAGCATATCATAGGCCTTAGATCTTGGCCCTTGGATGGAGATGGTGGGACGTGTGGCACGTTTGAGTGGGGAGCGTATGGTGAACCTTCAGGGATAGTGCTACATAGAATGATGTTAGAAAAAATTTTATTGAAAGGGAGGGGGACCTGGGATTCGAACCCAGGTCCCAGGGATTACCACTACTATGCTTTGCCACTGAAGCTCTTGACGCGCTTTGACTATATAATGGCAAATAATTAATAAGAGATAAAACTTGGTTAGTGGCCTAGAAACAATAAAAACGCGCGTTATTTTCAAATCACCCTATCATATCCTGCCACATAATCATCTTCTTCCTTGTTGCGTTTTCCCTGAAAATATAAAAGAAGTTAGCGGGGGTTTTAAACCCCCCCAAAATATGCATCTTTCAATAATAGCGAATATGCCATAGTGCTATATAAATTAGGCGCGAGCATTGCATTAGAATCGTCCAAGCTTTCTGAATTCAACCATGGTATTGAGGTGTCTCAATTTTACAGGATTCAAAAACGCCCAATTCCACAGCTTGGTAACCCTAGCCTGTTTCAATGGTGAATCTTCTAATTTGGCACGAAAACTTAATTAAAGCATGCAGTTAGTTTCAGAATCAACCAATTAGTAGGAATCTATAAGAAAAATGCAATGAGAATGCTTGAATATTGAAACACGAATATGAAAAAAATGTGAAAAAGTTTGAATTCCCTATACCAATTATGGGCGTGTAAGGGTTAAAAAACAATGTAGGAAGCTTCCTTGACACTTTTGCAAGCTATTGGGATGGTTATTTCTCTCTGAATCGTGCTAGAATAGGGTTTTCAGTTTTCACTTTTTTGACAAAAAAAACTCAAACTTTGTTATGCTTTTCTGGCGCAGCCTTGTGGTTCTCAGCATTAGGGTTGGCTTCATGCTTATGTATGGAATGATTAGGGTTGATTTTTTTGTCCAAAGAATCAAAGCATTGATGGAATGGATATTGATTTTCATGGCATATATTTTCCAATCTTTTTCATGCTATTTTGGTTCCAATCATGTCCAATTACCAAGATTTTTTCCAAATCTGATCATGCACGAAATATTGAAGTTATCCCATGCATAAAAAGATTTATTTGACTTGCTTTGGTATTTTTCACATATTTATTTTAATTAAATGAATTATTAATAATTAAAAATCCAAATAAATAAATAAAAATGATAAAAAACTTCCCTTTGGGCCAAATGGTCGTGCACATGTTTTGGATGATGGATTTTGGAAGAAAAAGAGGCCCATTAGCATTTTTAAGACTTTTGAAGCAATGTTGACTTTTCAAAATACCCAAAAATTTCCCAACTTCCACAAGGCATATCTTGCTCAATTTTTAAGCTTTACTCATGTTCTTGGACATTTTGGAAAGTTCTTTGAGTCCTCTAACCAATGCCTTTGGTCCCATGTCATTTTGATTTACCAATCTCAAGTTATGGCCTTTGACTTAAAGTCCCTTTTTGTTGACTTTTGAAAATGACCTATAATGTTGAAATTGATAACTTTTTGTGAGAGCATTTCTTGGACTTGAAGTGTGAAGAGGAGTTGTAGGAAATGTCTTTCTCTTCAAAATGAGCTTTGGATGGAATTTTTCTGATAATCCATGTGAAAGTTATGCCTTGGTCAAGTTACAGTTGACTTTTTCAACTGTCCAAATATGGAAACTTTTGCATCTTGAGACTTTTTTAGCCAAACTTTGAGAATCATGATCAAGAATTGATCAAATGATGTTTGTGGCTTCAACATGAGATGTTGACCAAAAATTTGAACTTTTGACTGTCAAATGACCATTTTGCCCCTGCAGTTGACTGTAGGGCAATTAGGGTTTTTGACTGTGCAATTTTGTGTTATAAGTCTTGAGACTTGGTATGAGGATGCTTGACCATGTTTATAGGCATATGGGACTTGATTGGACCCTTGAAAACTTTACTTTCTTTGTCAAAACCAAAACCCTAATCTTTGCCTGTTAGGAGGCCCTTGGACTATGCAACCCTTGGGGAGATTTTGAAGCTTTGACTTGGCAAATTTTGAAGAATATGGGAGGGCAAATTTTGGGGTACAACACCAGAATATACATGACTATAAAACATATTTTGAAGATCCTCGTCATCTTGAACCTCAACCTTATAAAATATTATTTGGTTGTTACAAAAAAAAAAACTGGATTCTGATAAAATATTTGTGTCACCGGGCCTCGTCCAAGTTTGGCCTCCAATTGTTTTTTGAAGTACAAGAAATTGGCTTTCCTGTTTAAAAGAAATCGGATGTTGTCTGTGTCTCTAAACAGAAACCCAGAGGTGGGACAAATGTATGTCTCACCGTTGAAATGTGCATTGATGACATATTGGGGTGCAAAGGCCATTGCGTGTGGTTGTTTGAAGGTTTGAAGGTTGGAATGTTTGAAGTTTATGAGTTATTCGAAGGTTTGTATGTTTGATTGTTTGAAGGTTTGAAGGTTTGATTGTATGAAGGTTTGAAGGTTGGAAGGTTTGACAGATTAAGTGAATCAGTGTTTTGATAAATGTAAGACTAAATAGGTCATACTGAATTTAAATTAAGTAAGGATGTAACATCCAAGGATGCCACCTAGCCTGCGCCTACTCTGCACCTACACTGTAACATGTAAGTCTCCTCCCATCACCTCCAGTAGTGTTACATGCATTCAAGCATGGCTTCTCCAAGGCTGTCACCTAGCCTGCGCCTACTCTGTAACCCGTGCCACATATTATTCGCCAATGGAGATGGCGACACCTTTCATTTTTGTACTCTTTCGCCAAGTCCAATGGCGCCTCCCTTAATGTCCAATCGTGTTACATGCATGCAGAGATGCCTTCTCCAAAGCTGCCACCTAGCCTGCGCCTACTCTGCACCTACACTGTAACATGTAAGTCTCCTCTCATCACCTCCAATAGTGTTACATGCATACAAGCATGGCTTCTCCAAGGCTGTCACCTAGCCTGCGCCCACTCTGCAATTCGTGCCACCTCTTATTCGCCAATGGGGATGGCGACACCTTTCATTTTTGTACTCTTTCGCCAAGTCCAATGGCGCATCCCTTAATGTCCAATCATTTCACATGCATGCAGACATGTAACCTCCAAGGCTGCCACCTAGCTTGCGCCTACTCTGCACCTACACTGTAACATGTAAGTCTCCTCCCATCACCTCCAATAGTGTTACATGCATACAAGCATAGCTTCTCCAAGGTTGTCACCTAGCCTGCGCCCACTCTACAATCCGTGCCACCTCTTATTCGCCAATGGAGATGGCGACACCTTTCATTTTTGTACTCTTTCGCCAATTCCAATGGCGCCTCCCTTAATGTCCAATCGTGTCATATGCATACAGACATATAACCTCCAAGGCGGCCACCTAGCCCGCGCCTTCACTACAAGATTGACACTTATCATGCATGCATGCACCAGCTACCACCTAACTTACTCTATGAAATTTTTTTTCCTATAAATACATAGCATAACATACTTCTCTTGCACCCATAATCGTCCCACTCTCTGCTACAAAGTCTTTCATAATCTCTTACAATTTCTAAGTCTTTCATAATCTCAGGCATTTTCAACAATGACTCTTCTCACAATGGGGGATTTTCACAGAGGCACAAGGGACAACATTGCAACATTTGTAAGTTTCTTTTATAGTTATACATTTTTTATACTTTTGGTAATTCTTTGTTCATCTTACTTAATCTTACACCTTTACATTATTAACTCAGGATACCAAAAGATTCAGAATCCGGTCTCACAACTACCTGGCTCCCAACCCATTCATCGTACCATATCTGGAATATACATGTTTCAGACATGTTATAAAGATCTCCAATTGCATAATAGATTCAAAGTTCATACTTGCCATGTTGGAAAGGTGGAGACCAGAGACCTATACATTTCACCTACCAATAGGTGAATGTACCGTCACGCTAGAGGATGTGTACATGTTACTGGGTCTCCCTGTCAATGGTAAGGACGTTAACGGGTCGGTTAAACAACCCAATTCTCTGTGTGAAGAATTGTTGGGCAGGGATATGGTTGAAGGTGGTGGTGCGAGAGGTCTGAGTATACTACTAACTGAGCTTAAAAATCATTATGCAACTTTGGAATTAAACGAAAATTCCTCCGAGCAAGACAGGATAATAAAAGCTAGAACTTATCTAATGATACTATTTGGAACCTTTTTATTTCCCGAAAGTACGAGAAATAGTGTAAATTTTATGTATTTAAATTTACTTAGAGATTTCAAAAAAACTAGAAAGTATAGTTGGGGTTCTGCTGTTTTAGCCCACCTATACAGTTCCTTGTGCAAAAATGAAATCAAGCAAAAATATACATTTTATGGCTGTGCTTTTTTACTTCAAGCCTGGGGTTGGTGGAGGATGGAGTCCTTAAACCCCGTCAACAACAACACATTCGTTTTTCCGTACGCAACAAAGTAAGTCATCTAGTTATATCATTTATTATTGTTCGTCTCTTCACCAACTATATGTTAAAAATAAAATATTTTTCATTTCCTTTAGGTATTACGTGAGGGGTATGGATTACGGCAAGAATCCCAGATTCAATGTCGCACTATACCGCAATCTATTGGATCACCTAGGCTCAGATGATGTACGTCGTACCTTTCAACTTTCCTACTTTTAAATTATTTATGTATTACGCTTTCATTAACCTGATTTAATTTTATGCGCAGTTTGTCTGGAGACTATATTTGGGTTTGGGCCATGAACCAAACCCTGAGGATGTAGCAATTTGGAGCACCAAGACTGCAATCATACGGTTTAATGTTGTGGAGATGCACCACAACGACCGTGTGAAGATGCAGTTCGGAATGCATCAAGAGATACCCAATGATCCGACTTTTTTATCCTCGTGGCATCTCAAAAGGGTCGACGCCCAGTGGGGCCTTACCAAATGGAAAGACTTTGCTCCAGAATGGTGTAAGATGTGGCAGAGGCATCACCGACATGTCTTGCAATTCCCGGTTTTCCACAATCATGGTAATATGCGACACACGGATCAGTATTTATCTTGGTACATGTCGGTTAGTAACCCTGAAATGCACGTGTCTCATCCAAGGTATTTGGTTGATCCACGAACACAATGGGCACAACCCTCATTTCCCCAACAACAAACCCAACACACATCAACCTCCCACCAACTCCCCAGACGAAATCAAACCATAAACACCCAACCACAGTCGCCACCACAACATAATTACACCCAAATTCCCCACAACCAACCACAATCACCACCTCAGTACCAATACCCCCATATGCCTCACACCCAACCGCAATTCCAATCACAATACAACACACCCGTATACCCCACACACAATTTCAGTCTTCTGTATATCCCAATATGGGCCCGTCAACATCCAGCCTTAGCCCTGATCTAGGAATGTCGGAA
>CATIWC010002261.1:0-2500 GCA_948472305.1 Vicia faba | reverse complement strand
AGAGATATTTGTGCATCATCTTTAAGAGTGGATGACATCATTAAGTTGGACCAAAATATTCCAGTCATTCTTTGTAAGTTGGAACAAGTATTTTTCGCCTGGTTTTTTTTACTCCCCAAAACATCTACTTGTGCATCTTGCATATGAAGCTTATCTTGGAAGCCCTATTCAATATAAGTGGATGTATCCGTTTTAAAGGTTCATGGGTGATTCAAACGAATAGTGAAAAATAAAGCTAGTTGAAGGATCAAAATATGCACATTACTTGCATGGGGAACATCATATTTTTGTAGTCACTATTACAATCACTTGATGTTAACTCCAAGAATCATAAGGAATCCTGTAAATGTTAACAAAGGAAGCCAATTCACCTTATTAGTCTTCAGAATTATAGGTCGTCCCTCTGGAAAGAAATTTGTGCATTGGTTGACCCAAAAGAATGTAATCTGCACATGTTCGTGTCTTGAGAAATTGCGTTGAAGTTAAAACATATATTGAATAAGTATACCCCAACTGTTTAATTTTCTTTACAATGTGAATATAAAACTTATTACCTTGAAACTTATAGTGTGTTTCTTTTTAGGTAATTTAACACCTCATATTATCATAGCACTGGTTGTTGCACCAACTCAAGAAATACTCCATTTGAGAACTTGTCTGAAGGCTTATTCAAAGCGTAAATGAATGGCACACATACTTCATGAACGAATATAAATTTCACATTGGGACATGGACTGAAGGGAAAAAACCATAAACAATGGTGTATTTATAAAAGGAGTTACAATGGTGGTTAAGATGACTTCCATGGATTTGTTAAACATATCTATGAGTTGGTATACAATTACTTGGACTCAGAAATTAAATTTGTATTGTTTTATTGTGAAAGGTATGATCTAACTAGAGGCACAAAAATAGATAATACATATGGTACTATTAAGATACAAGTGGACCGAAGCTACAAAGATGACCCTTTCATAATGTTACATATTGTTAGGCAAGTTTATTATGTTCCTTATCCTTCATTTGTGCCATATAGATGAGGGTGTTGTGTTGTAATCAAAACAAAATCATTGGGTCATATTGAAACTGGAGATATAGTGGAAGATGTTGCTGCCCAAGTTGACGAAGTTGAACAAAAAAATGATGTGATTGTAGTTGAGTAAATTATAAGTTTTTATGATGCAATGGTTGAGGGGCTTCAAGTTGATGCGTCTATATTGTTGGTTGAAAATAATGTGGACGAAGAGCATGAAGAGTTTGGATCCGAAGACAATATCACATCAGATGATGAGAATGATATGGATGAAGACCATGAAGATTTAGAATTTTATATATATATATATATATATATATATAATATATATATATATATATATATATATATATATATATATATATATATATATATATATATATATATATATATATATATGTGTGTGTGTGTGTGTGTGTGTGTGTGTGTGTGTGTGTGTGTGTGTGTGTGTGTGTGTGTGTGTGTGTGTGTGTGTGTGTGTGTGTGTGTGTGTGTGGTGTGTGTGTGTGTGTGTGTGTGTGTGTGTGTGTGTGTGTGTGTGTTGATGATAATGTGTTTTTGAAATTTTACTTAATGAACCATGTATTGAATGTGTTAATAAATATATATTGATGAGAATTTGTTTTTTAAATTTATTATTTGCGTTGATGAATATATATTAAATGTGTAATCTAAATAAATAGGTAAAATGCCACTTCGGACTGATAAGGCTAACAGTAGTGGTATTTGTAAGAAAACCTAACGTCAACAACGCCCAAGGGTAGTAGTATGTCAGTCACCCCAGTCGGCCATGTGTCTTTCCCCGCGTAGTTAAGTAGATCCTATGTCCATGGCCAGTACTCAACCTCTTATTACATTACTCTCCCCTCATGAGTATCTTATGTTCCCATCTGAGAGTCCATCTTTTATTAGCCTATACCAGCAGACTGGATGACCTAGCTATCTATACCAGCAGAATGCAGGATCTAGTTTTCCATCCCCGACACATGTACCCTTATACTTCATGTAGTCTGTGGGATCTAGCTTTCCACCTCCCACACTGGTTCCCCCCATCCTTCCAGCAGACTAGGAGATATTGTACCCCACATCCCACACAGGTTCCCTCATCCTTCCAGCAGACTGGGGGATCCTGCACCTCACCTACCACACATATACATGCGTGTGAGGATGATCATGTGGAGCCAGATGAGAATGATCGTGAGTTGGTTGGGGACAATCTTGAGTTGAATGAGAGCGATCTTCAAGGGGAGGATGATCCGAGTGAGATTCATATCATTGATGCAAGATGTATTTGGCCCATCAGAAGTTCGTAAGTTTCTTATTTATAAATTTTTATTTAAGTATACATTTCCATTTTTAATATAAATTTATATTTAATGCTAATTCAAATTATTGTTGTTTAGTTTCAGGCCGATTTGGACTGCTGCCAAGTGTATAAGTTATGTAATTCAACAAATGTATAAAAAA
>CATIWC010002260.1:0-37425 GCA_948472305.1 Vicia faba | reverse complement strand
AGTAACCTAAAATTTGGTGATGGAGAAGAAGAAAAATATTGAAATTGTTTACATTTATGATACCATAATACAATATGAATATGGTGAATAAATATACTATCGAGACTCATTATATAATTTGAATTATTTCTAATGTATATGAAATATGTGTCATTAATTAATAGTCTTTTAACTTACTTTCTTGGTGAAGAAGTAACCTAAAAATTGGTGATGGAGAAGAAGAAAAATATTGAAATTGTTTACATCTATTATACCATAACACAATATGAATATGGTGAATAAATATACTATCGAGACTCATTATATAATTTGAATTATTTCCAATGTATATGGAATATGTGTCATTAATTAATAGTCTTTTAACTTAGTTTCTTGGTGAAGAAGTAACCTAAAATTTGGTGATGGAGAAGAAGAAAAATATTGAAATTGTTTACATCTACTATACCATAATACAATATGAATATGGTGAATAAAAATACTATCGAGACTCATTATATAATTTTAATTATTTCCAAAATATATGGAATATTTGTCATTAATTAATAATGTTTTAACTTAGTTTCTTAGTGATGAAGTAACCTAAAATTTGGTGATGGAGAAGAAGAAAAATATTGAAATTCTTTACATCTATTATACCAAAATACAATATGAATATGGTGAATAAATATACTATCGAGACTCATTATATAATTTGAATTATTTCCAATGTATATGGAATATGTGTCATTAATTAATAGTCTTTTAACTTAGTTTCTTAGTGATGAAGTAACCTAAAATTTGGTGATGGAGAAGAAGAAAAATATTGAAATTGTTTACATCTACTATACCATAATACAATATGAATATGGTGAATAAATATACTATCCAGACTCATTATATAATTTGAATTATTTCCAAAATATATGGAATATTTGTCATTAATTAATAGTGTTTTAACTTAGTTTCTTAGGGATGAAGTAACCTAAAATTTGGTGATGGAGAAGAAGAAAAATACTTAAATTGTTTACATTTATGATACCATAATAATATATGATTATGGTGAATAAATATACTATCGAGACTCATTATATAATTTGAATTATTTCCAATGTATATGGAATATGTGTCATTAATTAATAGTCTTTTAACTTAGTTTCTTAGTGATAAAGTAAACTAAAATTTGGTGATGGAGAAGAAGAAAATACTGAAATTGTTTACATCGATTATACTGTAATACAATATGAATATGGTGAATAACTATACTATCGAGACTCAATATATAATTTGAATTATTTCTAATGTATATGGAATATGTGTCATTAATTAATAGTCTTTTAACTTAGTTTCTTGGTGAAGAAGTAACCTAAAAATTGGTGATGGAGAAGAACAAAAATATCGAAATTGTTTACATCAATTATACCATAATACAATATGAATATGGTGAATAAATATACTGTCGAGACTCATTATATAATTTGAATTATTTCTAATGTATATGGAATATATGTCATTAATTAATAGTCTTTTAACTTTGTTTCTTAGTGATGAAGTAACCTAAAATTTGGTGATGGAGAAGAAGAAAAATATTAAAATTGTTTACATCTATTATACCATAATACAATATGAATATGGTGAATAAATATACTATCGAGACCCATTATATAATTTGAATAATTTCCAATATATATGGAATATTTGTCATTAATTAATAGTGTTTTAACTTAGTTTCTTAGTGATGAAGTAACCTAAAATTTGGTGATGGAGAAGAAGAAAAATATTGAAATTGTTTACATTTATGATACCATAATACAATATGAATATGGTGAATAAATATACTATCGAGACTCATTATATAATTTGAATTATTTCTAATGTATATGTAATATGTGTCATTAATTAATAGTCTTTTAACTTAGTTTCTTGGTGAAGAAGTAACCTAAAAATTGGTGATGGAGAAGAAGAAAAATATTGAAATTGTTTACATCTATTATACCATAACACAATA
Organism: Vicia faba; assembly: GCA_948472305.1. Classification (NCBI taxonomy): domain Eukaryota; kingdom Viridiplantae; phylum Streptophyta; class Magnoliopsida; order Fabales; family Fabaceae; genus Vicia; species Vicia faba. The sequence goes on along the minus strand of CATIWC010002260.1, from coordinate 35,441 downwards.
TGAATATGGTGAATAAATATATTATCGAGACTCATTATATAATTTGAATTATTTCCAATGTATATGGAATATGTGTCATTAATTAATAGTCTTTTAACTTAGTTTCTTGGTGAAGAAATAACCTAAAATTTGGTGATGGAGAAGAAGAAAAATATTGAAATTGTTTACATTTATGATACCATAATACAATATGAATATGGTGAATAAATATACTATCGAGACTCATTATATAATTTGAATTATTTATAATGTATATGAAATATGTGTCATTAATTAATAGTCTTTTAACTTACTTTCTTGGTGAAGAAGTAACCTAAAAATTGGTGATGGAGAAGAAGAAAAATATTGAAATTGTTTACATCTATTATACCATAACACAATATGAATATGGTGAATAAATATACTATCGAGACTCATTATATAATTTGAATTATTTCCAATGTATATGGAATATGTGTCATTAATTAATAGTCTTTTAACTTAGTTTCTTGGTGAAGAAGTAACCTAAAATTTGGTGATGGAGAAGAAGAAAAATATTGAAATTGTTTACATCTACTATACCATAATACAATATGAATATGGTGAATAAATATACTATCGAGACTCATTATATAATTTTAATTATTTCCAAAATATATGGAATATTTGTCATTAATTAATAATGTTTTAACTTAGTTTCTTAGTGATGAAGTAACCTAAAATTTGGTGATGGAGAAGAAGAAAAATATTGAAATTCTTTACATCTATTATACCAAAATACAATATGAATATGGTGAATAAATATACTATCGAGACTCATTATATAATTTGAATTATTTCCAATGTATATGGAATATGTGTCATTAATTAATAGTCTTTTAACTTAGTTTCTTAGTGATGAAGTAACCTAAAATTTGGTGATGGAGAAGAAGAAAAATATTGAAATTGTTTACATCTACTATACCATAATACAATATGAATATGGTGAATAAATATACTATCCAGACTCATTATATAATTTGAATTATTTCCAAAATATATGGAATATTTGTCATTAATTAATAGTGTTTTAACTTAGTTTCTTAGGGATGAAGTAACCTAAAATTTGGTGATGGAGAAGAAGAAAAATACTTAAATTGTTTACATTTATGATACCATAATAATATATGATTATGGTGAATAAATATACTATCGAGACTCATTATATAATTTGAATTATTTCCAATGTATATGGAATATGTGTCATTAATTAATAGTCTTTTAACTTAGTTTCTTAGTGATAAAGTAAACTAAAATTTGGTGATGGAGAAGAAGAAAATACTGAAATTGTTTACATCGATTATACTGTAATACAATATGAATATGGTGAATAAATATACTATCGAGACTCAATATATAATTTGAATTATTTCTAATGTATATGGAATATGTGTCATTAATTAATAGTCTTTTAACTTAGTTTCTTGGTGAAGAAGTAACCTAAAAATTGGTGATGGAGAAGAACAAAAATATCGAAATTGTTTACATCAATTATACCATAATACAATATGAATATGGTGAATAAATATACTGTCGAGACTCATTATATAATTTGAATTATTTCTAATGTATATGGAATATATGTCATTAATTAATAGTCTTTTAACTTTGTTTCTTAGTGATGAAGTAACCTAAAATTTGGTGATGGAGAAGAAGAAAAATATTAAAATTGTTTACATCTATTATACCATAATACAATATGAATATGGTGAATAAATATACTATCGAGACTCATTATATAATTTGAATTATTTCTAATGTATATGTAATATGTGTCATTAATTAATAGTCTTTTAACTTAGTTTCTTGGTGAACAAGTAACCTAAAAATTGGTGATGGAGAAGAAGAAAAATATTGAAATTGTTTACATCTATTATACCATAACACAATATGAATATGGTGAATAAATATATTATCGAGACTCATTATATAATTTGAATTATTTCCAATGTATATCGAATATGTGTCATTAATTAATAGTCTTTTAACTTAGTTTCTTGGTGAAGAAGTAACCTAAAATTTGGTGATGGAGAAGAAGAAAAATATTGAAATTGTTTACATCTACTATACCATAATACAATATGAATATGGTGAATAAATATACTATCTAGACTCATTATATAATTTGAATTATTTCCAAAATATATGGAATATTTGTCATTAATTAATAGTGTTTTAACTTAGTTTCTTAGGGATGAAGTAACCTAAAATTTGGTGATGGAGAAGAAGAAAAATACTGAAATTGTTTACATTTATGATACCATAATAATATATGATTATGGTGAATAAATATACTATCGAGACTCATTATATAATTTGAATTATTTCCAATGTATATGGAATATTTGTCATTAATTAATAGTCTTTTAACTTAGTTTCTTAGTGATGAAGTAAACTAAAATTTGGTGATGGAGAAGAAGAAAATACTGAAATTGTTTACATCGATTATACTGTAATACAAAATGAATATGGTGATTAAATATAGTATCGAGACTAAATATATAATTTGAATTATTTCCAATGTATATGGAATATGTGTCATTAATTAATAGTCTTTTAACTTAGTTTCTTAGTAGAAGTAACCTAAAATTTGGTGATGGAGAAGAAGAAAAATATTGAAATTGTTTACATCTACTATACCATAATACAATATGAATATGGTGAATAAATATACTATTGAGACTCATTATATAATTTGAATTATTTCCAAAATATATGGAATATTTGTCATTAATTAATAGTGTTTTAACTTAGTTTCTTAGTGATGAAGTAACCTAAAATTTGGTGATGGAGAAGAAGAAAAATATTGAAATTGTTTACATTTATGATACCATAATACAATATGAATATGGTGAATAAATATACTATCGAGACTCATTATATAATTTGAATTATTTCTAATGTATATGGAATATGTGTCATTAATTAATAGTCTTTTAACTTACTTTCTTGGTGTAGAAGTAACCTAAAAATTGGTAATGGAGAAGAAGAAAAATATCGAAATTGTTTACATCTATTATACCATAATACAATATGAATATTATGAATAAGTATACTATCAAGACTCATTATATAATTTGAATTATTTCCAATGTATATGGAATATGTGTCATTAATTAATAGTCTTTTAACTTAGTTTCTTAGTGATGAAGTAACCTAAAATTTGGTGATGGAGAAGAAGAAAAATATTGAAATTGTTTACATCCATTATACCATAATACAATATGAATATGGTGAATAAATATACTATCGAGACTCATTATATAATTTGAATTATTTCCAATATATATGGAATATTTGTCATTAATTAATAGTGTTTTAACTTAGTTTCTTAGGGATGAAGTAACCTAAAATTTGGTGATGGAGAAGACGAAAAATACTGAAATTGTTTACATTTATGATACCATAATAATATATGATTATGGTGAATAAATATACTATCGAGACTCATTATATAATTTGAATTATTTCCAATGTATATGGAATATTTGTCATTAATTAATAGTCTTTTAACTTAGTTTCTTAGTGATGAAGTAAACTAAAATTTGGTGATGGAGAAGAAGAAAATGCTGAAATTGTTTACATCGATTATACTGTAATACAAAATGAATATGGTGATTAAATATAGTATCGAGACTAAATATATAATTTGAATTATTTCCAATGTATATGGAATATGTGTCATTAATTAATAGTCTTTTAACTTAGTTTCTTAGTAGAAGTAACCTAAAATTTGGTGATGGAGAAGAAGAAAAATATTGAAATTGTTTACATCTACTATACCATAATACAATATGAATATGGTGAATAAATATACTATTGAGACTCATTATATAATTTGAATTATTTCCAAAATATATGGAATATTTGTCATTAATTAATAGTGTTTTAACTTAGTTTCTTAGTGATGAAGTAACCTAAAATTTGGTGATGGAGAAGAAGAAAAATATTGAAATTGTTTACATTTATGATACCATAATACAATATGAATATGGTGAATAAATATACTATCGAGACTCATTATATAATTTGAATTATTTCTAATGTATATGGAATATGTGTCATTAATTAATAGTCTTTTAACTTACTTTCTTGGTGTAGAAGTAACCTAAAAATTGGTAATGGAGAAGAAGAAAAATATCGAAATTGTTTACATCTATTATACCATAATACAATATGAATATTATGAATAAGTATACTATCAAGACTCATTATATAATTTGAATTATTTCCAATGTATATGGAATATGTGTCATTAATTAATAGTCTTTTAACTTAGTTTCTTAGTGATGAAGTAACCTAAAATTTGGTGATGGAGAAGAAGAAAAATATTGAAATTGTTTACATCCATTATACCATAATACAATATGAATATGGTGAATAAATATACTATCGAGACTCATTATATAATTTGAATTATTTCCAATATATATGGAATATTTGTCATTAATTAATAGTGTTTTAACTTAGTTTCTTAGGGATGAAGTAACCTAAAATTTGGTGATGGAGAAGAAGAAAAATACTGAAATTGTTTACATTTATGATACCATAATACAATATGAATATGGTGAATAAATATACTATCGAGACTCATTATATAATTTGAATTATTTCCAATGTATATGGAATATGTGTCATTAATTAATAGTCTTTTAACTTAGTTTCTTAGTGATAAAGTAAACTAAAATTTGGTGATGGAGAAGAAGAAAATACTGAAATTGTTTACATCGATTATACTGTAATACAATATGAATATGGTGAATAAATATAGTATCGAGACTCAATATATAATTTGAATTATTTGTAATGTATATGGAATATGTGTCATTAATTAATAATGTTTTAACTTAGTTTCTTAGTGATGAAGTAACCTAAAATTTGGTGATGGAGAAGAAGAAAAATATTGAAATTGTTTACATTTATGATACCATAATACAATATGAATATGGTGAATAAATATACTATCGAGACTCATTATGTAATTTGAATTATTTCTAATGTATATGGAATATGTGTCATTAATTAATAGTATTTTAACTTAGTTTCTTAGTGATGAAGTAACCTAAAATTTGGTGATGGAGAAGAAGAAAAATATTGAAATTGTTTACATTTATGATACCATAATACAATATGAATATGGTGAATAAATATACTATCGAGACTCATTATAAAATTGAATTATGTCAAATGTATATGGAATATTTGTCATTAATTAATAGTCTTTTAACTTAGTTTCTTGGTGAAGAAGTAACCTAAAAATTGGTGATGGAGAAGAAGAAAAATATTGAAATTCTTTACATCTATTATACCATAATACAATATGAATATGGTGAATAAATATACTATCGAGACTCATTATATAATTTGAATTATTTCCAATGTATATGGAATATGTGTCATTAATTAATAGTCTTTTAACTTAGTTTCTTAGTGATGAAGTAACCTAAAATTTGGTGATGGAGAAGAAGAAAAATATTGAAATTGTTTACATCTACTATACCATAATACAATATGAATATGGTGAATAAATATACTATCCAGACTCATTATATAATTTGAATTATTTCCAAAATATATGGAATATTTGTCATTAATTAATAGTGTTTTAACTTAGTTTCTTAGGGATGAAGTAACCTAAAATTTGGTGATGGAGAAGAAGAAAAATACTGAAATTGTTTACATTTATGATACCATAATAATATATGATTATGGTGAATAAATATACTATCGAGACTCATTATATGATTTGAATTATTTCCAATGTATATGGAATATGTGTCATTAATTAATAGTCTTTTAACTTAGTTTCTTAGTGATGAAGTAAACTAAAATTTGGTGATGGAGAAGAAGAAAATACTGAAATTGTTTACATCGATTATACTGTAATACAATATGAATATGGTGATTAAATATAGTATCGAGACTCAATATATAATTTGAATTATTTCCAATGTATATGGAATATGTGTCATTAATTAATAGTCTTTTAACTTAGTTTCTTAGTAAAATGATGTAACCTAAAATTTGGTGATGGAGAAGAAGAAAAATATTGAAATTGTTTACATTTATGATACCATAATACCATATGAATATGGTGAATAAATATACTATCGAGACTCATTATATAATTTGAATTATTTCTAATGTATATGGAATATGTGTCATTAATTAATAGTCTTTTAACTTAGTTTCTTGGTGAAGAAGTAACCTAAAAATTGGTGATGGAGAAGAAGAAAAATATTGAAATTGTTTACATCAATTATACCATAAAACAATATGAATATGGTGAATAAATATACTATGGAGACTCATTATATAATTTGAATTATTTCCAATGTATATGGAATATGTGTCATTAAGTAATAGTCTTTTAACTTAGTTTCTTAGTGATGAAGTAACCTAAAATTTGGTGATGGAGAAGAAGAAAATACTGAAATTGTTTACATCGAGTATGCTGTAATACAATATGAATGTGGTGAAAAAATATACTATCGAGACTCAATATATAATTTGAATTATTTCTAATGTATATGGAATATGTGTCACTAATTAATAGTCTTTTAAGTTAGTTTCTTGGTGAAGAAGTAACCTAAAAATTGGTGATGGAGAAGAACAAAAATATCGAAATTTTTTACATCTATTATACCATAATACAATATGAATATGATGAATAAATATACTATCAAGACTCACCATATAAAATGAATTATTTCCAATGTATATGGAATATATGTCATTAATTAATAGTCTTTTAACTTAGTTTCTTAGTGATGAAGTAACCTAAAATTTGGTGATGGAGAAGAAGAAAAATATTAAAATTGTTTACATCTATTATACCATAATACAATATGAATATGGTGAATAAATATACTATCGAGACTCATTATATAATTTGAATTATTTCCAATATATATGGAATATTTGTCATTAATTAATAATGTTTTAACTTAGTTTCTTAGTGATGAAGTAACCGAAAATTTGGTGATGGAGAAGAAGAAAAATATTGAAATTGTTTACATTTATGATACCATAATACAATATGAATATGGTGAATAAATATACTATCGAGACTCATTATATAATTTGAATTATTTCTAATGTATATGGAATATGTGTCATTAATTAATAGTCTTTTAACTTAGTTTCTTGGTGAAAAAGTAACCTAAAAATTTGTGATGGAGAAGAAGAAAAATATTGAAATTGTTTACATCTATTATACCATAACACAATATGAATATGGTGAATAAATATACTATCGAGACTCATTATATAATTTGAATTATTTGCAATGTATATGGAATATGTGTCATTAATTAATAGTCTTTTAACTTAGTTTCTTGGTGAAGAAGTAACCTAAAATTTGGTGATGGAGAAGAAGAAAAATATTGAAATTGTTTACATCTACTATACCATACTACAATATGAATATGGTGAAGAAATATACTATCAAGACTCACCATATAAAATGAATTATTTCCAATGTATATGGAATATATGTCATTAATTGATAGTCTTTTAACTTAGTTTCTTCGTGAAGAAGTAACCTAAAAATTGGTGATGGAGAAGAACAAAAATATCGAAATTGTTTACATCTATTATACCATAATACAATATGAATATGATGAATAAGTATACTATCAAGACTCACCATATAAAATGAATTATTTCCAATGTATATGGAATATATGTCATTAATTAATAGTCTTTTAACTTAGTTTCTTAGTGATGAAGTAACCTAAAATTTGGTGATGGAGAAGAAGAAAAATATTAAAATTGTTTACATCTATTATACCATAATACAATATGAATATGGTGAATAAATATACTATCGAAACTCATTATATAATTTGAATTATTTCCAAAATATATGGAATATTTGTCATTAATTAATAATCTTTTAACTTAGTTTCTTAGTGATGAAGTAACCTAAAATTTGGTGATGGAGAAGAAGAAAAATATTGAAATTGTTTACATTTATGATACCATAATACAATATGAATATGGTGAATAAATATACTATCGAGACTCATTATGTAATTTGAATTATTTCTAATGTATATGGAATATGTGTCATTAATTAATAGTGTTTTAACTTAGTTTCTTAGTGATGAAGTAACCTAAAATTTGGTGATGGAGAAGAAGAAAAATATTGAAATTGTTTACATTTATGATACCATAATACAATATGAATATGGTGAATAAATATACTATCGAGACTCATTATATAATTGAATTATTTCAAATGTATATGGAATATATGTCATTAATTAATAGTCTTTTAACTTAGTTTCTTGGTGAAGAAGTAACCTAAAAATTGGTGATGGAGAAGAAGAAAAATATTGAAATTGTTTACATCTATTATACCATAATACAATATGAATATGGTGAATAAATATACTATCGAGACTCATTATATAATTTGAATTATTTCCAATGTATATGGGATATGTGTCATTAATTAATAGTCTTTTAACTTAGTTTCTTAGTGATGAAGTAACCTAAAATTTGGTGATGGAGAAGAAGAAAAATATTGAAATTGTTTACATCTACTATACCATAATACAATATGAATATGGTGTATAAATATACTATCCAGACTCATTATATAATTTGAATTATTTCCAAAATATATGGAATATTTGTCATTAATTAATAGTGTTTTAACTAAGTTTCTTAAGGATGAAGTAACCTAAAATTTGGTGATGGAGAAGAAAAAAAATACTGAAATTGTTTACATTTATGATACCATAATAATATATGATTATGGTGAATAAATATACTATCGAGACTCATTATATAATTTGAATTATTTCCAATGTATATGGAATATGTGTCATTAATTAATAGTCTTTTAACTTAGTTTCTTGGTGAAGAAGTAACCTCAAATTTGGTGATGGAGAAGAAGAAAATACTGAAATTGTTTACATCGATTATACTGTAATACAATATGAATATGGTGATTAAATATAGTATCGAGACTCAATATATAATTTGAATTATTTCCAATGTATATGGAATATGTGTCATTAATTAATAGTCTTTTAACTTAGTTTCTTAGTGATGAAGTAACCTAAAATTTGGTGATGGAGAAGAAGAAAAATATTGAAATTGTTTACATCTACTATACCATAATACAATATGAATATGGTGAATAAATATACTATCGAGACTCATTATATAATTTGAATTATTTCCAAAATATATGGAATATTTGTCATTAATTAATAGTGTTTTAACTTAGTTTCTTAGTGATGATGTAACCTAAAATTTGGTGATGGAGAAGAAGAAAAATATTGAAATTGTTTACATTTATGATACCATAATACAATATGAATATGGTGAATAAATATACTATCGAGACTCATTATATAATTTGAATTATTTCCAATGTATATGGAATATGTGTCATTAATTAATAGTCTTTTAACTTAGTTTCTTAGTGATGAAGTAACCTAAAATTTGGTGATGGAGAAGAAGAAAAATATTGAAATTGTTTACATCTACTATACCATAATACAATATGAATATGGTGAATAAATATACTATCCAGACTCATTATATAATTTGAATTATTTCCAAAATATATGGAATATTTGTCATTAATTAATAGTGTTTTAACTAAGTTTCTTAAGGATGAAGTAACCTAAAATTTGGTGATGGAGAAGAAAAAAAATACTGAAATTGTTTACATTTATGATACCATAATAATATATGATTATGGTGAATAAATATACTATCGAGACTCATTATATAATTTGAATTATTTCCAATGTATATGGAATATGTGTCATTAATTAATAGTCTTTTAACTTAGTTTCTTGGTGAAGAAGTAACCTCAAATTTGGTGATGGAGAAGAAGAAAATACTGAAATTGTTTACATCGATTATACTGTAATACAATATGAATATGGTGATTAAATATAGTATCGAGACTCAATATATAATTTGAATTATTTCCAATGTATATGGAATATGTGTCATTAATTAATAGTCTTTTAACTAAGTTTCTTAGTGATGAAGTAACCTAAAATTTGGTGATGGAGAAGAAGAAAAATATTGAAATTGTTTACATCTACTATACCATAATACAATATGAATATGGTGAATAAATATACTATCGAGACTCATTATATAATTTGAATTATTTCCAAAATATATGGAATATTTGTCATTAATTAATAGTGTTTTAACTTAGTTTCTTAGTGATGATGTAACCTAAAATTTGGTGATGGAGAAGAAGAAAAATATTGAAATTGTTTACATTTATGATACCATAATACAATATGAATATGGTGAATAAATATACTATCGAGACTCATTATATAATTTGAATTATTTCCAATGTATATGGAATATGTGTCATTAATTAATAGTCTTTTAACTTAGTTTCTTAGTGATGAAGTAACCTAAAATTTGGTGATGGAGAAGAAGAAAAATATTGAAATTGTTTACATCTAATATACCATAATACAATATGAATATGGTGAATAAATATACTATCCAGACTCATTATATAATTTGAATTATTTCCAAAATATATGGAATATTTGTCATTAATTAATAGTGTTTTAACTTAGTTTCTTAAGGATGAAGTAACCTAAAATTTGGTGATGGAGAAGAAAAAAAATACTGAAATTGTTTACATTTATGATACCATAATAATATATGATTATGGTGAATAAATATACTATCGAGACTCATTATATAATTTGAATTATTTCCAATGTATATGGAATATGTGTCATTAATTAATAGTCTTTTAACTTAGTTTCTTGGTGAAGAAGTAACCTCAAATTTGGTGATGGAGAAGAAGAAATACTGAAATTGTTTACATCGATTATACTGTAATACAATATGAATATGGTGATTAAATATAGTATCGAGACTCAATATATAATTTGAATTATTTCCAATGTATATGGAATATGTGTCATTAATTAATAGTCTTTTAACTTAGTTTCTTAGTGATGAAGTAACCTAAAATTTGGTGATGGAGAAGAAGAAAAATATTGAAATTGTTTACATCTACTATACCATAATACAATATGAATATGGTGAATAAATATACTATCGAGACTCATTATATAATTTGAATTATTTCCAAAATATATGGAATATTTGTCATTAATTAATAGTGTTTTAACTTAGTTTCTTAGTGATGATGTAACCTAAAATTTGGTGATGGAGAAGAAGAAAAATATTGAAATTGTTTACATCTAATATACCATAATACAATATGAATATGGTGAATAAATATACTATCCAGACTCATTATATAATTTGAATTATTTCCAATGTATATGGAATATGTGTCATTAATTAATAGTCTTTTAACTTAGTTTCTTAGTGATGAAGTAACCTAAAATTTGGTGATGGAGAAGAAGAAAAATATTGAAATTGTTTACATCTAATATACCATAATACAATATGAATATGGTGAATAAATATACTATCCAGACTCATTATATAATTTGAATTATTTCCAAAATATATGGAATATTTGTCATTAATTAATAGTGTTTTAACTTAGTTTCTTAAGGATGAAGTAACCTAAAATTTGGTGATGGAGAAGAAGAAAAATACTGAAATTGTTTACATTTATGATACCATAATAATATATGATTATGGTGAATAAATATACTATCGAGACTCATTATATAATTTGAATTATTTCCAATGTATATGGAATATGTGTCATTAATTAATAGTCTTTTAACTTAGTTTCTTGGTGAAGAAGTAACCTCAAATTTGGTGATGGAGAAGAAGAAAATACTGAAATTGTTTACATCGATTATACTGTAATACAATATGAATATGGTGATTAAATATAGTATCGAGACTCAATATATAATTTGAATTATTTCCAATGTATATGGAATATGTGTCATTAATTAATAGTCTTTTAACTTAGTTTCTTAGTGATGAAGTAACCTAAAATTTGGTGATGGAGAAGAAGAAAAATATTGAAATTGTTTACATCTACTATACCATAATACAATATGAATATGGTGAATAAATATACTATCGAGACTCATTATATAATTTGAATTATTTCCAAAATATATGGAATATTTGTCATTAATTAATAGTGTTTTAACTTAGTTTCTTAGTGATGATGTAACCTAAAATTTGGTGATGGAGAAGAAGAAAAATATTGAAATTGTTTACATTCATGATACCATAATACGATATGAATATGGTGAATAAATATACTATCGAGACTCATTATATAATTTGAATTATTTCTAATGTATATGGAATATGTGTCATTAATTAATAGTCTTTTAACTTAGTTTCTTGGTGAAGAAGTAACCTAAAAATTGGTGATGGAGAAGAAGAAAAATATTGAAATTGTTTACATCAATTATACCATAAAACAATATGAATATGGTGAATAAATATACTATCGAGACTCATTATATAATTTGAATTATTTCCAAAATATATGGAATATTTGTCATTAATTAATAGTGTTTTAACTTAGTTTCTTAAGGATGAAGTAACCTAAAATTTGGTGATGGAGAAGAAGAAAAATACTGAAATTGTTTACATTTATGATACCATAATAATATATGATTATGGTGAATAAATATACTATCGAGACTCATTATATAATTTGAATTATTTCCAATGTATATGGAATATGTGTCATTAATTAATAGTCTTTTAACTTAGTTTCTTGGTGAAGAAGTAACCTCAAATTTGGTGATGGAGAAGAAGAAAATACTGAAATTGTTTACATCGATTATACTGTAATACAATATGAATATGGTGATTAAATATAGTATCGAGACTCAATATATAATTTGAATTATTTCCAATGTATATGGAATATGTGTCATTAATTAATAGTCTTTTAACTTAGTTTCTTAGTGATGAAGTAACCTAAAATTTGGTGATGGAGAAGAAGAAAAATATTGAAATTGTTTACATCTACTATACCATAATACAATATGAATATGGTGAATAAATATACTATCGAGACTCATTATATAATTTGAATTATTTCCAAAATATATGGAATATTTGTCATTAATTAATAGTGTTTTAACTTAGTTTCTTAGTGATGATGTAACCTAAAATTTGGTGATGGAGAAGAAGAAAAATATTGAAATTGTTTACATTCATGATACCATAATACGATATGAATATGGTGAATAAATATACTATCGAGACTCATTATATAATTTGAATTATTTCTAATGTATTGGAATATGTGTCATTAATTAATAGTCTTTTAACTTAGTTTCTTGGTGAAGAAGTAACCTAAAAATTGGTGATGGAGAAGAAGAAAAATATTGAAATTGTTTACATCAATTATACCATAAAACAATATGAATATGGTGAATAAATATACTATCGAGACTCATTATATAATTTGAATTATTTCCAATGTATATGGAATATGTGTCATTAATTAATAGTCTTTTAACTTAGTTTCTTAGTGATGAAGTAACCTAAAATTTGGTGATGGAGAAGAAGAAAATACTGAAATTATTTACATCGAGTATACTGTAATACAATATGAATATGGTGAAAAAATATACTATCGAGACTCAATATATAATTTGAATTATTTCTAATGTATATGGAATATGTGTCATTAATTAATAGTCTTTTAACTTAGTTTCTTGGTGAAGAAGTAACCTAAAAATTGGTGATGAAGAAGAACAAAAATATCGAAATTGTTTTACATCTATTATACCATAATACAATATGAATATGATGAATAAGTATACTATCAAGACTCACCATATAAAATGAATTATTTCCAATGTATATGGAATATATGTCATTAATTAATAGTCTTTTAACTTAGTTTCTTAGTGATGAAGTAACCTAAAATTTGGTGATGGAGAAGAAGAAAAATATTAAAATTGTTTACATCTATTATAACCATAATACAATATGAATATGGTGAATAAATATACTATCGAGACTCATTATATAATTTGAATTATTTCCAATATATATGGAATATTTGTCATTAATTAATAATGTTTTTACTTAGTTTCTTAGTGATGAAGTAACCGAAAATTTGGTGATGGAGAAGAAGAAAAATATTGAAATTGTTTACATTTATGATACCATAATACAATATGAATATGGTGAATAAATATACTATCGAGACTCATTATATAATTTGAATTATTTCTAATGTATATGGAATATGTGTCATTAATTAATAGTCTTTTAACTTAGTTTCTTGGTGAAGAAGTAACCTAAAAATTGGTGATGGAGAAGAAGAAAAATATTGAAATTGTTTACATCAATTATACCATAAAACAATATGAATATGGTGAATAAATATACTATCGAGACTCATTATATAATTTGAATTATTTCCAATGTATATGGAATATGTGTCATTAATTAATAGTCTTTTAACTTAGTTTCTTAGTGATGAAGTAACCTAAAATTTGGTGATGGAGAAGAAGAAAATACTGAAATTATTTACATCGAGTATACTGTAATACAATATGAATATGGTGAAAAAATATACTATCGAGACTCAATATATAATTTGAATTATTTCTAATGTATATGGAATATGTGTCATTAATTAATAGTCTTTTAACTTAGTTTCTTGGTGAAGAAGTAACCTAAAAATTGGTGATGGAGAAGAACAAAAATATCGAAATTGTTTACATCTATTATACCATAATACAATATGAATATGATGAATAAGTATACTATCAAGACTCACCATATAAAATGAATTATTTCCAATGTATATGGAATATATGTCATTAATTAATAGTCTTTTAACTTAGTTTCTTAGTGATGAAGTAACCTAAAATTTGGTGATGGAGAAGAAGAAAAATATTAAAATTGTTTACATCTATTATACCATAATACAATATGAATATGGTGAATAAATATACTATCGAAACTCATTATATAATTTGAATTATTTCCAAAATATATGGAATATTTGTCATTAATTAATAATCTTTTAACTTAGTTTCTTAGTGATGAAGTAACCTAAAATTTGGTGATGGAGAAGAAGAAAAATATTGAAATTGTTTACATTTATGATACCATAATACAATATGAATATGGTGAATAAATATACTATCGAGACTCATTATGTAATTTGAATTATTTCTAATGTATATGGAATATGTGTCATTAATTAATAGTGTTTTAACTTAGTTTCTTAGTGATGAAGTAACCTAAAATTTGGTGATGGAGAAGAAGAAAAATATTGAAATTGTTTACATTTATGATACCATAATACAATATGAATATGGTGAATAAATATACTATCGAGACTCATTATATAATTGAATTATTTCAAATGTATATGGAATATATGTCATTAATTAATAGTCTTTTAACTTAGTTTCTTGGTGAAGAAGTAACCTAAAAATTGGTGATGGAGAAGAAGAAAAATATTGAAATTGTTTACATCTATTATACCATAATACAATATGAATATGGTGAATAAATATACTATCGAGACTCATTATATAATTTGAATTATTTCCAATGTATATGGGATATGTGTCATTAATTAATAGTCTTTTAACTTAGTTTCTTAGTGATGAAGTAACCTAAAATTTGGTGATGGAGAAGAAAAAAAATATTGAAATTGTTTACATCTACTATACCATAATACAATATGAATATGGTGAATAAATATACTATCGAGACTCATTATATAATTTGAATTATTTCCAAAATATATGGAATATTTGTCATTAATTAATAGTGTTTTAACTTAGTTTCTTAGTGATGATGTAACCTAAAATTTGGTGATGGAGAAGAAGAAAAATATTGAAATTGTTTACATTTATGATACCATAATACAATATGAATATGGTGAATAAATATACTATCGAGACTCATTATATAATTTGAATTATTTCCAATGTATATGGAATATGTGTCATTAATTAATAGTCTTTTAACTTAGTTTCTTAGTGATGAAGTAACCTAAAATTTGGTGATGGAGAAGAAGAAAAATATTGAAATTGTTTACATCTACTATACCATAATACAATATGAATATGGTGAATAAATATACTATCCAGACTCATTATATAATTTGAATTATTTCTAAAATATATGGAATATTTGTCATTAATTAATAGTGTTTTAACTAAGTTTCTTAAGGATGAAGTAACCTAAAATTTGGTGATGGAGAAGAAAAAAAATACTGAAATTGTTTACATTTATGATACCATAATAATATATGATTATGGTGAATAATATACTATCGAGACTCATTATATAATTTGAATTATTTCCAATGTATATGGAATATGTGTCATTAATTAATAGTCTTTTAACTTAGTTTCTTGGTGAAGAAGTAACCTCAAATTTGGTGATGGAGAAGAAGAAAATACTGAAATTGTTTACATCGATTATACTGTAATACAATATGAATATGGTGATTAAATATAGTATCGAGACTCAATATATAATTTGAATTATTTCCAATGTATATGGAATATGTGTCATTAATTAATAGTCTTTTAACTTAGTTTCTTAGTGATGAAGTAACCTAAAATTTGGTGATGGAGAAGAAGAAAAATATTGAAATTGTTTACATCTAATATACCATTAATACAATATGAATATGGTGAATAAATATACTATCCAGACTCATTATATAATTTGAATTATTTCCAAAATATATGGAATATTTGTCATTAATTAATAGTGTTTTAACTTAGTTTTCTTAAGGATGAAGTAACCTAAAATTTGGTGATGGAGAAGAAAAAAAATACTGAAATTGTTTACATTTATGATACCATAATAATATATGATTATGGTGAATAAATATACTATCGAGACTCATTATATAATTTGAATTATTTCCAATGTATATGGAATATGTGTCATTAATTAATAGTCTTTTAACTTAGTTTCTTGGTGAAGAAGTAACCTCAAATTTGGTGATGGAGAAGAAGAAAATACTGAAATTGTTTACATCGATTATACTGTAATACAATATGAATATGGTGATTAAATATAGTATCGAGACTCAATATATAATTTGAATTATTTCCAATGTATATGGAATATGTGTCATTAATTAATAGTCTTTTAACTTAGTTTCTTAGTGATGAAGTAACCTAAAATTTGGTGATGGAGAAGAAGAAAAATATTGAAATTGTTTACATCTACTATACCATTATACAATATGAATATGGTGAATAAATATACTATCGAGACTCATTATATAATTTGAATTATTTCCAAAATATATGGAATATTTGTCATTAATTAATAGTGTTTTAACTTAGTTTCTTAGTGATGATGTAACCTAAAATTTGGTGATGGAGAAGAAGAAAAATATTGAAATTGTTTACATTTATGATACCATAATACAATATAAATATGGTGAATAAATATACTATCGAGACTCATTATATAATTTGAATTATTTCCAATGTATATGGAATATGTGTCATTAATTAATAGTCTTTTAACTTAGTTTCTTAGTGATGAAGTAACCTAAATTTGGTGATGGAGAGAAGAAAAATATTGAAATTGTTTACATCTAATATACCATAATACAATATGAATATGGTGAATAAATATACTATCCAGACTCATTATATAATTTGAATTATTTCCAAAATATATGGAATATTTGTCATTAATTAATAGTGTTTTAACTTAGTTTCTTAAGGATGAAGTAACCTAAAATTTGGTGATGGAGAAGAAGAAAAATACTGAAATTGTTTACATTCATGATACCATAATAATATATGATTATGGTGAATAAATATACTATCGAGACTCATTATATAATTTGAATTATTTCCAATGTATATGGAATATGTGTCATTAATTAATAGTCTTTTAACTTAGTTTCTTGGTGAAGAAGTAACCTCAAATTTGGTGATGGAGAAGAAGAAAATACTGAAATTGTTTACATCGATTATACTGTAATACAATATGAATATGGTGATTAAATATAGTATCGAGACTCAATATATAATTTGAAATATTTCCAATGTATATGGAATATGTGTCATTAATTAATAGTCTTTTAACTTAGTTTCTTAGTGATGAAGTAACCTAAAATTTGGTGATGGAGAAGAAGAAAAATATTGAAATTGTTTACATCTACTATACCATAATACAATATGAATATGGTGAATAAATATACTATCGAGACTCATTATATAATTTGAATTATTTCCAAAATATATGGAATATTTGTCATTAATTAATAGTGTTTTAACTTAGTTTCTTAGTGATGATGTAACCTAAAATTTGGTGATGGAGAAGAAGAAAAATATTGAAATTGTTTACATTCATGATACCATAATACGATATGAATATGGTGAATAAATATACTATCGAGACTCATTATATAATTTGAATTATTTCTAATGTATATGGAATATGTGTCATTAATTAATAGTCTTTTAACTTAGTTTCTTGGTGAAGAAGTAACCTAAAAATTGGTGATGGAGAAGAAGAAAAATATTGAAATTGTTTACATCAATTATACCATAAAACAATATGAATATGGTGAATAAATATACTATCGAGACTCATTATATAATTTGAATTATTTCCAATGTATATGGAATATGTGTCATTAATTAATAGTCTTTTAACTTAGTTTCTTAGTGATGAAGTAACCTAAAATTTGGTGATGGAGAAGAAGAAAATACTGAAATTATTTACATCGAGTATACTGTAATACAATATGAATATGGTGAAAAAATATACTATCGAGACTCAATATATAATTTGAATTATTTCTAATGTATATGGAATATGTGTCATTAATTAATAGTCTTTTAACTTAGTTTCTTGGTGAAGAAGTAACCTAAAAATTGGTGATGGAGAAGAACAAAAATATCGAAATTGTTTACATCTATTATACCATAATACAATATGAATATGATGAATAAGTATACTATCAAGACTCACCATATAAAATGAATTATTTCCAATGTATATGGAATATATGTCATTAATTAATAGTCTTTTAACTTAGTTTCTTAGTGATGAAGTAACCTAAAATTTGGTGATGGAGAAGAAGAAAAATATTGAAATTGTTTACATCTATTATACCATAATGCAATATGAATATGGTGAATAAATATACTATCGAGACTCATTATATAAATTGAATTATTTCTAATATATATGGAATATTTGTCATTAATTAATAGTGTTTTAACTTAGTTTCTTAGTGATGAAGTAACCTAAAATTTGGTGATGGAGAAGAAGAAAAATATTGAAATTATTTACATTTATGATACCATAATACAATATGAATATGGTGAAAAAATATACTATCGAGACTCATTATATAATTTGAATTAATTCCAATATATAAGGAATATTTGTCATTAATTAATAGTGTTTTAACTTAGTTTCTTAGTGATGAACTAACCGAAAATTTGGTGATGGAGAAGAAGAAAAATATTGAAATTGTTTACATTTATGATACCATAATACAATATGAATATGGTGAATAAATATACTATCGAGACTCATTATATAATTTGAATTATTTCTAATGTATATGGAATATGTGTCATTAATTAATAGTCTTTTAACTTAGTTTCTTGGTGAAAAAGTAACCTAAAAATTGGTGATGGAGAAGAAGAAAAATATTGAAATTGTTTACATCTATTATACCATAACACAATATGAATATGGTGAATAAATATACTATCGAGACTCATTATATAATTTAATTATTTGCAATGTATATGGAATATGTGTCATTAATTAATAGTCTTTTAACTTAGTTTCTTGGTGAAGAAGTAACCTAAAATTTGGTGATGGAGAAGAAGAAAAATATTGAAATTGTTTACATCTACTATACCATACTACAATATGAATATGGTGAAGAAATATACTATCAAGACTCACCATATAAAATGAATTATTTTCAATGTATATGGAATATATGTCATTAATTAATAGTCTTTTAACTTAGTTTCTTGGTGAAGAAGTAACCTAAAAATTGGTGATGGAGAAGAACAAAAATATCGAAATTGTTTACATCTATTATACCATAATACAGTATGAATATGATGAATAAGTATACTATCAAGACTCACCATATAAAATGAATTATTTCCAATGTATATGGAATATATGTCATTAATTAATAGTCTTTTAACTTAGTTTCTTAGTGATGAAGTAACCTAAAATTTGGTGATGGAGAAGAAGAAAAATATTAAAATTGTTTACATCTATTATACCATAATACAATATGAATATGGTGAATAAATATACTATCGAAACTCATTATATAATTTGAATTATTTCCAAAATATATGGAATATTTGTCATTAATTAATAATCTTTTAACTTAGTTTCTTAGTGATGAAGTAACCTAAAATTTGGTGATGGAGAAGAAGAAAAATATTGAAATTGTTTACATTTATGATACCATAATACAATATGAATATGGTGAATAAATATACTATCGAGACTCATTATGTAATTTGAATTATTTCTAATGTATATGGAATATGTGTCATTAATTAATAGTGTTTTAACTTAGTTTCTTAGTGATGAAGTAACCTAAAATTTGGTGATGGAGAAGAAGAAAAATATTGAAATTGTTTACATTTATGATACCATAATACAATATGAATATGGTGAATAAATATACTATCGAGACTCATTATATAATTGAATTATTTCAAATGTATATGGAATATATGTCATTAATTAATAGTCTTTTAACTTAGTTTCTTGGTGAAGAAGTAACCTAAAAATTGGTGATGGAGAAGAAGAAAAATATTGAAATTGTTTACATCTATTATACCATAATACAATATGAATATGGTGAATAAATATACTATCGAGACTCATTATATAATTTGAATTATTTCCAATGTATATGGGATATGTGTCATTAATTAATAGTCTTTTAACTTAGTTTCTTAGTGATGAAGTAACCTAAAATTTGGTGATGGAGAAGAAGAAAAATATTGAAATTGTTTACATCTACTATACCATAATACAATATGAATATGGTGAATAAATATACTATCCAGACTCATTATATAATTTGAATTATTTCCAAAATATATGGAATATTTGTCATTAATTAATAGTGTTTTAACTAAGTTTCTTAAGGATGAAGTAACCTAAAATTTGGTGATGGAGAAGAAAAAAAATACTGAAATTGTTTACATTTATGATACCATAATAATATATGATTATGGTGAATAAATATACTATCGAGACTCATTATATAATTTGAATTATTTCCAATGTATATGGAATATGTGTCATTAATTAATAGTCTTTTAACTTAGTTTCTTGGTGAAGAAGTAACCTCAAATTTGGTGATGGAGAAGAAGAAAATACTGAAATTGTTTACATCGATTATACTGTAATACAATATGAATATGGTGATTAAATATAGTATCGAGACTCAATATATAATTTGAATTATTTCCAATGTATATGGAATATGTGTCTTTAATTAATAGTCTTTTAACTTAGTTTCTTAGTGATGAAGTAACCTAAAATTTGGTGATGGAGAAGAAGAAAAATATTGAAATTGTTTACATCTACTATACCATAATACAATATGAATATGGTGAATAAATATACTATCGAGACTCATTATATAATTTGAATTATTTCCAAAATATATGGAATATTTGTCATTAATTAATAGTGTTTTAACTTAGTTTCTTAGTGATGATGTAACCTAAAATTTGGTGATGGAGAAGAAGAAAAATATTGAAATTGTTTACATTTATGATACCATAATACAATATGAATATGGTGAATAAATATACTATCGAGACTCATTATATAATTTGAATTATTTCTAATGTATATGGAATATGTGTCATTAATTAATAGTCTTTTAACTTAGTTTCTTGGTGAAGAAGTAACCTAAAAATTGGTGATGGAGAAGAAGAAAAATATTGAAATTGTTTACATCAATTATACCATAAAACAATATGAATATGGTGAATAAATATACTATCGAGACTCATTATATAATTTGAATTATTTCCAATGTATATGGAATATGTGTCATTAATTAATAGTCTTTTAACTTAGTTTCTTAGTGATGAAGTAACCTAAAATTTGGTGATGGAGAAGAAGAAAATACTGAAATTGTTTACATCGAGTATACTGTAATACAATATGAATATGGTGAAAAAATATACTATCGAGACTCAATATATAATTTGAATTATTTCTATTGTATATGGAATATGTGTCATTAATTAATAGTCCTTTTAACTTAGTTTCTTGGTGAAGAAGTAACCTAAAAATTGGTGATGGAGAAGAACAAAAATATCGAAATTGTTTACATCTATTATACCATAATACAATATGAATATGATGAATAAGTATACTATCAAGACTCACCATATAAAATGAATTATTTCCAATGTATATGGAATATATGTCATTTAACTTAGTTTCTTAGTGATGAAGTAACCTAAAATTTGGTGATGGAGAAGAAGAAAAATATTAAAATTGTTTACCATCTATTATACCATAATACAATATGAATATGGTGAATAAATATACTATCGAGACTCATTATATAATTTGAATTATTTCCAATATATATGGAATATTTGTCATTAATTAATAGTGTTTTAACTTAGTTTCTTAGTGATGAAGTAACCTAAAATTTGGTGTTGGAGAAGAAGAAAAATATTGAAATTATTTACATTTATGATACCATAATACAATATGAATATGGTGAAAAAATATACTATCGAGACTCATTATATAATTTGAATTAATTCCAATATATAAGGAATATTTGTCATTAATTAATAGTGTTTTAACTTAGTTTCTTAGTGATGAACTAACCGAAAATTTGGTGATGGAGAAGAAGAAAAATATTGAAATTGTTTACATTTATGATACCATAATACAATATGAATATGGTGAATAAATATACTATCGAGACTCATTATATAATTTGAATTATTTCTAATGTATATGGAATATGTGTCATTAATTAATAGTCTTTTAACTTAGTTTCTTGGTGAAAAAGTAACCTAAAAATTGGTGATGGAGAAGAAGAAAAATATTGAAATTGTTTACATCTATTATACCATAACACAATATGAATATGGTGAATAAATATACTATTGAGACTCATTATATAATTTGAATTATTTGCAATGTATATGGAATATGTGTCATTAATTAATAGTCTTTTAACTTAGTTTCTTGGTGAAGAAGTAACCTAAAATTTGGTGATGGAGAAGAAGAAAAATATTGAAATTGTTTACATCTACTATACCATACTACAATATGAATATGGTGAAGAAATATACTATCAAGACTCACCATATAAAATGAATTATTTTCAATGTATATGGAATATATGTCATTAATTAATAGTCTTTTAACTTAGTTTCTTGGTGAAGAAGTAACCTAAAAATTGGTGATGGAGAAGAACAAAAATATCGAAATTGTTTACATCTATTATACCAGAATACAATATGAATATGATGAATAATTATACTATCAAGACTCACCATATAAAATGAATTATTTCCAATGTATATGGAATATATGTCATTAATTAATAGTCTTTTAACTTAGTTTCTTAGTGATGAAGTAACCTAAAATTTGGTGATGGAGAAGAAGAAAAATATTAAAATTGTTTACATCTATTATACCATAATACAATATGAATATGGTGAATAAATATACTATCGAGACTCATTATATAATTTGAATTAATTCCAATATATAAGGAATATTTGTCATTAATTAATAGTGTTTTAACTTAGTTTCTTAGTGATGAACTAACCGAAAATTTGGTGATGGAGAAGAAGAAAAATATTGAAATTGTTTACATTTATGATACCATAATACAATATGAATATGGTGAATAAATATACTATCGAGACTCATTATATAATTTGAATTATTTCTAATGTATATGGAATATGTGTCATTAATTAATAGTCTTTTAACTTAGTTTCTTGGTGAAAAAGTAACTAAAAATTGGTGATGGAGAAGAAGAAAAATATTGAAATTGTTTACATTATTATACCATAACACAATATGAATATGGTGATAAATATACTATCGAGACTCATTATATAATTTGAATTATTTGCAATGTATATGGAATATGTGTCATAATTAATAGTCTTTTAACTTAGTTTCTTGGTGAAGAAGTAACCTAAAATTGGTGATGGAGAAGAAGAAAAATATTGAAATGTTTACATCTACTATACCATACTACAATATGAATATGGTGAAGAAATATACTATCAAGACTCCACCATATAAAATGAATTATTTTCAATGTATATGGAATATATGTCATTAATTAATAGTCTTTTAAACTTAGTTTCTTGGTGAAGAAGTAACCTAAAAATTGGTGATGGAGAAGAACAAAAATATCGAAATTATTTACATCTATTATACCATAATCAATATGAATATGATGAATAAGTATACTATCAAGACTCACCATATAAAATGAATTATTTCCAATGTATATGGAATATATGTCATTAATTAATAGTCTTTTAACTTAGTTTCTTAGTGATGAAGTAACCTAAAATTTGGTGATGGAGAAGAAGAAAAATATTAAAATTGTTTACATCTATTATACCATAATACAATATGAATATGGTGAATAAATATACTATCGAAACTCATTATATAATTTGAATTATTTCCAAAATATATGGAATATTTGTCATTAATTAATAATCTTTTAACTTAGTTTCTTAGTGATGAAGTAACCTAAAATTTGGTGATGGAGAAGAAGAAAAATATTGAAATTGTTTACATTTATGATACCATAATACAATATGAATATGGTGAATAAATATACTATCGAGACTCATTATGTAATTTGAATTATTTCTAATGTATATGGAATATGTGTCATTAATTAATAGTGTTTTAACTTAGTTTCTTAGTGATGAAGTAACCTAAAATTTGGTGATGGAGAAGAAGAAAAATATTGAAATTGTTTACATTTATGATACCATAATACAATATGAATATGGTGAATAAATATACTATCGAGACTCATTATATAATTGGAATTATTTCAAATGTATATGGAATATATGTCATTAATTAATAGTCTTTTAACTTAGTTTCTTGGTGAGAAGTAACCTAAAAATTGGTGATGGAGAAGAAGAAAAATATTGAAATTGTTTACATCTATTATACCATAATACAATATGATATGGTGAATAAATATACTATCGAGACTCATAATAATTTGAATTATTTCCAATGTATATGGGATATGTGTCATTAATTAATAGTCTTTTAACTTAGTTTCTTAGTGATGAAGTAACCTAAAATTTGGTGATGGAGAAGAAGAAAAATATTGAAATTGTTTACATCTACTATACCATAATACAATATGAATATGGTGAATAAATATACTATCCAGACTCATTATATATTTGAATTATTTCCAAAATATATGGAATATTTGTCATTAATTAATAGTGTTTTAACTAAGTTTCTTAAGGATGAAGTAACCTAAAATTTGGTGATGGAGAAGAAAAAAAATACTGAAATTGTTTACATTTATGATACCATAATAATATATGATTATGGTGAATAAATATACTATCGAGACTCATATATAATTTGAATTATTTCCAATGTATATGGAATATGTGTCATTAATTAATAGTCTTTTAACTTAGTTTCTTGGTGAAGAAGTAACCTCAAATTTGGTGATGGAGAAGAAGAAAATACTGAAATTGTTTACATCGATTATACTGTAATACAATATGAATATGGTGATTAAATATAGTATCGAGACTCAATATATAATTTGAATTATTTCCAATGTATATGGAATATGTGTCATTAATTAATAGTCTTTTAACTTAGTTTCTTAGTGATGAAGTAACCTAAAATTTGGTGATGGAGAAGAAGAAAAATATTGAAATTGTTTACATCTACTATACCATAATACAATATGAATATGGTGAATAAATATACTATCGAGACTCATTATATAATTTGAATTATTTCCAAAATATATGGAATATTGTCATTAATTAATAGTGTTATAACTTAGTTTCTTAGTGATGATGTAACCTAAAATTTGGTGATGGAGAAGAAGAAAAATATTGAATTGTTTACATTTATGATACCATAATACAATATGAATATGGTGATAAATATACTATCGAGACTCATTATATAATTTGAAATTATTTCTAATGTATATGGAATATGTGTCATTAATTAATAGTCTTATAACTTAGTTTCTTGGTGAAGAAGTAACCTAAAAATTGGTGATGGAGAAGAAGAAAAATATTGAAATTGTTTACATCAATTATACCATAAAACAATATGAATATGGTGAATAAATATACTATCGAGACTCATTATATAATTTGAATTATTTCCAATGTATATGGAATATGTGTCATTAATTAATAGTCTTTTAACTTAGTTTCTTAGTGATGAAGTAACCTAAAATTTGGTGATGGAGAAGAAGAAAATACTGAAATTGTTTACATCGAGTATACTGTAATACAATATGAATATGGTGAAAAAATATACTATCGAGACTCAATATATAATTTGAATTATTTATATTGTATATGGAATATGTGTCATTAATTAATAGTCTTTTAACTTAGTTTCTTGGTGAAGAAGTAACCTAAAAATTGGTGATGGAGAAGAACAAAAATATCGAAATTGTTTACATCTATTATACCATAATACAATATGAATATGATGAATAAGTATACTATCAAGACTCACCATATAAAATGAATTATTTCCATGTATATGGAATATATGTCATTAATTAATAGTCTTTTAACTTAGTTTCTTAGTGATGAAGTAACCTAAAATTTGGTGATGGAGAAGAAGAAAATATTAAAAATTGTTTACATCTATTATACCATAATACAATATGAATATGGTGAATAAATATATATCGAGACTCATTATATAATTTGAATTATTTCCATATATATGGAATATTTGTCATTAATTAATAGTGTTTTAACTTAGTTTCTTAGTGATGAAGTAACCTAAAATTTGGTGTTGGAGAAGAAGAAAAATATTGAAATTATTTACATTTATGATACCATAATACAATATGAATATGGTGAAAAATATACTATCGAGACTCATTATATAATTTGAATTAATTCCAATATATAAGGAATATTTGTCATTAATTAATAGTGTTTTAACTTAGTTTCTTAGTGATGAACTAACCGAAAATTTGGTGATGGAGAAGAAGAAAAATATTGAAATTGTTTACATTTATGATACCATAATACAATATGAATATGGTGAATAAATATACTATCGAGACTCATTATATAATTTGAATTATTTCTAATGTATATGGAATATGTGTCATTAATTAATAGTCTTTTAACTTAGTTTCTTGGTGAAAAAGTAACCTAAAAATTGGTGATGGAGAAGAAGAAAAATATTGAATTGTTTACATCTATTATACCATAACACAATATGAATATGGTGAATAAATATACTATTGAGACTCATTATATAATTTGAATTATTTGCAATGTATATGGAATATGTGTCATTAATTAATAGTCTTTTAACTTAGTATCTTGGTGAAGAAGTAACCTAAATTTGGTGATGGAGAAGAAGAAAAATATTGAAATTGTTTACATCTACTATACCATACTACAATATGATATGGTGAAGAAATATACTATCAAGACTCACCATATAAAATGAATTATTTTCAATGTATATGGAATATATGTCATTAATTAATAGAATTTCCGTTTATTAATAGTCTTTTAACTTAGTTTCTTGGTGAAGAAGTAACCTAAAAATTGGTGATGGAGAAGAACAAAAATATCGAAATTGTTTACATCTATTATACCAGAATACAATATGAATATGATGAATAATTATACTATCAAGACTCACCATATAAAATGAATTATTTCCAATGTATATGGAATATATGTCATTAATTAATAGTCTTTTAACTTAGTTTCTTAGTGATGAAGTAACCTAAAATTTGGTGATGGAGAAGAAGAAAAATATTAAAATTGTTTACATCTATTATACCATAATACAATATGAATATGGTGAATAAATATACTATTGAGACTCATTATATAATTTGAATTATTTCCAAAATATATGGAATATTTGTCATTAATTAATAATCTTTTAACTTAGTTTCTTAGTGATGAAGTAACCTAAAATTTGGTGATGGAGAAGAAGAAAAATATTGAAATTGTTTACATTTATGATACCATAATACAATATGAATATGGTGAATAAATATACTATCGAGACTCATTATGTAATTTGAATTATTTCTAATGTATATGGAATATGTGTCATTAATTAATAGTGTTTTAACTTAGTTTCTTAGTGATGAAGTAACCTAAAATTTGGTGATGGAGAAGAAGAAAAATATTGAAATTGTTTACATTTATGATACCATAATACAATATGAATATGGTGAATAAATATACTATCGAGACTCATTATATAATTTGAATTATTTCCAATGTATATGGAATATGTGTCATTAATTAATAGTCTTTTTAACTTAGTTTCTTAGTGATGAAGTAACCTAAAATTTGGTGATGGAGAAGAAGAAAAATATTGAAATTGTTTACATCTACTATACCATAATACATTATGAATATGGTGAATAAATATACTATCCAGACTCATTATATAATTTGAATTATTTCCAAAATATATGGAATATTTGTCATTAATTAATAGTGTTTTAACTAAGTTTCTTAAGGATGAAGTAACCTAAAATTTGGTGATGGAGAAGAAAAAAAATACTGAAATTGTTTACATTTATGATACCATAATAATATATGATTATGGTGAATAAATATACTATCGAGACTCATTATATAATTTGAATTATTTCCAATGTATATGGAATATGTGTCATTAATTAATAGTCTTTTAACTTAGTTTCTTGGTGAAGAAGTAACCTCAAATTTGGTGAGGGAGAAGAAGAAAATACTGAAATTGTTTACATCGATTATACTGTAATACAATATGAATATGGTGATTAAATATAGTATCGAGACTCAATATATAATTTGAATTATTTCCAATGTATATGGAATATGTGTCATTAATTAATAGTCTTTTAACTTAGTTTCTTAGTGATGAAGTAACCTAAAATTTGGTGATGGAGAAGAAGAAAAATATTGAAATTGTTTACATCTACTATACCATAATACAATATGAATATGGTGAATAAATATACTATCGAGACTCATTATATAATTTGAATTATTTCCAAAATATATGGAATATTTGTCATTAATTAATAGTGTTTTAACTTAGTTTCTTAGTGATGATGTAACCTAAAATTTGGTGATGGAGAAGAAGAAAAATATTGAAATTGTTTACATTTATGATACCATAATACAATATGAATATGGTGAATAAATATACTATCGAGACTCATTATATAATTTGAATTATTTCTAATGTATATGGAATATGTGTCATTAATTAATAGTCTTTTAACTTAGTTTCTTGGTGAAGAAGTAACCTAAAAATTGGTGATCGAGAAGAAGAAAAATATTGAAATTGTTTACATCAATTATACCATAAAACAATATGAATATGGTGAATAAATATACTATCGAGACTCATTATATAATTTGAATTATTTCCAATGTATATGGAATATGTGTCATTAATTAATAGTCTTTTAACTTAGTTTCTTAGTGATGAAGTAACCTAAAATTTGGTGATGGAGAAGAAGAAAATACTGAAATTGTTTACATCGAGTATACTGTAATACAATATGAATATGGTGAAAAAATATACTATCGAGACTCAATATATAATTTGAATTATTTCTAATGTATATGGAATATGTGTCATTAATTAATAGTCTTTTAACTTAGTTTCTTGGTGAAGAAGTAACCTAAAAATTGGTGATGGAGAAGAACAAAAATATCGAAATTGTTTACATCTATTATACCATAATACAATATGAATATGATGAATAAGTATACTATCAAGACTCACCATATAAAATGAATTATTTCCAATGTATATGGAATATATGTCATTAATTAATAGTCTTTTAACTTAGTTTCTTAGTGATGAAGTAACCTAAAATTTGGTGATGGAGAAGAAGAAAAATATTAAAATTGTTTACATCTATTATACCATAATACAATATGAATATGGTGAATAAATATACTATCGAGACTCATTATATAATTTGAATTATTTCCAATATATATGGAATATTTGTCATTAATTAATAGTGTTTTAACTTAGTTTCTTAGTGATGAAGTAACCTAAAATTTGGTGACGGAGAAGAAGAAAAATATTGAAATTGTTTACATTTATGATACCATAATACAATATGAATATGGTGAATAAATATACTATCGAGACTCATTATATAATTTGAATTATTTCCAATATATATGGAATATTTGTCATTAATTAATAGTGTTTTAACTTAGTTTCTTAGTGATGAAGTAACCTAAAATTTGGTGATGGAGAAGAAGAAAAATATTGAAATTGTTTACATTTATGATACCATAATACAATATGAATATGGTGAAAAAATATACTATCGAGACTCAATATATAATTTGAATTATTTCTAATGTATATGGAATATGTGTCATTAATTAATAGTCTTTTAACTTAGTTTCGTGGTGAAAAAGTTACCTAAAAATTGGTGATGGAGAAGAACAAAAATATCGAAATTGTTTACATCTATTATACCATAATACAATATGAATATGATGAATAAGTATACTATCAAGACTCACCATATAAAATGAATTATTTCCAATGTATATGGAATATATGTCATTAATTAATAGTCTTTTAACTTAGTTTCTTAGTGATGAAGTAACCTAAAATTTGGTGATGGAGAAGAAGAAAAATATTAAAATTGTTTACATCTATTATACCATAATACAATATGAATATGGTGAATAAATATACTATCGAGACTCATTATATAATTTGAATTATTTCCAATATATATGGAATATTTGTCATTAATTAATAGTGTTTTAACTTAGTTTCTTAGTGATGAAGTAACCTAAAATTTGGTGATGGAGAAGAAGAAAAATATTGAAATTGTTTACATTTATGATACCATAATACAATATGAATATGGTGAATAAATATACTATCGAGACTCATTATATAATTTGAATTATTTCTAATTTATATGGAATATGTGTCATTAATTAATAGTCTTTTAACTTAGTTTCTTGGTGAAGAAGTAACCTAAAATTTGGTGATGGAGAAGAAGAAAAATATTAAAATTGTTTACATCTATTATACCATAATACAATATGAATATGGTGAATAAATATACTATCGAGACTCATTATATAATTTGAATTATTTCCAATATATATGGAATATTTGTCATTAATTAATAGTGTTTTAACTTAGTTTCTTAGTGATGAAGTAACCTAAAATTTGGTGATGGAGAAGAAGAAAAATATTGAAATTGTTTACATTTATGATACCATAATACAA
This sequence comes from Vicia faba, assembly GCA_948472305.1. Taxonomy (NCBI): domain Eukaryota; kingdom Viridiplantae; phylum Streptophyta; class Magnoliopsida; order Fabales; family Fabaceae; genus Vicia; species Vicia faba. Next base: position 3,971 of record CATIWC010002260.1, on the reverse strand, counting down.
TATGAATATGGTGAAAAAATATACTATCGAGACTCAATATATAATTTGAATTATTTCTAATGTATATGGAATATGTGTCATTAATTAATAGTCTTTTAGCTTAGTTTCTTGGTGAAAAAGTTACCTAAAAATTGGTGATGGAGAAGAACAAAAATATCGAAATTGTTTACATCTATTATACCATAATACAATATGAATATGATGAATAAGTATACTATCAAGACTCACCATATAAAATGAATTATTTCCAATGTATATGGAATATATGTCATTAATTAATAGTCTTTTAACTTAGTTTCTTAGTGATGAAGTAACCTAAAATTTGGTGATAGAGAAGAACAAAAATATTAAAATTGTTTACATCTATTATACCATAATACAATATGAATATGGTGAATAAATATACTATCGATACTCATTATATAATTTGAATTATTTCCAATATATATGGAATATTTGTCATTAATTAATAGTGTTTTAACTTAGTTTCTTAGTGATGAAGTAACCTAAAATTTGGTGATGGAGAAGAAGAAAAATATTGAAATTGTTTACATTTATGATACCATAATACAATATGAATATGGTGAATAAATATACTATCGAGACTCATTATATAATTTGAATTATTTCTAATGTATATGGAATATGTGTCATTAATTAATAGTCTTTTAACTTAGTTTCTTGGTGAAAAAGTAACCTAAAAATTGGTGATGGAGAAGAAGAAAAATATTGAAATTGTTTACATCTATTATACCATAACACAATATGAATATGGTGAATAAATATACTATCGAGACTCATTATATAATTTGAATTATTTCCAATGTATATGGAATATGTGTCATTAATTAATAGTCTTTTAACTTAGTTTCTTGGTGAAGAAGTAACCTAAAATTTGGTGATGGAGAAGAAAAAAAATATTGAAATTGTTTACATCTACTATACCATAATACAATATGAATATGGTGAATAAATACACTATCGAGACTCATTATATAATTTGAATTATTTCCAAAATATATGGAATATTTGTCATTAATTAATAATCTTTTAACTTAGTTTCTTAGTGATGAACTAACCTAAAATTTGGTGATGGAGAAGAAGAAAAATATTGAAATTGTTTACATTTATGATACCATAATACAATATGAATATGGTGAATAAGTATACTATCAAGACTCACCATATAAAATGAATTATTTCCAATGTATATGGAATATATGTCATTAATTAATAGTCTTTTAACTTAGTTTCTTAGTGATGAAGTAACCTAAAATTTGGTGATGGAGAAGAAGAAAAATATTAAAATTGTTTACATCTATTATACCATAATACAATATGAATATGGTGAATAAATATACTATCGAGACTCATTATATAATTTGAATTATTTCCAATATATATGGAATATTTGTCATTAATTAATAGTGTTTTAACTTAGTTTCTTAGTGATGAAGTAACCTAAAATTTGGTGACGGAGAAGAAGAAAAATATTGAAATTGTTTACATTTATGATACCATAATACAATATGAATATGGTGAATAAATATACTATCGAGACTCATTATATAATTTGAATTATTTCCAATATATATGGAATATTTGTCATTAATTAATAGTGTTTTAACTTAGTTTCTTAGTGATGAAGTAACCTAAAATTTGGTGATGGAGAAGAAGAAAAATATTGAAATTGTTTACATTTATGATACCATAATACAATATGAATATGGTGAAAAAATATACTATCGAGACTCAATATATAATTTGAATTATTTCTAATGTATATGGAATATGTGTCATTAATTAATAGTCTTTTAACTTAGTTTCGTGGTGAAAAAGTTACCTAAAAATTGGTGATGGAGAAGAACAAAAATATCGAAATTGTTTACATCTATTATACCATAATACAATATGAATATGATGAATAAGTATACTATCAAGACTCACCATATAAAATGAATTATTTCCAATGTATATGGAATATATGTCATTAATTAATAGTCTTTTAACTTAGTTTCTTAGTGATGAAGTAACCTAAAATTTGGTGATGGAGAAGAAGAAAAATATTAAAATTGTTTACATCTATTATACCATAATACAATATGAATATGGTGAATAAATATACTATCGAGACTCATTATATAATTTGAATTATTTCCAATATATATGGAATATTTGTCATTAATTAATAGTGTTTTAACTTAGTTTCTTAGTGATGAAGTAACCTAAAATTTGGTGATGGAGAAGAAGAAAAATATTGAAATTGTTTACATTTATGATACCATAATACAATATGAATATGGTGAATAAATATACTATCGAGACTCATTATATAATTTGAATTATTTCTAATTTATATGGAATATGTGTCATTAATTAATAGTCTTTTAACTTAGTTTCTTGGTGAAGAAGTAACCTAAAATTTGGTGATGGAGAAGAAGAAAAATATTAAAATTGTTTACATCTATTATACCATAATACAATATGAATATGGTGAATAAATATACTATCGAGACTCATTATATAATTTGAATTATTTCCAATATATATGGAATATTTGTCATTAATTAATAGTGTTTTAACTTAGTTTCTTAGTGATGAAGTAACCTAAAATTTGGTGATGGAGAAGAAGAAAAATATTGAAATTGTTTACATTTATGATACCATAATACAATATGAATATGGTGAAAAAATATACTATCGAGACTCAATATATAATTTGAATTATTTCTAATGTATATGGAATATGTGTCATTAATTAATAGTCTTTTAGCTTAGTTTCTTGGTGAAAAAGTTACCTAAAAATTGGTGATGGAGAAGAACAAAAATATCGAAATTGTTTACATCTATTATACCATAATACAATATGAATATGATGAATAAGTATACTATCAAGACTCACCATATAAAATGAATTATTTCCAATGTATATGGAATATATGTCATTAATTAATAGTCTTTTAACTTAGTTTCTTAGTGATGAAGTAACCTAAAATTTGGTGATAGAGAAGAACAAAAATATTAAAATTGTTTACATCTATTATACCATAATACAATATGAATATGGTGAATAAATATACTATCGATACTCATTATATAATTTGAATTATTTCCAATATATATGGAATATTTGTCATTAATTAATAGTGTTTTAACTTAGTTTCTTAGTGATGAAGTAACCTAAAATTTGGTGATGGAGAAGAAGAAAAATATTGAAATTGTTTACATTTATGATACCATAATACAATATGAATATGGTGAATAAATATACTATCGAGACTCATTATATAATTTGAATTATTTCTAATGTATATGGAATATGTGTCATTAATTAATAGTCTTTTAACTTAGTTTCTTGGTGAAAAAGTAACCTAAAAATTGGTGATGGAGAAGAAGAAAAATATTGAAATTGTTTACATCTATTATACCATAACACAATATGAATATGGTGAATAAATATACTATCGAGACTCATTATATAATTTGAATTATTTCCAATGTATATGGAATATGTGTCATTAATTAATAGTCTTTTAACTTAGTTTCTTGGTGAAGAAGTAACCTAAAATTTGGTGATGGAGAAGAAAAAAAATATTGAAATTGTTTACATCTACTATACCATAATACAATATGAATATGGTGAATAAATACACTATCGAGACTCATTATATAATTTGAATTATTTCCAAAATATATGGAATATTTGTCATTAATTAATAATCTTTTAACTTAGTTTCTTAGTGATGAACTAACCTAAAATTTGGTGATGGAGAAGAAGAAAAATATTGAAATTGTTTACATTTATGATACCATAATACAATATGAATATGGTGAATAAATATACTATCGAGACTCATTATGTAATTTGAATTATTTCTAATGTATATGGAATATGTGTCATTAATTAATAGTGTTTTAACTTAGTTTCTTAGTAATGAAGTAACCTAAAATTTGGTGATGAAGAAGAAGAA
>CATIWC010002259.1:0-74885 GCA_948472305.1 Vicia faba | reverse complement strand
TGGATCATCATCAAAATCTGGATCAGAATCAGCTTCACCATCTGACTCATCTTCAGAGTCTCCAAAAATCATTTTCATCTTCTGACTCGTCTTCAGAACTTTTAAGTCCTGACTCATCTTCAGAACCTTCATATTCTGATTCATCTTCAGAATCAGAATCTCCTGACTCACCTTCTGATTCTGACTTGTCTTCAGAAACCTCAGATTCTGACTCATCTTAGAATTTTCAAACTCATCTACTGATTCTGACTCAAAGTCATATTCTGATTCTGACTCATATAAAATCACTCCTTCAGATTCAGAATATTTATAGTCATCTTCTTCCCCTTCAGAACCAGAAAATGATAATCTGACAAGTTCCTCATCAGATTCATAAGTCATCAATAGCACAAGTTCATCATCAGAATCACCTCTAGCTATTATTGCTTCTTCTTTGTTTGACCAACAATCTTTAACAAAATGGCCAAACCCATTACAACAGTAACATTGAACCATTCTCTTGTCATACTTCTCATTTCCCTTATGATGTTTCTTCTCATCAGAATAGAAGACTTCTGACTTATGGAATCTACCATCATGTCTCTTCCGCTTCTGGTCCTTCTTGACAAAAGAAGCTTTCATAGCCTACTCAACTTCCCTCTCAGAAGTTCTTTCAATTAGATGCAACTCTTGCGCCTCTAGACTGCTTTGAAACTCTTCTATTCTCATGGTGTCCAGATCTTTAGAATATTCAATTGGTACAAAAATGTAATTAAATTGAGGAGTAAGAGACCTCAATGCCTTCTTTATGATTACTTGTTCAGAAAGAGTTTCTCCACAAATCTTCATCTCATTAGTGATTAGAATCACTCTGGAGATGTACTCAGAAACCTTCTCATTGTCCTTCATGTTGAGATTCTCATACTGTTTTCACAGGGACTGAAGTTCCACCTTCTTCACTGATGCGTCACCATCATAACATCTGACCAGTGTATCCCACGCAGCCTTTGCTGTCATCGAATCAGCAATCTTCTCAAACACATTTACATCTACACACTGATGAATGTAGAACAATTCCCTCTAATCTTTCTTCAGTGTATCTTTCTACGCATTTCTCTCTTCTTCTATTGCATCTACTGCAACCGAAACATAGCCATCGTTAACGAGATCAAGAACACCTTGAACACCAAACAACACACACATCTGAATCATCCATTTGTTCCAATTTTTGCCATAAAAAACAGGAAGTTTAGTGTTTAGACCATTGTTTTCACTCATCTTCAACCTTGTGCAAGTCACTCAGATCTCACTAAACAGTGTTTTTCAATCTCTCAGAATCAGAAAATGTGATTCTGCTCAGATTTTGTTCAAGATTCAACATGAATCTAAGAACCAAAATCAATCACACAACACCTCACGTATCACTTGTGTTTCCCGTGTAACTCCGTGAATCTGAACTGGAACTCTAGATATCAATTTATTGGTGCACAAGGTTTAATGTGAATAAACAAGAGAGAGAGAGAGCTCTAGGTATCAATTTGTTGGTGCACAAGGTTTAATGTGAATAAACAAGAGAGAGAGAGAGAGAGAGAGAGAGAGAGAGAGAGAGAGAGTATTTACTGCAATAAAGCTTACAAAAGGAATTGATACAAATGATTGCTACTACTAGTCTATTTATACACAAAATAAACTGCCACATAGACCCTAATAAAATAACCTTAATATCTAAGTTATCAAAACAACTAAAAATACTAAATTAACCTTCAATACCATCCCTTAATTTGGAATTTTCTCAAAACTAACAGCATAACTAGAACCCCAGAAGCTAAACATACTTCTGAGCATAACCTCATAAGCTTCTGGATTTTTATCAATAACCTGATAAACTCTACTGTTTCTGAGTGTAACACTACTTCTGAGTAACAACATCAGAAGCTTCTGACAACAACAACTTCCATTATCATCCCTTAATTCATATCCAGCTAACCAGAAAACTACAACACCAGTTTCATCCCTCAAATGGATAAAGTGTTCAGTCTTGACATCCTTTTCCAGAACATATGCTAGCTGCTTCTGGCTGCTAAAGTGTGCAATCTCATTCAGAAAAACAGATTTCAGCTTGAAAACTCATCTGACGTTGATGGTTTTCTTCTCCTTTGGAAGCTCGGTTAACTCCCAAATCTTGTTTCTTTCTAAAGTCTCAAGTTCTTATTTCATGACATTCAACCACACTTTCTTCTTGAGAGCTTCACAGGTTGACAACACAACCACCAGTTGCTTCTTGAAACACCAAGAAATAGGACTTCCCAGATATTTGAGAAAATATCCAAAAGTATTTCTTCTGTCAACTCTATCTTTATACCAATCAGAGTCTGAATAGCCTATCAACTCTGATTCTGATCTACCACCAAAAGGGAACGACTTCATACCTCATAGTTCCTTTAGTATCTTGCAGCTTGTCAAACTCTGTGAACCTTCTTGGTATATTTCTGACTCTATGTGGCCTCTTAATTTGTTTAAAATCTCCTTCTGATTCTGGAATAATATCTCCTTCTGAACTTTCTTCATAAGTTTGACTACCACCAGAAGTTCCACCTTTGTTAACTTCTAGACCTTGTCCAGAACCACTACCTTCAAAAATATCACATTCAAAAGCATGACCACCATCAGAGGCTGGACTACCTTTAGAAGGTCCACCTTTAGAATCATGACCACTGTCAGAGGCTGGACTACCTTTAGAAGCTCCTCCTTCAGAAGGTCCGCATTTAGAGTCATGATTTCCACCAAGAACATGATCATCTCCAGAAGCTTGTCCTCCAGAACCCACATCTTCAGAGATATCTCTTTCAGAAACATGATCACCATCAGATTTTGGATCATCATCAAAATCTGGATCAGAATCAGCTTCACCATCTGACTCATCTTCAGAGTCTCCAAAATCATTTTCATCTTCTGACTCGTCTTCAGAACTTTTAAGTCCTGACTCATCTTCAGAACCTTCATATTCTGATTCATCTTCAGAATCAGAATCTCCTGACTCACCTTCTGATTCTGACTTGTCTTCAGAAACCTCAGATTCTGACTCATCTTTAGAATTTTCAAACTCATCTACTGATTCTGACTCAAAGTCATATTCTGATTCTGACTCATATAAAATCACTCCTTCAGATTCAGAATATTTATAGTCATCTTCTTCCCCTTCAGAACCAGAAAATGATAATCTGACAAGTTCCTCATCAGATTCATAAGTCATCAATAGCACAAGTTCATCATCAGAATCACCTCTAGCTATTTTTGCTTCTTCTTTGTTTGACCAACAATCTTTAACAAAATGGCCAAACCCATTACAACAGTAACATTGAACCATTCTCTTGTCATACTTCTCATTTCCCTTATGATGTTTCTTCTCATCAGAATAGAAGACTTCTGACTTATGGAATCTACCATCATGTCTCTTCCGCTTCTGGTCCTTCTTGACAAAAGAAGCTTTCATAGCCTACTCAACTTCCCTCTCAGAAGTTCTTTCAATTAGATGCAACTCATGCGCCTCTAGACTGCTTTGAAACTCTTCTATTCTCATGGTGTCCAGATCTTTAGAATATTCAATTGGTACAAAAATGTAATTAAATTGAGGAGTAAGAGACCTCAATGCCTTCTTTATGATTACTTGTTCAGAAAGAGTTTATCCACAAATCTTCATCTCATTAGTGATTAGAATCACTCTGGAGATGTACTCAGAAACCTTCTCATTGTCCTTCATGTTGAGATTCTCATACTGTTTTCGTAGGGACTGAAGTTCCACCTTCTTCACTGATGCGTCACCATCATAACATCTGACCAGTGTATCCCACGCAGCCTTTGCTGTCATCGAATCAGCAATCTTCTCAAACACATTTACATCTACACACTGATGAATGTAGAACAATTCCCTCTAATCTTTCTTCAGTGTATCTTTCTACGCATTTCTCTCTTCTTCTATTGCATCTACTGCAACCGAAACATAGCCATCGTTAACGAGATCAAGAACACCTTGAACACCAAACAACACACACATCTGAATCATCCATTTGTTCCAATTTTTGCCATAAAAAACAGGAAGTTTAGTGTTTAGACCATTGTTTTCACTCATCTTCAACCTTGTGCAAGTCACTCAGATCTCACTAAACAGTGTTTTTCAATCTCTCAGAATCAGAAAATGTGATTCTGCTCAGATTTTGTTCAAGATTCAACATGAATCTAAGAACCAAAATCAATCACACAACACCTCACGTATCACTTGTGTTTCCCGTGTAACTCCGTGAATCTGAACTGGAACTCTAGATATCAATTTATTGGTGCACAAGGTTTAATGTGAATAAACAAGAGAGAGAGAGAGCTCTAGGTATCAATTTGTTGGTGCACAAGGTTTAATGTGAATAAACAAGAGAGAGAGAGAGAGAGAGAGAGAGAGAGAGAGAGAGAGAGAGAGAGAGAGAGAGAGAGAGAGAGTATTTACTGCAATGACGGATAGAAAACTTACAAAAAGAATTGATACAAATGATTGTTATTACTAGTCTATTTATACACAAAGTAAATTGCCACATAAACTCTAATAAAATAAACTTAGTAACTAAGTTATCAAAACAACTAAAAATATTAATTTATCCTTCAATAAAATTAACACGTATCATAAAGAATTTGTCTCATTTGAAAGTACACACTATATGTTTTGGTTTCAATTGAATCTCTGCTACAAAAGAATTCTATTTTGATTCATGTTGAATCTCTGCCACAAGGTGTATAAACTAATAGAACCAACGGCAATTTAAGATACACAATTTTTATTGCTATTTAATTGTATATATTATGTTGTTATGCCTGTGTTAAGCCAATGTTTATCATCATAGGCATTTCTTAGTTCGTTGAAAACAACCTAACAAACAACTAGTGTATATAGAAACATTACTACTATATAACAAGTAGAAGTAGGATCGGGTACATTCATCCCCTTCTCATGATATTAGATCTAGAATTATGTTTGTATGCAAATAGTTAATTTCAAAAAAAAATTTAATAACTTTTTTTATCATTTTTCTAAATCTTCTTCTTCCTCTAATTATTTGACTTGTCCGAAATAATTCAATACATACTCAAATTTACACAAAACAGATAAAAACTCAAATTTAGAGAGGAGAATTTGGAATTATTTTGAAGAAGATATACGTTTTTGTGTTGTATTTTTTTAATTCGGAATGATTTTATTTATAAGTCATGTTAGTATTGTTTTACAATATTGCGACCCAAACAACAATCTTTTAACAATATTTTTACTAAAAATTATGTTGTTTCGCCTACATCAACATTTTTCAAATATTGCTTATTTTCATTCTGCAATAAGTGTTGTCCATTTCCGAATTCAAAATTTAAACACATGCAACAACAACAAAAAAAAAAAAAACAAGAGGAACAACCAAAACATATAGTTTGTGTCTCAATCCAAACAAAAAATCAACTGTATAGTGAAATTACATTTGTAAAAACATGAAGAAAAAGTTCCAAACAATGTCTTATTTCATTATATTCAGTGTAAAAATTGCAGAACAATCAATTCAAAGTTTGAAGCAGGCTCTAAATGCATTGCCATATCCAATTCATAACCTGCAAAATCAAAACAAACAAGTTTATAAATCACAGCATCAACCCATAATGAAGTCTAACTTTTTCAATATTAGCTAAAGATATTAGCTATTCAAAAAATACAAAGAAAGAACACCAGATAATACAACAAAGATTGGTACCTTTTAATCTTCACATCCCAGAGTTTCTCCTACAAGTGGGATCAGTTGAAGACCATCCAATATGCCTACCATCTTTTCCACCTACACAGATGGCACCACATTAAAAAATTAAAATCTCAGTTATTTCATGAGTTTATTGATCTAATCACCGAGTTAAAATCTCTCACAAAGTAAATGAAATCTACAAAATTTGACAGAAAACAAAAACTAATTGTTACTTAATTGCACTGCTTGATTTTAACATTTAAAATGTGAGTAAACGTCTATTATTATTAGATTGCATACCTATGATATGGATGTCCAAATTATATAAAAAAAATTATACATGACTACACAATAATATTATTATAGGATTCAAGGATTTAATTGGTTAGTTTCACACATTAGAAAAAGTTATTATGTGTGTGTGTATGGCAGCAATGGATCTTGTTCAAACAAAGGCTAACAATTGAATCATCAAGAACAAATTACGTAAAGAACTGGTGTAATTAGTCACGCAATGATTATAGAAATATAAACGAGTCAAAGTGCAGAAAGTAGAATCGGTGTGAGGAATGCAAAACTAAGAAAATTTCCAGCTCAAAGCAAAATTAGTTTTGCATCTTTAAACGAAGTTAGTTTTGAAGCTCCCATTTCTATTACAAGAAAACTTTCCCCTCCTACTAAATAGTAGTATTCCGTTATTCACATAAATAATCCAGAATAGCATAACATCCAGGTATAAATTTTGTGGTTTGAAGTTTAACAATGCAAGCAAGCTGAATATAATCAGAAAACTAAATATGCACCGGTAGGGAATATGCTGATTATTACTGTCTCTGAATTTCTTAGCAAGATCAAAGTCAATGACGTACACCTACAAAAGAGACAAACATGAAATGAATACACATAGAGCATTAGAGATGATCATAAATTTTGAGAACACAGTTGAAAAAACAAGAATAAACAAACAAGTACTTGATTTGCACGCCTTCCTAAACCCATATGGAAATTGCCTGGCTTGATGTCACGGTGTAAAAATGAATTCGTATGAACAAACTCAACTAGATTTATCTAGAAAAAAAGATCCAGATTGAGCCGTTATAAGAAAACAGGTAAATTTCAATTACAAGCTTACGCAATATATGAAAACTTACCATTTAATCAGTGTTGTACCCTAAAATTTGCCTTCTCATTTTTCAAGGCCTTTCTTACAAGGATTCTCAAGGTTCAAGCTTGCACAAGTACATTGAGATTTTCCAATACTAAGATTAAAAGGAAACCGTCAAAAAGGGAGAAAACAGATAAAAATAATATTTTGACAAAATTTGGAGAAAAACAAATGCTCTTCGATTCAGTTCCTTCGATTGGTCTTCCGGCCTCTTTCGATGCAAGTTTGACTTGCATCCTTCAACTGGACGTGGGCCTCTGACACGTTGGTTTGGATTCACAAGGCACAAATTCCCCTGTAGTCGCCTTCGATTCCAAGGCAAAAAGTCTCCTTTTGGCATCCTTCGATTGCACATTTAAACTTCCTGCATGCATCTTTCGTTTGGCTCCGTGGCCTCCTTCGAATGAAAGTTGGGGTTGCGTACTTCATTTGGGCAGGAAATCTCCTTCGATACAAGCTTTGATTCACATCCTTCGATTGAGAATCTGGTTTCTTTGATCAAGCTTTGATCCATAAATTTCATTTGGGCATTTGACCTCCTGTAGGTTTGCTTTGATGCACTAAAATAGCTCCTGCATGCAAGCTTCATTTGGACAATGGCTCCTTCCTGCAAGCTTCGATTGCACCATTGGCCCCTCACATGTTTGCCTTGGATTCACAAGTTTTCGATTGGATGAATGGCTATCTTCCTATGACTTTCGATTTCATCTTCATGTTAGCTTCGAATGCGCCTTCATATCACTTTCGAATTCATCTGCAAACCCTTCAATATGCCATAGTGCTGCATTATGACACACAACTTGGTGGCCCATTCGAAGGACTTGCCATAGTTAAGGAATAATTATTTTTGCTTACTTTGGAGTCTGGTCGAAGGTTTGAGCCTAAGTGATCAAAAACAAGAGGACTCAAAATAGCATATTCAGCTGAAGAGGGACATTCGAAGAACACACAATTGGTCCATTCGAATGACACATAACTGGTGGGAACGAATTCTGTTCTGGTCTGGTTGAAAGGTGTAGAAAGAGGGAGGATTTGACTCAAAAGATCAAGTTAAACATTAGACCCATAGACTAGGCTACGTGTTTCCCCTTTTCAGGCCTCAAACCTATGACTCACTCTATATTTAATTGTTTATGCCAGTTGAAATAGACTTTTACCCATTTGTTGTCCAAGACCACTTGCCCTTAATAGTATAATACTACTTTTTAGAAAAAGTTTTTCTTGAGCCTTGCGCCTATTTTCCTTCTAAGGAAGCAATCCATCTGAAGCATCCATCTTGCTATCATGACACAAGTGGGTGCTTACTTTCCAGCTGAGCCTTTATTTTATTATTTTTACTCCCAAACATTTTAAAAAATTTCCTCTATAAATAGAGAGTTTATTTGCACATCAAAAAGGAGAGAAGGAAAAAAAGAGGGGAACGTATCTTCAAAATTCTTACACACCATAAAATTCTCAAACACTTAAACACTTTTACAAATCCATATCCAGAATCCAAGTGCTTGTCCCTCTCAAATCTGAAAAAAACCTTACATCTTACTGTCCTTCGAATCCAACAAAGAAGGACATTTCACTTGTTTTGCTTCTTTCGAATCCACTGTCAAAGACCCACTCATGGTCTTTACCTTCGAATCCAGAGGCATTCAAGGCAACCACTTCAAAGTCCAGCACACGCCCAACCTCCAGCAAGGTAAGTCATCCTTAACCTTTGACCTTTCGTTTCCAACATAGCATGTAAATAAGTTTTCTTTTCGTTTCAAACATATACATACTATTTTCTTCTTTTCGTTTTCACTCTTTTAATGTGTGTCATGGTTAACAATCTTCTTGGCTTTTGCTCTTTGTACATTTAAACATGCTTTAAACACTAATCTAGCCTTAAGATGATGTTGGCATGTGTTGTACCCCAAATTTTGACCTAAGATACCATCTCCCATCTGCATCATTACATTGCAAGGGTTTTGACCTATTTTTATCAATTTTCAAAGCAGATTTAAAATTCATAACTTTTTCAAGTCGAGAGCTGTTTATTTTTTGGACGCTAAATTTATTAATCGATCAATGCTAAAACATGTTTATTAATTATTTATTATCTTAAATTTAAATAATTGGAATTTATTTTCAGTTATTATATAATTTAAAGATTTATAAATAATAAAGTAAATATTTGGAAAGAAGTTCATTAATTGATCAGACGATGTTTATTAATTATTTATTATCTCAAATTTAAATAATTGGAATTTATTTTCAGTTATTATATAATTTAAAGATTTATAAATAATAAAATAAATATTTGAAAAGAGTTTATTAATTGATCAACAATGTTTATCTAATTATTTATTATTCTAAGTTTTAAATAATTGAAATTTTATTTTCAGTTATTATAATTTAGAAAATTATAAATAATGAAGTAAATAATTGCAGAGAAGTTTAATTGATCAATGATGTTTATTTTATTATTTATCATTCTAAATTTAAATAATTGGAATTGATTTTCAGTTATTATATAATTTAAAGAATTATAAATGATAAAATAAATAATTGGAAAGAAGAAAAGAATTAATTGATAAAATATTGGAGTTTTATTCATTTTATTCTAATTGTTACAATTGTTGTTTAAATACCGTATTTATTTACAACGTATTTACAACGATAATTTTTACAATGTTTAAAATGAAATAAAAGCTATTCTAATTTTTTCTAAGTTCTAAATCTTCATCTTCTATCCAATGCTTCTTTAATACTCATTTGATTTTACCTGCAAAAAAGAATTAAAAGAAAAAGTCAGAAATAAATATAATTAAAAGCAAAAAAAATTAATTTTAGCGTTCATCATTAAAAGCAAACGACTGGAATCAGTTTTTACCCTTTTTGCAAATCACGGGATTTCTCCCGGTTCACAAAAAGGGATGAATTTTTATTGATTAAAATGAATGCACAAGTTAAAAATATGCACAAATTCATTTTTTTTGTCAAAATTGCTTTTTAATTGAAAACTGCATAATCCAAAATCAATTGCACATTTTCAAAAGCCCACTGCAAAGTTCAAAACAATATGCACAAATTCAATATTTTGTCAAAACAGCATATTTCAAAATCAACATCATATGCATAATACAAACAGCATATGCAATTGTCAAAGCCAAAGTGCAACGTAAACATGCCAAGATGTGGAAGAAGTCAAAACACAAAGGCTCCTTACTGTTACATTGCAATTGACAAAGAGAAGCATGCAGTTAAAAACCAAATATGCAAGCAATATATTTTCCATTTTTCATCATTTTCCAGTTTTCTTTTTCAGAACAAGTAAAGTACATAACAACATTTTAGTGTTTCAATTGTACTAGAGAGAGAGAAGAGAGGAAGAGTGTTGGCTTTTACAGGTTTTGGCCTTAGGCAGAAATGGACTTAAAACAAACAGCAGTAACACAGTCAAGAAATGGGAAGCATGAAAGAGGAATATGGACAAAACTGATGTAGCAGCATAATGTGCAGAGAGAAGGCAGAAATATAGTTTAAATATACCAAACCTGTAGCATAAACAAAAGGCCAGCAAACTGTTATAATACAACAAACCCCTTCAAAAATTCAGAGAGTTCAATAACCTGTCTCCAAGCTTTCAAAACAAAAGAAAAAACTGTCAAACAAAATACAAAATTTTCTCAAGGTCTCAAAGCAAAGCCAGAACCTGCTGTCTCAAGGCCACAAACCAGAAAAACCTCAACATGGCCTAAACCACAAACCTGTTTCGATAACCTGTAACAACAACCATGGCCTAAAACCATTCCAAACCTGCGTAAAACCAGTAAAGCCATCACCAAAAATCATAACCATTTCAAAGCCAAATATCGTGTAATCATGGCCTGAAAAAACCAGTAAACTCAAAAGGACCAAACCTGTAGAAGCAAAAACCCTCATACCAACCAACATCCAAGGCCAAAAATTGGTGCCAGCCATACACGCCCAAAAATCCAAAAACCAGAATACCACAACAATGCAAACTTTGAAAAACAATGTCCAAACCGGCAAGCCTCAGTAATATCCATCATAGGCCACATTAAAGCGTACAGAATCACAGAAAGAAGAAGAGGGAAGCTGGTCAAAACAAAGTGTTTCAACAACAGTATTCAGAAGCATACATATCAGAAGCTACAGAGCATACAAGGCAACTCAGGATAAGCATCAAGGCAGTTGTTCAAGGTAAACGATTCAAGGCAACAGGCTAGAAGGAAAGAGGAAAAGATTCAAATATATCCAAAAGACTAAGAACGAAATACCAGGGTCAAAGAAGCTCGCAACGCATCACCTTTTCTTCCGCCCTTGGCCTCCTACGCACACCCAACCTCCCTCCTCCGTCTCCAGGTAACATTTCACGCTCTTTTTCTTTGAAAATACCTCAAACAACCATTAATAACAAGAAGTCAATCAAATAGACGAAAATCATAAACATGCAAATCGTAACAAAACACTAACGAAATAAAAAATGAAATTGTACCGTAAATCCGTCGCCCCCTAGCGTCTGGTTGGAGGGAAGAAGAAGGTCGAAGTACCGGTGGCCGTGGCAAGGAACTCAGAGGCGAAAGCATGAAGAAGAAGAACACGAGAACGAGAAGATGAGCGCCGTTGCTGTTAACCCTTAACCCTAATCCCTTTTTCTCAGCTAAGACAATGTTTACCCTAAAACAAATTGAATGTTTGGACTAAATCCGGTTCCCTGCCTAAGCCCAACGTTTTACTTAAGTACACCCCCATTCTATTTCTGCTTTGAACCCTTAGAACCCCTTTGGCCCATATGTTTGTTTATCTAACCCTCTATTTTCTAATACACCTCTGCCTATTTATTCTCTTTTAGTTTTTTTAGAATTTTGTTAATTTAGTTTAAATTATAAAACTTAATCCAAGAAGAGGTATAATTTAATTAAAACATTTTTAAATAATGTGACCATTTTTTTAGTTAACTTTAGGTTTAGTTTAGTAATGTTAGTATTTTTTTTATTAAGTTTAATTAATAACTTTTAAGTTTTAATTTAGTTTAATTATTTAACAACTTTTAAAAATAATACCTTATATTAATATTAAAAAACATATAAAAAATAGAAACATAAAAAATAATAAAAAATTAAAAACATTTTATTTTCTTTAAATTAATTCTCATGCTTTGTCCATATTAAAAAATGCATAAAAATGAAAACTATTAAAACATTTTCTTTTCCTTAATATTAGATAAAAATACAAAAATGCATGTTCACACCATTTAGTCTTTTATTTAATTGTTGTATATCATTTATCTATCTAATTTTCTGTTTAATTATTTCATCTTTACTTGTTTATTCTATTTACGTCTAAATCCAAGGGAAAAAACGATTAAATTTGTTGACTTCATGTCCTCAAGTCCGATCACGCGAATATTTTTCATCTCATTAAAACTTAAGACAATTTTCCTCAAATATTCAATCTTTTCAAAACTTATACCTTTTAAGCCAAAACTTCGACATTAGGTCGTCGCACCTTCAAAAACCCGTCCGTACCCCTTTTCGGCCAAAACAATTTATTTCGATCAAACAAACGAATTTTTATAAACAGATATTTCAAAAGGTTCCTATAGAGTACTATAGATACATTAGGTGCTAATACCTTCCCACTGTATAACCAACCCCCGAACCATAGATCTCTTTTCAAAAATGCCTTGTAGTTTTATTACTTTTAAAAAGTATTATTTTACATTGCATATTTAGGGTTTTATTTCGCTCTTTCCCCTTTTCCCTTGGAAATAATAAAGTGCGGTGGCGACTCTTGCTTTTGTGAGACGAATTAATCAATAATTCGATCTCCGATTTACCCCGCTACATTTTTTATCGCTACAGAATTGGCGACTCTGCTGGGGAGAGATTGACCTCTTGCTGGTCCATCCCTAAGTGGGTTAAGCCTAGTTTGTTTTATCTGTTTTATTATTATTTGATTTGTTTGATTATGTGTTTAAATTTGGGGTTGTTTGGGTTTTTTGCAAAGGACGAATCCTATACCCGGATTAAGTTACACTTAAGGAATAGGACGGGCGGTACAGTCATGTTAACTTTGAGGGAGTAATCCCGAAGAAGGAGGCATGAGATCCCCCACTCAATGGAAGGCCCTCTTGAACTTAATATTTGTTTACCGAGTAATCGGGAAGACATTATTATTTTCGACCTAGGAGCCAGAGAAATTGAGAACCGTAGAACCCTAACCCATCTTGGCCTTTTAGGTGTAGCGCGGAGACTATAACGGAGTAATTCGGAAGTAGTTGTTACGCGATGCTACGCTCGGATGAGTTTCTCTTGAGAATATTGCTAATTATTGAGTAATCAAGACGTTGGTAATATCTGAAGGAGGAATGTAGACTTTGGGAACTCTTAGAACCTTGTCTTACAGGTGTGATTGAACCGTTAGTACATACCTTGGGGTGGGCTTTACCCTCGACTCCATGCTGAAACGTTGAACCTTTGAACCCCATGTTTGTGAACTTGTGTGTAACTATTGCATTATCATTCATTCATGCATTCATCAACACTTTTTGTAAAAAAAAACTTGTTTTTCAAGGAACTTAAGAATGATTTTCAAGACATCTCAGGTACTATTATTATGGAATTTGGAAGGAGAAACACTCGAAGTTTTAGTTTTAAGGAGCCCGAGATTGAAGAGCTGAAGAGTTTGATTCCTAAGATCATTAACCCGACAGATTTTCAGAAAAAGTATGGGTCCATTATACCTCTCATGAAGCGCAAGATGAAGGAAGGCATTCTTAATATGTTGGTCCAATTCTACGATCCTTTGTACCGATGTTTCACCTTTCCGGATTACCAGTTGATGCCCACCTTAGAAGAGTACTCCTACATACTTGGTTTGCCGATCACCGACTGTGTTCCTTTTTCTGGCTTAGAAGAGGAACCCAAATCTCACGAGATAGCGACCATCACCCACTTGAAGAAATCAGAGATAGAGGAGAACATGACTACAAAAGGGGGAATCCGAGGTTTGTCTGCGCAGTTTTTGTTAAGGAAAGCTCGTCATTTCGCTGAGATAAAAGATACTGTCGCCTTTGAGGACGTCTTTGCTTTACTCGCTTATGGTTTATTCTTGTTCCCTAACATTGATAAGTTTGTGGATATCAACGCCATCAGAATTTTCTTGATTGGAAATCCGGTCCCTACGCTGCTCGGAGATACCTACTACTCCATTCATCTTCGAAACTCTTATCAAGGAGGAATGATTATTTGTTGTGCACCGTTGCTGTATCAGTGGTATGTTTCTCATCTACCTAGGTCTGATGTTTTCTGGGATCTCGAGAAGGAGCCGCGATGGGCGCCAAAGATTATGGCTCTCACTCATTTCGACATTGATTGGTATAATCGAGCTTACTATGACGTGAAGATCATCGATAGCTGTGGTGCTTTTCCTAACGTGCCTCTTCTTGGTACGAAAGGTGGAATTAATTATAACCCTGTTCTCGCGCGCCGTCAGTTTGGATACCCGATGAGGGACAAGCCGAATAACATCCATGTGAGTGGTTTCTTTCTTCAAGAAGGACAAGATCATCAGGCAGCTAAGAGGGAGATCGAAGGAGCTTGGCGCCACATCCATAGGAAAGGGAGAGACGTGTTAGGACGTAGGGGTGCCGTTTCTTTGGAGCCTTACCTACAATGGGTCTGTGCTAGGGCTTGTGCTCTCAAGATGCCCTATAAACCTGAGAAACCTTTATTCCCTACCGTTGCATCTTCATCTGTTGTTGTCCCTATCGAGAATATGGGAGAATACCAAGGAAATCTAGCTAGGATGAAGTCCGAGAGAGATGCTTGGAAAGAAAAGTATAATATGTCTGAATATGAGAATCGGGTCCTGACTCGACAACTAAATGAAAAGGAGGATTTACTCTTTATTCAAGACGGCTGGTTCATTGATCATGATGAGAAGCTTCGTCAAAAAGATGCTTTATTGAAGAAGTATGCTAGTGAAAGGAAGAGAAAGAAGGAAGGTTCGGTAAGCGTTGCTCTCGTTCCTAATCCGCAAAAGGAAATCATGGATCGACTGGTAGCTGAGAAGAAAGAGATGGAAGACTTTTATGAAGAGAAGATCAGGAGGCTCCAGTTACAGTTGGCGTTTAGTCCTTCATCTGATGATTCTGAGTGATCTTTAGTTCTTAGTTTTATTTTATTGATGTCATTTTGTAAAACTCTGTAAAAGGGCTTCATGTTCCGAAGTTGTAATTTACTGCTTTTATTAAGGGCTTCATGTTCCGAAGTTGTAATTTACTGCTTTTATTATGGGCTTCATGTTCCAAAGTTGTAGTTTACTGCTTTTATTATTGGGTTGTTATCCCAAAGTTGTAATTTATTGTTTTGTTGTTCCAAGTTGTAAGTTGTAATTTACCGCTTTTGATTAATGGATTGAGTTTTTGTTGTTCCAAATTCCTTTACCATTGATGTGTGCAAAATTATCGAAGTTCCTTGAAAAAACTATTAAAATGAATTATCATTTGCATCACATATCATGCATCATCCAACATTCCACTTCACATGTTTTCTAGAGTCTTATCCTTGTTTCTTTTTCCACTCCGATAGATTGTCAAGTTGTCTCATTGATACGATACTCGAGCTAGTCGTCAGAGGAAGATGGAAGATCTGGAACAGGAAAACCATGAGCTTCGTGAGGAGGTCGCTACCCTTCGTGTCGGTATGGAAAAGTTAACTGCACTAGTGGAAAGTTTGGTGGCTGCTCAGAATCAGCCATCGACTACAGCTGCTGAGATTCAGACTTCAACTACTGTGATTTCCGAGATTGTCACCATTCCAACATCTGTGACTCAAATTAACTCTCCGCTTCAACATCAGATGCCAAAAGGTTTTCCGTGGGGAATGCCTTACAACTTTGTGCCAGAGGGGTATCAGCCTGTTGTACAACCTTTGTTTCAACCTGCTTTGTCTCTTCCTCAACCAGAGACAACTGCCATGCCGCCGGTAATCCCGTCTGTGACACCTTTTTCGCAACCGGTAATGACAACTGTTGCTCCTGTGGTTCACTCCGTGCCATATTTGAATGAACCTACTTATCCTGCCGAGCCTGCTGAAAGTTTGGGTCTTTTTGATAGAATGGAAGAGTTTCAAGACCAATTCCAAGAAATGCAGAAGGAGCTCAGAGCGTTAAAGGGGAAGGATTTGTTTGGGAAGAACACGCATGACCTTTGTTTAGTTCCGAATGTCAAGATTCCAGCAAAATTCAAAGTGCCAGACTTTGAAAGATATAAGGGTGATTCGTGTCCTCGGAGTCACTTGACTATGTACGTGAGAAAGATGTCTACATATTCCGATGATCATGACTTGTTGATTCACTATTTTCAAGACAGTTTGACGGGTGTTGCTCTAAAGTGGTATATGGGTTTAGACAGCATTCGGATCCGCAACTTCAACGATCTTAGCGAAGCTTTTGTCCACCAGTATAAGTACAACGTTGACATGGCGCCGGACAGGGATCAACTCCAGGCGATGTCGCAGAGAGACATAGAATCTTTTAAGGAATACGCCCAAATGTGGCGTGAAATTGCTGCTCAAATCTATCCACCTCTTGAGGAGAAAGAGATGACGAAGATATTCTTGAAGACTTTAGGTTCCTTTTACTATGAGAGAATGATCGCCAGCGCACCCAGTGACTTCACCGAAATGGTAAGCATGGGTATGCGGTTGGAGGAAGGGATTCGTGAAGGGCGTTTGGTTAAAGAAGGAAGTCCGTCTAGCAGTACTAAGAAGTTTGGAAGTGTTTTCCTGAAAAGAAAAGAGCAGGATGTCAGCGCAATCTTCCCAGGGAGACCGAGGAGAGGTTACTCACACGTTGCGGCAGTCACTCCGGCTGTCCGCCCAGCTTTGATGACCCCAGCTCATCAAACCCCACCAACTCAACAACGGTCATTTCAGCAGCAGCCTCGACAATAGGCTCATCCATTCAACAATCAGAACCGTTCACCAAGAAAACCGCAATTCGATGCCATTCCTATGACTTATACTGAATTGTTCCCTGCTCTTATCAGAAAGAATCTCATAACGACGAAGCCTCCTCCTGTCGCACCGAATAATACTTCTCCGTGGTACAAGGCGGATCAGTTTTGTGAATATCATCAAGGGTCGCCGGGGCACAACCTTGAAAGTTGTTTTGCTCTAAAGGCGGACGTGCAGAGGTTGATTAAGAATGGTATCTTGTCTTTTAAGGATGTTAACCCGAATGTTAGAGATAATCCTTTGCCTCGACATGGGGCAGCCTCAGTGAATATGGTGGAAGGTTGTCCGGGAAAGTTTCGAGTTTTTCAAGTTGAGCACATAAGAGAGTCGTTGATTAGGTTACATCAGAGCTTAAGAAGACTTGCCTTTGTTAGGCATCAACATGATTATGATGTTTGTGAATTTTGTTCAAGAGAGGTTGATTGCCCTATTGTGAAGGAGGATATTCAAAAGTTGTTAGACCAGAGGGTTATCACTATTACATATGACAGAGATCCGGAGGATGAAGTGAATGTTATAATACCACAATTCAATTTGCCTGAATCAGTAGAGATCGTTTACGACAGTCAGACTGCACCTGTTGCTCCTTTGACCATTTATCCACCTGGTCCTGTGCCTTACAACTCAGACCAAGCTATACCGTATAAGTATAATGCCACGATGATTGAGAATGGGGTAGAAGTCCCTATACCGACAAGGCCGTCTTTTGTTAACATTGCTGATGTGAGTAGAGTTACGAGAAGCGGACGTGTCTTTGCAGCAGTACCTTTGAAGAGACCAGAAGTTCAAGTCAGGAGGCCCGTACCGGCAGAAATTCCAGCGAGAAATGTTGAACCAAGGGTTGAGATAGGCCGATCCAATGAACCTATCCCACATCCTGGGGATGATGAGATTCTGAAGCTTATCAAGAGAAGTGAATATAAGATTGTGGACCAACTATTGCAAACTCCTTCCAAGATTTCTTTGCTTGCTTTACTGAGAGATTCTGGTGCCCATAGAGAAGCTTTGATGAAGGTCTTGGACCAGGCATTCGTGGATCATGATGTGACGGTTGACCAATTTGATGGAACTGTGGGAAATATTACTTCGTGTAACAATCTTGGTTTCAGTGATGAAGAGCTTCCGGAGGAGGGAAGAAACCATAATATGGCTTTGCATATCTCAATAAGTTGCAGAAATGATACTTTATCAAGTGTGTTGGTAGATACAGGTTCTTCATTAAATGTAATGCCCAAAACTACATTATCTCGACTCTCATATCAAGGTGCTCCCATGAGACCTAGTGGGGTAATTGTTAAAGCGTTTGATGGTTCTAGGAAGACAATCATTGGTGAAGTGGATCTTCCTATAGTGATTGGTCCTCATACTTTTCAGATCACATTTCAAGTAATGGATATTCGTGCTGCCTACAGTTGCTTATTGGGTCGTCCATGGATCCATGATGCAGGGGAAGTCACTTCCACGCTCCATCAAAGATTGAAGTTTGTAAGGCATGGAAAGCTGGTAATGATTGGTGGAGAGCAGGCTATGGTGGTAAGCCATTTGTCATCTTTATCTTTTATTGATGCTGATGAGGATGTTGGAACCCAATTCCAAGCTCTATTTGTCGCTAAGAATGAAGTGAAGAAGCAAGGGGCATCTATTTCTTCTTTTGAGGATGCGCGACGAGTGGTTGAAAGTGGTTCGGCTGAAGGTTGGGGCCAGGTGTTGACTTTGCCTGAGAACAAGTCTGGAGAAGGTCTTGGTTTTCATCCCATGTCTGCAAGAGTCAAGCAGGAAGTAGTTACTCGTCCGATACAAGAGGTTTTCAGAAGCGCAGGTTTTATCCATCCGACTCCTCCTGAGGTTGATGTTATAATAGGAGACGATTCTGAAGAGGATTTACCCGATTTTGTGATGCATGGAGTGGTTTGCCAGAACTGGATTGCTGTTGATGTTCCTGTTGTGATGCACATTTCTGAGTAATGTTTTGTTTTACTTTTGAAAAAAAATTTCGCTCTGCCCAAGGCGAAAAGTATTTGTGTCGGGCTATGATGAAAATAAATCCTTTTGCTCTACCCAAGGCAAAAGAGAAATGTTTGGGCTCTTTGTTTCAAGTATTTCCCCTCATGAATAAAAATGTTATTTTGTCCACGACTGTTTTATTTTTCACTTTTTCTGGGAAATAGTAATGAAAATTAATTGGTAGTAGGGAATATAATAATATTTTGTTTCATTTGTACAACATTCATATTAATCGATTTCTAAAATAAAGCATAATCATATGTGCAGATTAATCCATGACTTAACCATTGAAAACAATGATCCTATTCCCTCTCCCAACTTTGAATTCCCTGTGTTCAGAGCCGAAGAAGAGGATAGTGAAGAGATTCCTGATGAAATTTCCCGTTTACTTGAGCATGATGGAAAGATCATTCAGCCGTTTAAAGAACCTTTAGAGTTGATCAATTTGGGTGATGAAGAAGATAAAAAGGAAGTCAAAGTCGGAGCATTGCTTATCCCAGAGGTCAAAGAGAAAATGTTGGAGCTTCTCAAAGAGTATGTTGATGTGTTTGCTTGGTCCTACCAAGATATGCCAGGTTTGGACAACGATATTGTGGAGCATCGTTTACCGTTGAGACCTGAATGTCCGCCGATTAAGTAGAAGTTGAGAAGGACTCGTCCCGATATGGCTGACAAGATCAAAGAAGAAGTTCAAAAACAGATTAATGCAGGTTTCCTTGTTACATCGGTCTATCCTCAGTGGTTAGCCAATATAGTGCCTGTTGCTAAGAAAGATGGAAAAGTTCGAATGTGTGTAGACTATAGAGATCTGAATAGAGCTAGCCCAAAGGATGACTTCCCATTACCGCATATTGACGTATTGGTCGACAGTACCACCAAGTTCAAAGTCTTTTCTTTCATGGATGGTTTCTCTGGTTACAATCAAATCAAGATGGCACCATAAGATATGGAGAAGACAGCTTTCATTACACCTTGGGGAACATTTTGTTATCGGGTTATGCCGTTTGGTTTGAGGAATGCTGGTGCAACATACCAAAGAGCCATGACTGCTTTGTTCCATGACATGATGCATAAAGAGATATAAGTGTATGTAGATGACATGATTGCCAAATCACAAACTGAAGAAGATCATTTGGAACATTTATTGAAGTTATTCCAGCATTTGAGAAAATATAAACTCCGTCTGAATCCCAACAAGTGCACTTTTGGTGTTCGTTCTGGAAGACTTCTGGGTTTCATTGTCAGTCAGAAAGGTATTGAGGTAGATCTTGATAAAGTCAAAGCTATCCGAGAAATGCCTGCACCCAAGACGGAAAAACAAGTAAGAGGATTCCTTGGGAGACTGAACTACATTTCTATATTTATATCTCATATGACTGCTACCTGTGGGCCGATTTTCAAGCTTCTCCGAAAGAACCAAGGATGTGTGTGGACAGAAGATTGTCAGAGAGCTTTTGATAGCATCAAAGAATATTTACTTGAACCTCCCATTTTGATTCCTCCGGTGGAAGGAAGACCTTTGATTATGTACCTGACTATATTGGAAGATTCCATGGGATGTATGCTTGGTCAACAAGATGAGACTGAAAGAAAGGAACATGCCGTATATTATCTGAGTAAGAAATTCACAGACTGTGAGTCTCGATACTCATTGCTTGAGAAAACCTGTTGTGCATTAGCTTGGGCTGCTCGTCGTCTGCGCCAGTATATGATTAACCACACTACTTGGTTGATCTCCAAAATGGATCCGATCAAGTATATCTTTGAGAAGCCCGCCTTATCTGGAAGAATAGCCCGTTGGCAGATGTTGTTATCTGAATATGACATTGAGTATCACACTCAGAAGGCAATCAAAGGGAGTATTTTAGCCGACCATTTGGCTCACCAACCAATTGACGATTATCAATCCATCAAGTTTGATTTCCCAGATGAAGATGTTATGTACTTGAAAGCTAAAGATTGTGAAGAGCTGTTACCTGAAGAAGGACCTGATCCCGAATCCCATTGGAGTTTGATTTTTGACGGAGCTGTAAACTCTTACGGAAATGGAATTGGGGCAATCATCGTCACTCCCTGAGGTACTCATATCCCGTTCACGGCGAGATTGAAGTTTGACTGCACGAACAACATGGCTGAATATGAGGCATGTATTATGGGTCTCGAAGAAGCAGTGGATCTAAGGATTAAGATTCTTGATATTTACGGAGATTCGGCATTGGTAATTAATCAAATCAAAGGAAAATGGGAGACTCGTCATCCTGGTTTGATCCCTTACAGAGACTATGCTAGAAGATTGTTAACTTTCTTCAACAAAGTGGAATTACATCATATCCCTAGAGATGAGAACCAAATGGCTTATGCTTTAGCTACTTTGTCTTCAATGTTTCAAGTGAATGGTTGGAACGATGTGCCTACAATCCGGGTTATGCGCCTCGACAGACCTGCTCATATGTTCTCAGTAGAAGAGGTCACCGATGACAAACCGTGGTTCTATGACATCAAACGTGTTCTTCAAACTCAAGAGTACCCGCCTGGGGCATCCAATAAAGATAGGAAGACGTTGAGAAGATTAGCAAGCAGTTTCTTCCTCAATGAAGAAGTATTATATAAGAGGAATTATGACATGGTCTTGCTCAGATGTGTAGACAGACATGAAGCAGACATGCTGATGCAAGAAGTACATGAAGGATCCTTTGGCACTCATGCCAACGGACATGCAATGGCTATAAAGATGTTGAAAGCTGGTTACTATTGGATGACAATGGAATCTGATTGCTGCAAATATTTGAAGAAATGTCATAAATGCCAGATTTATGCGGACAAGATGCATGTGCCACCGACCCTCCTCAATTTTATCTCTTCACCTTGGCCTTTCTCTATGTGGGGCATTGACATGATTGGAATGATTGAACCCAAAGCTTCAAATGGTCATCGTTTCATCTTGGTAGCGATTGATTATTTTACTAAATGGGTGGAAGCGGCATCTTATGCTAATGTAACCAGACAAGTGGTAGTCAGATTTATCAAGAATCAGATCATTTGTCGATACGGTATCCCGAGCAAGATTATCACTGATAATGGTTCGAATTTGAATAACAAGATGATGAGAGAACTTTGTGAAGAGTTCAAGATCGAACATCATAATTCTTCTCCTTACAGACCAAAGATGAATGGGGCTGTTGAAGCTGCTAACAAGAACATCAAGAAGATTGTCCAGAAGATGGTGGTAACCTATAAAGATTGGCATGAAATGCTTCCATTTGCTTTACATGGATACCGTACTTCAGTTCGAACTTCAACAGGCGCAACTCCATTTTCCCTAGTTTATGGTATGGAAGCAGTACTCCCCGTGGAGGTTGAGATTCCGTCTCTGAGAGTGTTGATGGAAGCTAAACTTTCTGAGGCTGAATGGTGTCAAAGTAGATATGATCAGTTGAATTTAATTGAAGAAAAGAGATTGACAGCTTTGTGTCACGGTCAATTGTATCAGCAGAGAATGAAGAAGGCTTTTGATAAGAAGGTTCGACCACGCGAGTTTAGAGAAGGTGACCTTGTACTCAAGAAGATATTATCTTTCCAACCTGATTCTAGGGGCAAGTGGGCTCCGAATTATGAAGGACCGTATGTCGTTAAGAAAGTTTTCTCTGGAGGTGCCTTGATTCTCACCAATATGGACGGTGACGAGCTCCCGCGTCCCTTGAATGCCGATGCAGTCAAGAAGTATTTCGCTTAGGTTTGAGTTGACAGTTTGCTAAGTTGAAAACCCGAAAGGGCGGCTTAGGCAAACTTTTGGTCAGACCAGTCTTGGCATTTGAGCACATTTTGGAAATCGAAGTTGTTAGGGAGAATAGTGATCATTGTTTTTGTGTAACCCTTTCTTTCATGTACTATTTCCCAAACTTTTGTAAACCGTTGGAGTCGCGTTTTTAGCGAACTACCATCTTATTAATGAAATTTGAGCATTTACCTTTTGTGGACAAAATTTTAATTTTTCGGCAATATTTGAAACAAAGTTATTTAAAGTATTCTTATTTTAAAAAAATGTGTCGTGAATAATGAAAGGAATATTAACAGTTGTTCCGAGGATGGTCAAGCCATGAAATGCGGAACAATACAGTAATTTATCCTTGCATGATGAACATGTTTCGTTTCAAAATCGTCATGAGGTGTTGGTTGTGTAAACTTGCGTTTCTGGTGGTACTAAGTTGGTTGACTCCCCGATTGTTCCAGTTAAGCGTTGTTTTGGCTACCTTTATTTGAGCAGATTTCTGAAGTGTGGTACGCTTTGTCTCATGCCAGTGGTCTATTGGTGTTAGAAGATTGGATTTGAATACTTGTCTCCTTAGAAGATTTGAGCCTTGTAGCGTGGTACGCTCCGACGTTGCTTTGTGGTTCCAGTTCCAGTTATTTTCCGTCTTTTTTAAGATTGGCTGAGTATCTATCTTTTCGTGACATCTTATCGTCTTCAGGATATTCCTTCTGTTCATTTTGTCAGCATAACATTCATTTATTCATTTACACTTATATCACGCATGCATATTCACATTTGCCGTTGATTTTGGGTTGTACTTTGTTTATTCAAACATCGTACATGTTTCTTTCCACGTAGAAGGTTAGCTTAGGCAGAAAATGTGCTTCCTTTCTAAATTCCCCAACTGAGCTAATCCTCGTGGAGGATTTTTGATTTAGCCTACCTTGTCCATTTCTAGATAGGATGAATCCGACAATCGAGTTACTTTCTCATTGGTTGGAGTCTTGTTTGACTGTTTTCTCTCTGGTTTATTCCTGGGTGAAGTTTTTGTCTCTTGCATAGGCCATCTCTTGATTTTCCCCAGTGAAATTGCGACCTAGACGGTTGGTGCATTTATTTTGCACATTTAAGTTATGTGATCTCCTTGGGAAGGATTGATTCATGGTTCTCTTTGACGAAGATTTTATTCTCTGCCAGTGTCATCGCAATTTCCTTCTGAGTTATTTTGGAAAACGACAAGCGGCAGCTCTTCACGAGCAACTTATGCGTTATCGTTATTTTTGGAAAACGACAAGCGGCAGCTCTTCACGAGCAACTTGTGCGTTATTATTATTGGAAAACGACAAGCGGCGGTCTCTTCATGAGCAACTTGTACGTTATAGACATCGTTGGAAAACGACAAGCGGCAGCTCTTCACGAGCAACTTGTGCGTTGTTGTTATTTTTGGAAAATGACAAGCGGCAGCTCTTCACAAGCAACTTGTGCGTTATTATTATTGGAAAATGACAAGCGGCGGTCTCTTCATGAGCAACTTGTACGTTATAGACATCGTTGGAAAACGACAAGCGGCAGCTCTTCACGAGTAACTTGTGCGTTATTATTATTGGAAAACGACAAGCGGCGGTCTCTTCATGAGCAACTTGTACGTTATAGACATCGTTGGAAAACGACAAGCGGCAGCTCTTCACGAGAAACTTGTGCGTTGTTGTTATTTTTGGAAAACGACAAGCGGCAGCTCTTCACGAGCAACTTGTGCGTTATTATTATTGGAAAACGACAAGCGGCGGTCTCTTCATGAGAAACTTGTACGTTATAGACATCGTTGGAAAACGACAAGCGGCAGCTCTTCACGAGCAACTTGTACATTACTATTTTGGAAAACGACAAGCGGCGGTCTCTTCATGAGCAACTTATGTGTTATTATTATTTTTGGAGAACGGCAAGCGGCAGTCTCTTTATTTGAGCAACTTGTACGTTATTATTTTTCTGGAATACAGCGAGCGACAGCTTCTTTATTTGAGCAGCTTGTATGTTATTGGTTTTTTTGGAAAACAGCAAGTGGCGGCTTCTTTATTTGAGCAGCTTGTATGTTATTGACATCCTTGGACGACGGCAAGTGGCAGCTTCTTTATTTGAGCAGCTTGTATGTCATAGTATTTTTTTGAAAGACAGCAAGTGGCAGCTTCTTTATTTGAGCAGCTTGTATGTCATAATATTTTTGGGAAGACAGCAAGTGACAGCTTCTTTATTTGAGCGACTTGTGTATCTACAACCTTATTATTATCTCAGCATTAATGAGTATATCTCCGGAAATCTCGCAGAGAAATTTTGTATGAATCTTTACCTTCGGAAGTCGGTAATCCGTCGCCAACAACTTGATACTCTCTGTCTATATTTGACCTTGAGTTGTGAGCTCACCGATATTTTTGGGTCAATAATCTGTTTGTATGGCCTATGCAAGATGCCTTCTTTGTTAGGGTCAGAGGTCGTATTCCCTCAATTTTATTCGCCGTTAAGAGTCTGTCGTTTGAAGTCGATGACTCGTTTCCCCAGTAGTGTTTAATCCATGTCTCTGTGTTTTGTTGGTGTTTGATTTCTCCAGCATTGTCTTGTTTCATACAACATCTTTCTCTGTGAATTCAATCACTACATTCATATCAAACATAATGGCGGTATCTTAGGGCAAAAATTTGCGTATTATGTATTTAAGTACCTTCAATCTCGTCGAGACGAAGATTTTAATCTTCATATCTCCGGATAGAAGAAACTTAAATAGGGGCAGCTGTTGTACCCCAAATTTTGACCTAAGATACCATCTCCCATCTGCATCATTACATTGCAAGGGTTTTGACCTATTTTTATCAATTTTCAAAGCAGATTTAAAATTCATAACTTTTTCAAGTCGAGAGCTGTTTATTTTTTGGACGCTAAATATGCAAGCAATATATTTTCCATTTTTCAATTGAAAAAGAGAAGCATGCAGTTTAAAACCAAATATGCAAGCAATATATTTTCCATTTTTCATCATTTTCCAGTTTGCTTTTTCAGAACAAGTAAAGTACATAACAACATTTTAGTGTTTCAATTGTACTAGAGAGAGAGAAGAGAGGAAGAGTGTTGGCTTTTACAGATTTTGGCCTTAGGCAGAAATGGACTTAAAACAAACAACAGTAACACAGTCAAGAAATGGGAAGCATGAAAGAGGAATATGGACAAACTGATGTAGCAGCATAATGTGCAGAGAGAAGGCAGAAATATAGTTTAAATATACCAAACCTGTAGCATAAACAAAAGGCCAGCAAACTGTTATAATACAACAAACCCCTTCAAAAATTCAGAGAGTTCAATAACCTGTCTCCAAGCTTTCAAAACAAAAGAAAAAACTGTCAAACAAAATACAAAATTTTCTCAAGGTCTCAAAGCAAAGCCAGAACCTGCTGTCTCAAGGCCACAAACCAGAAAAACCTCAACATGGCCTAAACCACAAACCTGTTTCGATAACCTGTAACAACAACCATGGCCTAAAACCATTCCAAACCTGCGTAAAACCAGTAAAGCCATCACCAAAAATCATAACCATTTCAAAGCCAAATATCGTGTAACCATGGCCTGAAAAAACCAGTAAACTCAAAAGGACCAAACCTGTAGAAGCAAAAACCCTCATACCAACCAACATCCAAGGCCAAAACTTGGTGCCAGCCATACACGCCCAAAAAGCCAAAAACCAGAATACCACAACAATGCAAACTTTGAAAAACAATGTCCAAACCGGCAAGCCTCAGTAATATCCATCATAGGCCACATTAAAGCGTACAGAATCACAGAAAGAAGAAGAGGGAAGCTGGTCAAACCAAAGTGTTTCAACAACAGTATTCAGAAGCATACATATCAGAAGCTACAGAGCATACAAGGCAACTCAGGATAAGCATCAAGGCAGTTGTTCAAGGTAAACGATTCAAGGCAACAGGCTAGAAGGAAAGAGGAAAAGATTCAAATATATCCAAAAGCCTAAGAACGAAATACCAGGGTCAAAGAAGCTCGCAACGCATCGCCTTTTCTTCCGCCCTTGGCCTCCTACGCACACCCAACCTCCCTCCTCCATCTCCAGGTAACATTTCACGCTCTTTTTCTTTCAAAATACCTCAAACAACCATTAATAACAAGAAGTCAATCAAATAGACGAAAATCATAAACATGCAAATCGTAACAAAACACTAACGAAATAAAAAATGAAATTGTACCGTAAATCCGTCGCCCCCTAGCGTCTGGTTGGAGGGAAGAAGAAGGTCGAAGTACCGGTGGCCGTGGCAAGGAACTCAGAGGCGAAAGCATGAAGAAGAAGAACACGAGAACGAGAAGATGAGCGCCGTTGCTGTTAACCCTTAACCCTAATCCCTTTTTCTCAGCTAAGACAATGTTTACCCTAAAACAAATTGAATGTTTGGACTAAACCCGGTTCCCTGCCTAAGCCCAACGTTTTACTTAAGTACACCCCCATTCTATTTATGCTTTGGACCCTTAGAACCCCTTTGGCCCATATGTTTGTTTATCTAACCCTCTATTTTCTAATACACCTCTGCCTATTTATTCTCTTTTAGTTTTTTTAGAATTTTGTTAATTTAGTTTAAATTATAAAACTTAATCCAAGAAGAGGTATAATTTAATTAAATCATTTTTAAATAATGTGACCATTTTTTTAGTTAACTTTAGGTTTAGTTTAGTAATGTTAGTATTTTTTTTTATTAAGTTTAATTAATAACTTTTAAGTTTTAATTTAGTTTAATTATTTAACAACTTTTAAAAATAATACCTTATATTAATATTAAAAAACATATAAAAAATAGAAACATAAAAAATAATAAAAAATTAAAAACATTTTATTTTCTTTAAATTAATTCTCATGCTTTGTCCATATTAAAAAATGCATAAAAATGAAAACTATTAAAACATTTTCTTTTCCTTAATATTAGATAAAAATACAAAAATGCATGTTCACACCATTTAGTCTTTTATTTAATTGTTGTATATCATTTATCTATCTAATTTTCTGTTTAATTATTTCATCTTTACTTGTTTATTCTATTTACGTCTAAATCCAAGGGAAAAAACGATTAAATTTGTTGACTTCATGTCCTCAAGTCCGATCACGCGAATATTTTTCATCTCATTAAAACTTAAGACAATTTTTCCTCAAATATTCAATCTTTTCAAAACTTATACCTTTTAAGCCAAAACTTCGACATTAGGTCGTCGCACCTTCAAAAACCCGTTCGTACCCCTTTTCGGGCAAAACAATTTATTTCGATCAAACAAACGAATTTTTATAAACAGATATTTCAAAAGGTTCCTATAGAGTACTATAGATACATTGGGTGCTAATACCTTCCCACTGTATAACCAACCCCCGAACCATAGATCTCTTTTCAAAAACGCCTTGTAGTTTTATTACTTTTAAAAAGTATTATTTTACATTGCATATTTAGGGTTTTATTTCGCTCTTTCCCCTTTTCCCTTGGAAATAATAAAGCGCGGTGGCGACTCTTGCTTTTGTGAGACGAATTAATCAATAATTCGATCTCCGATTTACCCTGCTACATTTTTTATCGCTACAGCATGGCCTTGGGCCATGTTGTTATTCAAACTCAAACGAAAGAAACAGGAGTCAAAAAGTTAGAAACGAAGCCTCTGGCTTCCATACTAACCTTCAGGCCAAACGAAAGAGGCAGTCAGAAGGCATAACATGCTGGCCTCTAGGCCCCAAACGAAAGGCACAACATGCTAGCCTCCAGGCCCCAATCAAAAGACACAACATGCTGGCCTCCAGGCCCCAATCGAAAGACACAACATGCTGGCCTCTAGGCCCCAATTGAAAGTCGTGCCTTCACCCCTTTTCAGGCCAGATCAAAGAGAACCAGAAAGTGCAGAATCGAAGGGTTTGCTGCCCTAAATCGAAAGATCCATTTTTCTTTCTTTTACCTTATTTTTGCCTTTATATTTTCATTCAATTCAATATGGTAATAGTGTAGGATTTTATCTTTCTGCACTTTTGACTTTATGCAAAATGATAGGAATTAGAGTGTATGGCAAGATAAAATCAACAACTAGACCATCCTGATCAAAAGACAAAAATGCATGCAATCAAACACACTTTGCACACATGCACCTCTAGAGTTAACTCCACTTGTTTCCTTATGAAAAATAGTCATGTTATGCGTGTGAGACGTCTTAGCAAAAACAATCAAAAATACAAGATCATAGTCCCTCGATGACGCTTCGAATATTGCCTTACAAATGATCCTAGTCCCTCAAAAGAAATGCTAAGATATCTCACAAAATTGCTATCATGACTATACAATGACCCACGCCCGTCCCTTTTACATCCAAAGATAAGATTTATTACCAATCAATGGTAAGATAGTAATATCAAAGGAAGAGAGGAATGAACAAAAGACTTTTGAGTAAGGTAGAATGTTCCTAGTTGCTTGCTCATCTTTAAAACACAAACACTTTTTTCAAATACACCAACACTTTCCGTTGAAATATTTTCAAAAAGTTCAACACTTTGTATACATTCTTATAGAGACGAGAATCATTACAAAGTTTGCCTAAACGAAGGCGCTTTTTAAAATACTTTTAAAACCACACCACAAATCATACTTTCAAATAAAAGCATGCTCTAGAAAGCAACTAAGAGCCCATAGATAACTATGGATGAAAAGGGTGCTAATACCTTCCCTTTTCATAATCTACCCCCCGAACTCAAGAAAATAACCTGAAAGGTCTTTCCTGTTCTTTTCACCCTTTCCTTTATTTGGATAAAAGAAAATTCGGTGGCGACTCTTGTTATCCGCAACAATTGCGATAAAATGCAAAACATCCCAAGTCAGTTCTCCCACCGTATTATAGAACTGGTGACTCTGCTGGGGAGTTATCTTGGGGAGTTACCTTAGGGATAGATCACCTTTACTTGCTTTTCTTTGTTTGACTTGTTTGCTTTATATTATGGTTCTTTGTTTGGGCTTGTTTTGGTCCTCTACCCAGATCTGAGACACCTTTTAGGTAAGTAGCAATAAGTTGTGGAAACTGTGCGTGGTATACAGACATGGTCTAAGCAATAACTACGTTAGTGTGACACATTTGTTGGTACCGATAGCCCTTGAGTAGTCAAGGAGAATACGGGGCCGCTGTGTGGTGTCATGAAGCACTAACTTACTTTAGAACCTTTACTTGAATAACTTGGCATTTAGGAAGTAGTGAGGTAGCCGGCTTTGGTGCAGTCCAAAGTTGGTTGATACTTGATAATACGCTCATTGAGATCGGACTTCTCGGGATATTTTGGTCGCCATTAAAGAGGCTTGCGCTGAAACAATGCCCAATGAGGAAAGATCGGTGATATTGAGATCCCCTAGAACCCGATTACTATTATTAGGACAGGTTGAGCCAACTAAATTTCAAGAGGATACTTACCTACAAACTCCATGCAAGCCTAAACCTAAGGACTTGTTTGTTTTTGTGTATATATGCTTACTTGTACATAACATCATAGCATCATACCATTGCATTTGCACTAACCATTTCAAGGATTATTGGGATTTATCTTTGTTCTGTTTTGTAGGACATGGCTTCCACCCGCAACAACACTATCCAAGTCAATATCGTGAGAATTCCTTCTCAACTCAAAGAGTTAGAATCAAGGGTTCCTGAGAGTTCTTCATTCACCAAAAGACATGGTCGACTCTTAAACTTGATTACCTCGAGCATTGATGAAGACATAATGAAGGTGCTTTTCCAGTTCTTCGACCCCTTGCACCATTGCTTTACCTTCCCCGATTACCAGCTTGTGCCTACTATGGAAGAATTTTCTCAACTCTTGGGGATTCCTATTCTCAATCAACTACCTTTTAACGGTATCGAAAGAGACTCGAGCCCTGAAAATATTTCCCGAGCTTTACACTTGCAAAGATTCAACGTCACGGATAATTGGGAAACAAGAATTGGTGTCAAAGGGTTCTTAGCAAAGTTCTTGTTTGAGAAAGCTCAAGATTGT
Organism: Vicia faba; assembly: GCA_948472305.1. NCBI lineage: Eukaryota > Viridiplantae > Streptophyta > Magnoliopsida > Fabales > Fabaceae > Vicia > Vicia faba. Next base: position 44,155 of record CATIWC010002259.1, on the reverse strand, counting down.
TGGAACACTCTGGATTTACAAGCTTTTGAAGAAATCTTGGCCCTTCTCATCTATAAGATGGTACTATTTCCAAACCCTGACCAACTTATAGACGTAAATGCTGTCAAAATCTTCATGTCTCGCAATCTGGTGCCTACTTTGTTGGGAGATATCCTGCATTCCCTCCACTCTCGCACCATGAGGAAAAGAGGAACCCTCATGTGTTATACTCCTCTTTTGGATAGGTGGTTTGTTTCGCATCTCCCCTGATCCGTGTTGAAGAACAAGCAAGGTTTGAGGTGGTCCAATAGGTTGATGTCACTCAGACATTCGGATATTCACTGGTGTTCTCAATCCTTGGAGAGCATTACTATCACCGACCATTGTAGGGATTTCCCTAATGTCCCTTTGCTTGGCATTAGGGGAGGTATCACTTACAACTCTTGCTTAGCTTTACGATAGTTTGGGTATGCCCGAAGAGTTGGTCCTCATGATATGCTCATCCAAGGAGTGGTGTTTGACTATGACAACGACAATCAAGGCTACCGTCAGAGGTTTGTACGAGCTTAGAGGATGGTAAACAGAGTGGATAGTAAGACACTGAGACACAAGAATTCTATTCCTCTTGAGCCTTACCTTAGGTGGGTACGAGCTCGTTCTCAGAAGTTCGTAATTCCTTATCCCTCCATCCTACCTATTATCGTGGAGCCTGTTGCTGAAGGAGATGTCCCGTATACTTTTCTCTATCCCAACATGCCTACTTCTCTTAAAGACTTACAAAAGGTTTAGATTCATCTAAAGGAAGAGCGAGACACCTTCGAAGCTCATTTCTATGCGAGCGAGAAAAAGGTTTTGGAGCTCACAAAGCAACTTCACGATGAACAGAGCTTGAACGCCTACCTAGCACCAAAGAGGATGCGTTCAACCTTTTTGTCTTAGGAATGTATTTTGTAAGCCCAAGAGGCACGTTGTAACCATTTTGAACAGATTAATGTAATTTGACGTTTGTTCATTCTTTGTTTAGACAAATTTAAATTTCATGAATCCTTGAAATCATTTGCATGCGCATTTTTCATGCATCATAACATAACAGGTTTTCCATAACAGGTCTCCTTATCTTTCTGCTATTTATTTCAGTAAGATGGATATCAAGAAAACAGTTAAAGATCTGCAAGCACAAAACTCCCAGTTTCAAGAAACTCTGCTGACCCTGGCCAAGGGGCAACAATAGTTGATGACATTGTTGGCGTCCAAAAAGAAACCAAAGAGAAAAGCCCTAGTCAACATGGGTAAAAGATTCAGAGAGTCGGTCCGTCAGATACCGGCAGTGGAAGACTCGTCTGAGGAAGACGAAAATCAAATTGGAGAAGCAAGGAGTACCCAAGCTGGGTGTATCAATGATCAAGTGTCCGATGATGAAGACTATTTTGACGAGCAGTATCCTCTTGCCGATGTTAAGTACAAGCAGCTAGAGGATAGATTGAAGGCCGTTGAGATTTAAGCCATCCCTGGTTTGGATTTTGACGATTTGGGTTTAATATATGGGGTTGTCATTCCCCACAAGTTCAAGATACCAGTCTTCGTTAAATATGATGGGGTTTCCTGCCCAAAACTTCACCTGAAGTCTTATGTGCGCAAAATACAACCGCACACGGCTGACAAGAAACTTTGGGTCCACTTCTTTCAAGAAAGCTTGGCTGGGACTCAACTAGAGTGGTTTTACCAATTAGAGGGTTCCTGTATCCATACATGGGAAGACTTGGCCACCGCTTTCTATCACCAATACCAATACAATGCCGACCTGGCACCGACTAAGGTTCAACTATAAGACATGACAATGGGTAAAAACGAAGGGTTCAAAGAGTATGCCCAAAAGTGGAGGGATCTTTCCAGTAGGGTTCAACCACCATTAACTGATAGGGAACACATTGATATGTTTATGGGCACTTTATCTGGTCCATTTTTCAACTTATTGGTTGGTTGTTCTTCATTTGGTTTCACCGAGTTGATCTTAACGGGTGAAAGAGTTGAAAGTGGTATCAAGAGCGGGAAGATTCCCATAGCATCTGCTTCCAGCTCCAATCCCGTAAAGAAACCCTTCAATGGGAAGAAAGAAACGAATGCTATGTATGGGGAAAGGGTCTGTACCAAGAAGGATGACCACCCGTCCTTTAATGCTGTTTGGATTTCCAACCCAACTCCTGTTCAAAGACAATCTTCCAATCATCAACGATTTGAGGCTCCACTAAGACAATACACAAGGATAGGCATGTCGCTATCCCAAGCCTTACAACACTTATTAAAGGCTAATTTGGTGACACTGCGTGATCCTCCGTCCAATCCAGATACCTCCTTACCTAAATATAATCCATACCAAGTGTGCATATCACTCGAATAGTCTCGGGCATGAGACCGACCAATGCTGGGCACTGAAGAATAAAATTCAAGACTTAATAGACAACAAGACCATCGAATTTGATCCGCCTCCAATTCCCAATGTGATAACGGCACCAATGTCAAACCATGGCAAGGGTGTCAATGCTGTTGAAGACAGCATTTTTATTTCCTCCGTCGAAGACTTGACCACTCTGTTAACCACTATCAAAAAGAATTTACTAAAAGCCGGGGTTTTCCCTGGATATTTGAAGGACTGTGATTGCTGCACCACACAAATTAATGGATGCAAATGGATGAAGGAAGGCGTTCAACGCCTAATGAATAGTCATGAGATCCTATTTGAAAGAACCCCGTCCACCAAAAATCTGATTAATAAGATTGAAGACCTCTCCATCATAACAATTTCAAACAGGCCTCTTAGGATCTCCTCCAAGGGTCCTATCAGGATTTCAAATGAACCGATTGTTGCTCATTTGATAATTACCGCCCCCTGTCCAATTCCGTACTCTTTCAACAAAGCAGTGCCATGGAACTATGGTACTGAGGTGTTTTACCATGGAATAAACAAGATGCTTGGATTGAAGAAAGAAAAGCTGATGACATTGGTAACATTACTGAATCTAGTAAGGTGACCAGAACTGGGAGAATATTTTCACCCAACATCTCATTACCAACCGCTACAAAGGTACCTGTCTGCATCACCACTGCCAAGCCTAGTGCTGACACAAGAGGAAAGGAGAAAGTAGTTGAGCCTGCTGAGACAAATACTCGCAAAAGACATTATTGTCGAGGAACCTTCCGCTCAAGAAATGGATGAGATCTTGAAAATTATAAAGAGGAGTGATTTCAAGATAGTGGAGCAGCTGGGGCAAACCCCTTCCAAGATTTCTATGTTATCTTTGCTACTTTGTTCCGATGCTCATGCCCGGGCATTAATCAAATTCCTGAAGAAGGCTCTTGTCCCTCATGAGACCACAACTGACCAGTTTGAAAATTGTGTGGCAAGCTTGACGATCGACAATGGTTTGGGATTTTCGGATGCTGATCTGACACCACTTGGAAGAAATCATAACAAAGCTCTGCATGTTTCTGTTGAATGTAAGAGGACTACCCTAGCACATGTTCTGGTTGACACTGGCTCTTTCTTAAACGTACTACCCAAGGGCGCTTTGGACCGGTTAGACTGTGAAGGACTGGTGTTGAAGCCGAGTGATATTATTGTGAGGGCTTTCGATGGGTCCAAAAGGACGGTTCATGGAGAGGTGGACCTCCCGATCAAGGTGGGCTCACAGATTTTCAACTCTACTTTCTACATCATGGATATTCGTCCTGCTTACTCCTGTCTGTTGGGTTGCCCTTGGATCCACGAAGCAGGGGCAGTAACGTCAACCCTTCATCAAAAACTCAAGTACCTGATCAAGGGAAGGATCGTCACTATTTGTGGTGATGAGGAGTTCATGGTAAGCCACCTCAATTATTTCAAATATGTGGAGATGGATGACAAACTTATAGAAACCCCATGTTAGGCTTTTGAAGTTGTTCCGCCTATGATTGCTACTGCCAAAATTTCCCTCGACATGCCCAAATATGATAAGGTCGTGCCAAAGATGGTTTCACTTAAAGATGCTCGCGCCGCAGTCGAAGTAGGAAGCTGTGATACTTAGGGGAAACTCCCAAAGATCCCATTCAAAGAAGATAAACATGGTTTGGGTTTCACTATCAAGGACCAGAAAGAAGTGAGACACGCTCGTGTAGGGAAGCCCCCTCTCCGTATTGGAAATCATGAAATAAAAGTTGTGGAGGATTCTGATGATGAGTGTGCATTTGAAGAATGGCTATACCCTACTACAACAGAGCTCAACAATTGGCACGCAAAGGACTTCGTTTCCATCTCCTTCATTGAGGAGTAATTACTTGTATTGCTTTCTATTAAGTCAAGAACCTTTTGTCTGTAATATTAAACAATGACTTTTAAGCCATATGCCTGGCTCGGGGCACTATGGTCCATTTGTTAAGGGTTTTATTTATGTTCATTTTATCATATGATCATTCAATACAAACCATTGGATTTTTTTCATTCAAACTTTTGTGCTCATTGTCTTTCTTTTTCTTCAATGCATTTTTCAAAATAGCCATGTATCTTACATGCACACACACACACACTCTTGCAGGTCCTCGACCACTCCGGATTTTATTGCCAACGACTCTATTATTGCCACCTATAATTTCGAACATCCAATTAACCAAGCCAAAGAAGAAGTCGAGGAAGATTGTGAGATACCAAGAGAACTAGCCAGACTTCTATTGCAAGAGGAAAAAGCTATTCAACCACATGAAGAGTCAGTTGAAGTCATCAATCTAGGTACCGAGACAGACAAGAAAGAGGTCAAGATCGGCGCTAACCTAGGAAGCAGTGTCAAAAGCAGATTGGTTCAGATGCTGCATGACTATGTGGAAGTGTTTGCTTGTTCGTATGAAGATATGCCAGGGTTGGATACCGATATTGTAGTTCATCGTCTGTCGACAAAGGAAGATTGTCCTCTTATCAAACAAAATGTTTGTCGCATGAGGCCTGAGATGTTTGAAAAGATAAAAGCTGAAGTGATGAAACAATTTGATGCAGGATTCCTAGTTGTGATGTCTTATACCCAATGGGTTGCAAATGTGGTGCCAGTACCGAAGAAAGACAAAAAAGTTCATATGTGCGTAGATTATAGGGATCTGAATAGGGCAAGTCCCAAGGATGACTTCCCTCTACCACATATTGATGTCTTGGTTGATAACACTGCTCAGCATAAAGTCTTCTCTTTCATGGATGGTTTCTCCGGCTATAATCAAATTAAGATGGCTCCTGAAGACATGGAGAAGACCACCTTTGTTACGCAATGGGGCACCTTTTGTTACAAAGTCATGCCATTCGGATTGAAGAATGCAGGGGAAACATATCAAAGGGCTATAGTAGCTTTGTTTCATGATATGATCCATCATGAAATAGAGGTATATGTGGATGATATGATTGCAAGGTCACAAACTGAAGAAGAGCATCTCAATCACCTATACAAGCTATTCGAGAGGTTGAAAAAGTACAAGTTGAGGTTGAACCCTAATAAGTGCACATTCAGAGTACGATCTGGGAAGCTTTTAGGTTTTGTTGTCAATGGTAAAGGCATCGAAGTTGATCCTGCAACGGTAAAAGTCATTCAAGAAATTCTAGTCCCCCATTCTGAAAAGGAGGTTAGAGGATTCTTGGGTCATCTTAACTACATCGCCCGCTTCATATCTCACTTAACTGCTACTTGTGAGCCAATCTTCAAACTCTTGAAGAAAGATCAAGTGGTCAGATGGAATGACGAATGCCAAGCTTCCTTCGAAAAAATCAAGGAATATCTGCAAGAACCTCCTATCCTCATGCCTCCAGTTGAAGGAAGACCCTTGATCATGTACTTGACTGTGCTAGAGAACTCTACGGGGTGTGTGTTGGTCCAATATGACGAGTCTGGCCAAAAAGAGCATGCAATTTACTACATGAGCAAAAAGTTTACCGACTATGAAACCAGATATTCATTGCTCGAGAAAACTTGCTGCGCTCTGGAATGGGATGCTCTCTGGCTAAGACAATACATGTTGACTCATACCACTCTATTGATTTCTAAGATGGACCCTATCAAGTACATCTTCGAGAAACCCGCTCTGTCCAGACGGATTGCTAGATGGAAAATGATCTTGACTGAATATGATATCCAATATACAACACAAAAGGCCATCAAAGGAAGTGTATTGGCAGATCATTTAGCCCATCAAACTGTTGATGATTATCAGTCTATGAACTTTGACTTCCCGGATGAGAATATCATGTTAGTAACCGACTGCACGAAACCCGGACCGTATGACGGAGCTGAACAAGGATCCCGATGGACTATGGTCTTCGATGGGGCTTCTAACGCTTTGGGTAACTGAATGGGTGCTGTGATAATCTCCCATGAAGGTTGCCACACTCCTTTCACTGCCAGAATGTGCTTCTATTGTACAAACAACATGGCTGAGTACGAAGCATGCATTTTGAGTCTGAAGGCTGCCATTGATTTGAGGATCAAGCATTTGAATGTGTTCGGGGATTCCGCTCTAGTGATTATCCAAGTAAAAGGAGATTGGGACACTAATCACCCTAATCTCATTCCTTACAAGGAGCTTGTGCTATCTCTGATTCCTTACTTCGAAGAGATCACCTTTGAACACTTCCCTAGGGAAGAAAATCAGTTAGCCGATGCTTTGGCCATGATGACTTCTATGTTCAAGGTCAAATGGGACAACGAAGCTCCTATGATTACAATTGAGAGATTTGACGAACTTGCGCACTGCTATGAGCTTGGCACTGACACCGAGAAGCCATGGTATCATGAGGTGAAGAGATACCTTGAAGCACAAGAGTATCTCGAAGGAGTTTCCATCAATGACAGAAAGTTCTTACGAAGATTCTCAGCCAAATTCTTCCTAAGTAATGGAATCCTGTACAAACGCAACCATGATTCTACTCTACTCCGATGTGTGGACAAGAAGGAGGTAGAGGAAATTATGGAAGACATGCATGATGGTCTCTTTGGGACTCACTCTAGCGGACATACTATGGCCAAGAAAATCCCGAGAGCTGGTTAATATTGGTCAACGATGGAGGCTGATTGCCATCACCACTCAAGGACTTGCCACAAATGCCAAGTATATGCTGATAAGGTCCATTTTCCTCTTATTCCTTTGAGCGTCATGACCGCTCCGTGGCCATTTGCAATGTGGGGCATTGACATGATTAGAGAGATCAAACCTACTGCTTCCAATGGACATCGCTTCATTCTGGTCGCTATCGATTATTTCACCAAATGGGTCGAAGCCGCCTCATTTGCCTTAGTCACCAAGAATGTGGTAGACATATTCATCAAACATAACCTCATCTGTCGATATGGTGTCCCTGAAAGGATCATCACTGACAACGGGACCAATATTAACAATGTTATGATTACCGAAATTTGCACTCAGTTCAAAATCAAGCATCACAATTCTTCTCCTTATAGACCTAAAATGAATGGCGTAGTGGAAGCAGCCAACAAAACATTAAGAAGATTGTGCAGAAGATGGTAGTAACCTACAAAGACTGGCATAAGATGTTACCATTTGCTCTTCATGGCTACCGTACTTCAGCTCGGACATCAACTGGGGAAACTCCTTTTTCTTTGGTCTATGGCATGGAAGCTGTTCTGCCAGTTGAAGTTCAGGTTCTCTCTTTAAGGATTATGAATGAAGAAGGCTTAAGCGAAGACGAATGGATTCAGACAAGATTGAATCAGTTAAACTTGATCGACGAAAAGCGATTGGCTGCTGTTTGTCATGGTCAGATGTACCAAAAATGTATGTCCAAGGCTTTCAACAAAAATATCAGGCCTCGAGTATATCAAGCTGGTAACTTGGTAATAAAGCGCGTCATTCTTCCACAAGGCAACCCCAGGGGCAAATGGAATCCCACTTACGAAGGGACATTTGTTGTCAAGAAAGTCTTCTCTGGTGGTGCCATGATGCTGACTACCATGGACGGTGAAGACTTCCCACATCCTATGCACGCGGACATGGTTAAAAAATACTACGCATAAGAGACCCGCTAGGTTGACACACCTAGGCAAGATAAGGGCATCCCGGCAAACCAAAGGTTTGGGCAAAAATTAGGAATATATGCAAAATATTGTACACCCGGCAAGTTGAAAACCCGAAAGGGCGACTTGGGCAAAAATGAGTATCCTGGTGGGCTGAAAACCAGAAAGGGCGGACCAGGAAAAAATTAAGGATTAAAAGCATATGATTATGTCTCTATGGAATCACCACAGTCGACTTTATTACCAAGGTCCGAGTTCAAACAGTCCAAGATCAATCCAATCAACTTCTGTTGATGGCAAGGGACGTTTGAAGACATTGGGGAAATAATAGAGTTGGAATGCAATGAGATCACTTCCACGTGGCTATTATCTTTGTTTTCAATTTTGTTTTCCTTTCGAAGATTTCCTCTTACTATGATCTCCATCTCTTTGTACAAAAACGCATATTCATGGGCAAAATATCAATACAAATATACTTTGAAGTGCAAACTTTTTGTTTTTTTTGTTTTGAATGAAAAGACATCCAATGACTAAAATTGAACGAACATATGCATGTGAACATAATTAAAACTATTTAGCACATGTGTCCTGCCAAGCAGCAACAAGCATCTCTTTATGCATTTGGGATGTCCCCACCGAGTTATTCCATTAACACTATCGCCATAAAGTCCTTTTCATAGAGTACTCCCCACCCAGAGTCTCAATCTCTTGACAACACTCTCTCTAGCTGAGTTGGTCCTAAAAGAAGAAGCCTTGTGGATCTCTTCCTAAAAGAACTCACCTTGTTAGTAGTTCGTCAAATATTCCTCAACAGGGTTTATTTCTCCAACTGAGTCTGTCTTCCCCGACTGAGTCTATTCTCTCCAGCTTGAGTGTGCCTCTCAAACCATCACAAATCAGAGGACCACAACTTCTTTTCCCCAGTGAAGTCGCTAACAAAGTCATTGCTATCTCCGAAAGTTGTTGTGAAGACTGATGCTCGACCAGATAATAGTCAACTCCATTCTTTCACACAAGTTATTATGAAGCCTGGGCCCGACCAGATAATGGTACAACTTTGAAATACTATGAAGCCTGGACCTGACCAGATAATAGTTAACTTCTCAGAGACACTATGAAGCTTGGACCCGACCAGGTAATAGTTTAACTCTTCGAGATATTGAAAAACCTGGACTCAACCAGACAAGGGTTTAACTTCTTTTCCCCAGTAGAGTTTGCCTTTATCCCAACAAGTTACTGTGAAGCCTGGACCCGGCCAGATATCAGTTCAACTTTATTTTTTCAAGCGAATTATTGTGAAGCCTGGAATCCGACCAGATAACAATTAACTTTATTCCCTCAGAAATTTGTTATGAAGCCTGGAATCCGACCAAATAACAACTAATCTTCGAAAGTTGCTGTGAAGAGTGGACCCGACCAGATATCGGTTCAACTTTATCTTTTCAAGCAAGTTACTGTGAAGCCTGGACCCGACCAGATATCAATTCAACTTTATCTTTTCAAGCGATTTATTGTGAAGCCTGGAATCCGACCAGATAGCAATTAACTTTATTCCCTCAGAAATTTGTTGTGAAGCCTAGAATCCGACCAGATAACAACTAATTTCAAGCAAGTTACTGTGAAGCCTGGACCCGACGAGATATCAGTTTAACTTTATCTTTTCAAACGAGTTATTGTGAAGCCTGAAATCCGACCAGATAGCAATTAACTTTATTCCCTCAGAAATTTGTTGTGAAGCCTGGAATCCGACCAGATAACAACTAATTTCAAGCAAGTTACTTTGAAGCCTGGATCCGACCAGATATCAGTTCAACTTCATCTATTCAAGCAAGTTATTATGAAGCCTGGAGTCCGACCAGATAGCAATTAACTTCATCCACCTCATAAATCTGCAAAACCTGGAGTCCGACCAGATAGCAGTTTAATGTTAGCAATTTTCTGTGAAGCCTGGATTCCGACCAGATAATAGTTAATTCATATCTTCCCTTGCAAGTCACTGCGAAGCCTGGAATACGACCAAATGGCAGTCAACTTCATTATCCCCAACAAATTGTGCCAAAGCCTGGATTTCGACCAGATAACAACTAACTTTCGATGCTCTCCAGTAAGGAATAATTCCCCAATAAGAGCATTGAACAATCAAAAATCCTAAACTCTTTTCCCCAAGCCGAGATCAACACTCTCCACAGTCTCCTTAAACAAGCCAGTATTCCCCAGTGGAGTTTCTCCTCAAACAATAGAACAGGAATTCCCAGCGGAAACAGTCTAAACAACAGTTTAAGTCTCAGCCTCCCAAGACTCTCTAGCATGTTGTCAAGGATTTATTTTCCTAGACAAAGACACGCTGCAATAGACGCATCACATTCATAAACCATAATGCATACATGACAAATGCATACAACATAATCTCATTTATTTTGAGAACATCATTACGCCATACATACACGTGCATGCAACTAATCCTTTTTCCTTGTAGGAAAATAAACAGGCAAAAGACACCTACCATTTCAGTATAAATCAACCAAAAGATTTATCCTAATACCATCCATCATCCCTCCAAATGGCATCTTTAAGCCCATTCCCTACACAGCCAGCTAACATATCATCGAGTGCAAATTTCTGGGCACTTTAGTGTTCAATCATCTTCCACCTTCAAGTCATGAATGGCAGACTTACCAATCTAACTCTTCAGGTTTAAGAAGATTGAACAGGGGCAACTGTTGTACCCCAAAATTTGCCCTCTCATTTTTCAAGGCCTTTCTTACAAGGATTCTCAAGGTTCAAGCTTGAACAAGTACATTGGGATTTTCCAGTACCAAGATTAAAAGGAAACTGTCAAAAAGGGAGAAAACAGATAAAAATAATATTTTGACAAAATTTGGAGAAAAACAAATGTTCTTCGATTCAGCTCTTCGATTGGCCTTCTGGCCTCTTTCGATGCAAGTTTGGCTTGCATCCTTCGACTGGGCGTGGGCCTCTGGCACGTTGGTTTGGATTCACAAGGCACAAATCCCCCTGTAGTCTCCTTAGATTCCAAGGCACAAAGCCTCCTTTTGGCATCCTTCAATTGCACATTTAAACTTCATGCATGCATCTTTCGTTTGGCTTTGTGGCCTCCTTCGAATGAAAGTTGGGGTTGCCTACTTCATTTGGGCAGGAAATCTCCTTCGATACAAGCTTTAATTCACATCCTTCGATTGAGAATCTGGCTTCTTTGATCAAGCTTTAGTCCATAAGTTTCATTTGGGCATTTGACCTCCTGCAACTTTGCTTTGATGCACTAAAATAGCTCATGCATGCAAGCTTCATTTGGACAATGGCTCCTGCTTGCAAGCTTCAATTGCACCATTAGCCCCTCACCTGTTTGCCTTGGATTCACAAGTTATCGATTGGATGAATGGCTACCTTCCTGTGACTTTTGATTTCATCTTCTTGTTTGCTTCGAATGCGCCTTTATATCACTTTCGAATCCATATGCAAACCCTTCAATACGCCACAATGCTGCATTATGACACACAAATTGGTGGCCCATTTGAAGGACTTGCCATAGTTGGGGAATAATTGTTTTTGCTTACTTTGGAGTCTGGTCGAAGGTTTGAGCCTAAGTGATCAAAAGCAAAAGGACTCAAAATGGCATATTCAGCTGAAGAGGGGCATTCGAAAAACACACAATTGGTCCATTCGAAGGACACATAACTGGTGGGAACAAATGTTGTTTTGGTCTGGTCGAAAGGTGTAGAAAGAGGGAGGATTCGACACAAAAGATCAACTTGAACATTAGACCCATAGGCTAGGCTACGTGTTTCCCCTTTTCAGGCCTCAAACCTATGACTCACTCTATATTTAATTATTTATGCAAGTTGAAATAGGCTTTTACCCATTTGTTGTCCAAGACCACTTGCCCTTAATAGTATAATACTACTTTTTAGAAAAAGTTTTTCTTGAGCCTTGTGCCTGTTTTCCTTCTAAGGAAGAAATCCATCTGAACCATCCATCTTGCTATCATGACACAAGTGGGTGCTTACTTTCCAGCTGAGCCTTTATTTTATTATTTTTACTCCCAAATATTTCAAAAATTTTCCTCTATAAATAGAGAGTTCATTTGCACATCAAAAAGGAGAGAAGGAAAAAAAGAGGGAAACGTATCTTCAAAATTCTTACACACCATAAAATTCTCAAAAACTTAAACATTTTTGCAAATCCAAACCCAAAATCCAAGTGCTTGTCCCTCTCAAATCTAGAAAAAAAATCCTTACATCTTACTGTCCTTCGAATCCAGCAAAGAAGGACATTTCACTTGTTTTGCTTCTTTCGAATCCACTGTCAAAGGCCCACCCGCTGGTCAAAAAGTTCAACACTTTGTATACATTTTTATAGAGACGAGAATCATTATAAAGTTTGCCTAAACGAAGGCGCTTTTCAAAATACTTTCAAAACCACACCACAAAGCATACTTTCAAACAAAGGCAATGATCTAGCAAGAAACTAAGAGCCCATAGATACCTATGGATAAAAAGGGTGCTAATACCTTTCCTTTTCATAATCTAGCCCATAGATACCTTGTTCTTTTCACCCTTTCCTTTATTTGGATAAAAGAAAAGTCGATAGCGACTCTTGCTATCCGCAACAATTGCGATAAAACGCAAAACAACGCAAGTCAGTTCTCCCACCGTATTACAATCAGCAAGCATGAGAACAATTTTAAGGGACAATTTCCTATTACAAAAATTGAATAAATCCTCAAGACTAGGACCAAGAAAATCCATCACAAAGACATTGTACTCTCCTTCGACACCAGACCATTTTGTATTCGGTATCCCAGCTTCCAAATTAAAAATAGCCAACCACAAACATTTAACCCAAGTCAGTAATACAAATAAAATGGTAAACAAAGTTCCAAAATACACAAATTCATCAAGATGAGAGCTTACTTCCTCCTTGCAGTAATTTATGCAGCTTTGATTCATGCAACAAGTGAGGATGCTTGGTTTTTGCATTTTCCTAAATCAAACAAAACAAAAATAAAATAATAAATTCAATTTTCCAGCACAGCTATGCACACAAAAAAACACACAACAGGTTCATTTTTGAAATCAAAATTGGAAGCACTCCAAAAAGAAAAATCACAAATTTTGCTTTAATTCAACATCACTAATTTTATCAAATTGTTCCAAAATATTCAAATCATAGTCACAGAATTCGTCAAGTTACATAGAGAACCCTGGATTGGTTTGTGCGAACTAGTTCGCGGTACTTTTGTGAACCAGTTCTCCTTAATTCCTCTAAAATTCGCTAAAACATGAGAAATAACAAACCACTGCAACAAGATGAAAATTTTTAAACTAATTCATTTTGGAGTTAAGTTGTTGCAGTAGGCATGCCCAAATAACTCGCAAACCACCTCAAAAAGTAAAAGTTATTAAACTACCATCGTTTGGTCACTTGGAGCAAATGCATAAATATGTAAAAGTATACTTCGGGGATTCATAGAGGAAAGCTTTGTCCTTAATTTATAGCTATGTTGATTCTTAAAGTTAAAAACATATCCGATGTGGGACTCAGAGGTATGGCTTTATATAATATTTATCATATCATCTCTAATTATTCTAACACTCAAGTATTGTTTTTATCTTAAATAACTAAACTATTTTAATTATAGCATTCCGATTACTCCTTATATTTGCACGTGCCACATACCCAAATAGCGTACCGACTATGTATATCCTACCTAATCTTTTGAGAGTTGCGTACCGCCTACTCGGAACGAATTGTGAATTATGTGAATATGATTCGAATTTCACAATCACAAAAAGTCAAAATAAAATTAACATTTTTTTTCATTTTATCATCCAAATTAGGGTTTCTAAGTACTCACAATCTTAACCGCAACTTCTTCAGTCGTCTGAATATTGGTTCCTGCATCAAAATAAACAATTCAATAAAAGGATTTTTTCCATAAAATCATAAAAAAAAGTAAAAATCAAGAAACGGTTGAAGCAAAACACACCTAGATAGATCTCTTCAAAAGATCCACTCCTAATTTTTCGATCAAGACTGAACTTATTCCCAATTCGAGGTTCCATTAAACCCTAAAAGGTTTGGGAAATCGAAAATCGAAATCGAAAAAAAAATTACGATCACGAAACTGAGAAATGATGAAAAAGAAAAGGACAAAATTGGAATAAAAAAAAAAATACAAAACGAGAACGATGAAGATAAGAGAAAAATGAATCAATGAATCGTTGTCATGCGCTTACCTCAGATGAACAACTAGCAGGAAATGATGAACACGAAATTTGCAGGTCCAAATTTGGGGAAAAAAGCGGAGTGAGGATGGAGATGAGAGAATGGGTAGAGCTATGAAGTGAAGAAAGAGAAAACAAACATATATATTATTACTACAGTAAATTTATATATATATATATATATATATATATATATATATATATATATATATATATATATATATATATATATAATTGATAAAAATGAACGGTTTAGATGGATTTTGAGACAACATCAACGGTTGAGATGTACAGTTAAAAATTATACCTCAGTTTTTATTCAATTTACTTTGTGACTTATCCACCAAATTGAAGGTTTGAGAAGGTTTTGTTTAGTCAAGTCAATTTTAGAATGAATTAATTCAATACTTGAGTCAAACAATAAAGTCTTTTCTTTTAATTTAATAAAATATTAAAAAATCAAAAAAATTATTATTGGAAAAAAAACATAAAAAATTTAATGCAAAAAAATTTGAAAATGATGTTAATACAAAAATTTTAATGAATGAAAAAAATATAATTCATGAAATGTGATGATGAGATGAATGAGTGCAATCAGCATATGAATGTGATGTGAATAAAATTAGGTTAGTATTTTAAAAATATATTAAATGTGAAACGAGTTCATATAATATGTCGCAGATGAAATATATCAAGGAAATAAACACATGCGATAAACTACACAAACAAATAAATTGATCAGATACAATATAAAAGAATAAAGGTATATGAGAGATCATACCATATGAGATTTGATTTAAGATAAATTTTCTATACAATGCACGGTTAGTGAAACACAGTTATATGCGGCAAATTAAATAAGGATAAATCGTTGCTTATTCAAAGCTAGAGGGATCGAGAATCCTTAAATTCTTTTCGAATCTTGTGGAACAACATTGAGGACAACAGTTTTGGTTAGACTTATAGCTCTAGTGGTGTCACATTTAATCGGAACGGAGCCTAGTTACATATCATAATTCAATAATTATTGCTTAAGCCAGAGGACTTGTGCACAATAATTACCGGTGGCTACGTATTATGCCTCGGTGGTGGAAAGTGCAACACTGTGTTGCTTCTTACTATGCCATGAGATCATATAGTTTTAGATAATATGACATGTATCACTAGTATTCTTCTTATCTGATTTGCACCCCACGAAATCAGAATAAGAGTGGCCTACCAAACTATATTCATTTCCCTCAGGGAACCAAAGACCGTGATTTAAAGTATCTTTTAGATATCTTAAAATACGTTTAATGATCTTAAAATGAGATTCTCTAGAGGAAGCATGAAATCTAGCACACATACAGACACTAAAAATAATACCAGGTCTACTTGTAGTTAAATAAAGCAAGGATCCAATCATACCTCGATATTTAGTAATTTCAAACTCCTTTCCTGATTCATATTTGTCGATTAGAAAATTCAAATCCATTGGTGTATATATTGATTTTGCATTCATCATTTCATACTTCTTTAAGACTTCCAAGCAATATTTGGTCTGACTAATGAAAGTTCCCTTATCAGTTTGCTTTATCTTGAGTCGCAAGAAATATATAAGTTCACCCATCAATGAAATTGTTGCTTCTAATTTTGGTATTCAATAAAAGTGTCACATGAAAGTATACATGTTTTAATTGCAGCAAGTAATAAGTATAAGAGTATCGTACCCATAAGGATTAAATACTACTTTAGTCGTGACTTGTGAAAAATCTATTCTTTTAGTTTAAGAATTAAAGAGATAAATAATTTTGATGGTAACAAGTTCAGTGTCGCTACCAGGTAAAACCTTAAGATCAAGTGAAAAGGGTTGACGAAAGGTATTCAGAGAATAAATGAGTTGAGTATAGATCCATTAATATGTCTTGTGTGTTTATGTGTAAATGTCGTGTGGAGTCGTGATTGGCAGGGTCAGAATGATCTTTTGGTGTATTTCTACAATATTCATAACATACATAGAGAGGAAAGGGTGCAAATTTTAAAGACTCACTTATAACCTAACTATGTGTCTGTTTTTAAATATGAAATCCTTAATGATTGTAGTTTCTTATGTATAAGCAAACTTGGCAAGTGAATATGTCTATCTCACTCTTTCAATCATTTTTACTCTTGATATTTCACTTGTTATTAGATCTCTCTCAATAACAAACTTTTATCTATTCCTAAGTTGATCAAGCAAAGAAACATATTCATAGAAAAATAACACAAGGTAAAGCCAACACGATTCACATAATATATACTTTAAACGCACATTTTATATTAACTTCACTAACTTAACTACAAGAAGTTTAGCTCATAATGAACCGAGTACACAGAACAAACAGAGCTCTTACGATAAACATCTTAAATAAACAAAATGAATAAGAATGTCAACCTAAGAGATAACTTGAAGAACTTCCTTGAGATTTTTAATCTTCAGGAGGCCGCTTCAGTCACGCATATGCTTCAAGTAGAACGTCGGAGAGATGAGAATAGAGAACTCCTTCTACTTTTTGCTCTAGCTCAAATTCTTAACAAAACATAAATCTTTGCAACTTTCAGACTCTCTCTCTCTCTCTAGCCAACAACACTATTTATAAGCTATGGACTTAGGGTTATAGATGCATTGGATCATGGACTTGAATCCATGAAATCACATCAAGCCCCAAAACTTTAGCGCCCAAACCACAAGAAGACAAGGAACTTGGTCAGCAAGCAAGGGTGCAGATTGAACAAAGATGGGCGACAAGGAGGAGCGTTGCAGCAGGTGAAGGCAGTGTCTGGCTGACATAGCAGAGTACTGATGTACTATTTTTTCTTCTAGCTACTCCATTCTCTCACTTGAATTTGAAGGGTTTTATTCCTTTTTCATGTACTATCTATTTTTCCCTCCAATTGCACATATATTCTACGCTCTTCAGCATAATACACTTATTTTTTTGAGAATCCAAAGCTTCAAAGCTATTAAAATCAGCTAGCTCACGTATCTCCCAGTAGTCATACTCTGTCGCGTCTCTGCTCGACAGCGCTACCTTCAACATATAAAAACAAAAATTAAATGACAAAAGGGGAGCACCTATTGTGCTCCACTTTAAACACTAAATTAACTATAAAATCAATAAATTAAACTAGAAAGCAGTAAAATAAATAAAACTAAGGTATGTACAAACTCACATAATGTGTGTTAACACACCTCCAAAATTGAACCATTACCTGTCCTCAGGTGATGTAACAGGCAAAGACAAACAAGAGCAAACACAAGAGATAACTCCCTCTCCATACAAATCAGTATTTTCTCAAACTCAGAGAACACTCCATGGGGGACTTGTCTCAAAAGCAGGTATAACTCAGACAATAGGCATAACTCTGAATAAATGTCTTTTGAACTAGAGACATTTCCTGTCGTGACTATACTCTTCTACCAAGTTGATCAGTCTAATTTCAGACTTGCTTGATTCATCTTATGGTTTATCACCCAGATTTCCAACTTTCAGGTGGATTTTTTTTTTTACTTTAACTTTTTGAACCTACACATAGAACCATCACATGCATGCTTTTATTCATTATTACATTAAGTAGATGCCCCACCTTTTTTAGATAAGATGTCACTTTTGGTGAGTCAAGCCTGATGATTATGGCGAGGCACACTACTTGTTCCTCCAGTTTTGGGCACATGAACCAATTTTTTTTCTCTTCCTATTTCGGACACAAGAGCTTATCAGAGGCATGCCTTTGGGCAGCTTTTACACACTTTGGTGTGTTTATTTACTTAGCAACGTAGTGCTCCCGAAATGTTACTATTCTTATAGTTATTATATCAATTCCCCCTTTAAACCTTATTCCAACTTCTATCCCATATTCAGAATCAATTCAATTTCTACACTAAGGCTGACTACATGCACAAACTACTAAAGTCGTGTCAGGACTTGTCTCTAGCTACATAAAACCGTAGTTCTAAGTATTCCTAAAGTCTTTGTTCCCTACATTAATAGAGTCCTTATAGAATTTTTCTCTTTCTTTAATCTCACAAAATCCGTCTTTTTAGGGGGATCTCACTTTATTACTCAATTTGTCTTTATTATTATTTACTTTATTTTTATTTTTTTTAACAACACAATCTAAACAAAAGATACACAGACATAATTCATTAAAATAAAATAACAAAAGTAGATAATAAGCAAACAAACAAATAAAAGCAGATAAAGGGTTGGATGAAGAAGAGCTGAGTCACAACTCTAGCCGCCACTCCCCTAAAATTAAAGTAAAGACAATGTCCTCACTGTTCAGAATGAGAGATGTTATGAGCCTCCTTCTTGACAGGCTTGGCGAAATTCTTCTTCACTGGGGCAGGCTTGACTGGGCTCTTTTTTGGAGGAGTTTTTGCTTTGGCTAGAGTCTTGACTTTGGCGGGCATTTTTATTGGGCTTGGTCATTTTGCCTTTGGTTTTGCTGGGTTGTGGGTGTTGTCCTTCGCAGGCCCATTAACCTTCTAGGGTGTGACCTTTGGGGTCACTTCAACACATATCTCCATAGGATTCTCTTTGGGGGATTTTAATTCTTCTGAATCCTTCTCAGATTCACCTTCATCTCCTTCCTCCATTTCCTTACTATCCTCAACCATGTTGTTTGGACCATCCTGTTCTTCTTCCACCTCAGTCTCCTCATAGCCTTATCAATTAATTCTTCCTCCTCAGTAGAGTCATCCCTAGTCTCACCTCCTAGTTCTTCCATCTCAACATCTTTCTTCTTCTCTTCCACCTCCACCTTCTTTTCAACTGCCTTCTTCTCAATCACTTAACAATTTCTTCATCCACTTGTTTGACAGTCTTCTTTGCAGCCTTCTCAAATTTTTCCTTTTTAGGCACTTCTACGCACATCTCTTGGTTGTCCCTGGCAGCTTGTTTAATGAGACTATTTAGGGTTTTCTCCCCTTCAGATTCTACCTACATTTCTTGTACCTCCTCCACCACTTTTTGTATTTACTCCATAACTTTTTTCTTGGGCACCACATTTTTAGGTGTTGCTTCAGTCCTAGCCTTCTTTTTCTTCTTTTCAGGTAAGACATCCAGAGGTACACCTTGGTTTGACGTACCAGGGTCTCTCACCACAACAAATTCCTCCCTCATCATATTCTTTCTTTTTCTTTTCAGCTTTTCCTCTTCAACATCTACCAACATCTCTTCATCCTCCTCCTATATCTCTAAGATGTGATTTGGGGATGTTGAACCCCAAAATTTGCCCTCCCATTTCTCCAACATTTCCTCACCACAAGACCCTTGGAGCTCAAGATCCAGTTAGGATTTCCTCTGCTCAAGACTTCTCCTTGTACTGTTGACCCGAATTAGGGTTTGTGTTTACACAAAGATGTTTTGACCTAAAAGGCCCAAAGTGACTTTCATGCTTCATGTTGAACTCACAAGTTTATCCATACCAAGTTTCAAGTCTTGATTCCAATATTTGCCTAGTCAATTGGACAATTGACCTAGAAATCAACTGTATTGAAAAAAAGTCAACTGTGGTCAATTGACAGTCAAACCTCATGATTTTTGACCCACATCAACATTATGAACTCATATGAACCATTTGATCAAGTTTGGATCATAATTCCACAAGAAATTTGATCAGATCACCAAAAGGGCAAAATGGTCATTTTTAGGGTTTTGACTGCACCAAGGCAATTTTGACTGTTGGACCTAGCCAAAGGCAAACCAAGCTCATATATGGACTCAAGGACTCAATGGCATTGTCTTGACATGTTCAACAAGTTCAAAAGATCCCAAATGCACAAGATTGACAGATGAATTTTCCAGTCAACTGAGCAAAATTTGACTGTGTACTGAAAAGTCAAACTTTGACTTTTTGGTCAAAATCAAGTGCCAAGACTCATTTTTCATCAAAACATGTCAAATTATGAAGCTTGTTCATCAAGAAATCAAAAATCTCAAATTAGGGTTTGAAATGAAGAATTTTCATAACTTAGAATTTTTCTAAGTTATGAAAATCCCTAATTTTTTTCCTAACTTTGTCCCATCTTTTCATCAAGATACATTTGGATTCAAGGAAAACTCAAAACATGAACGTTATAGTCCATTGCAAAATATACAACTTTGATTCACAAAGTTTCCTCAAAAGAAGCTTGTAGCTCAAGTTATGATTTTTGGAATAAGGGTGCAAAATTTTCTTAACTTAGAAAATTTTTGACCTATTTTAGGCAGGATTTTTGCCTAACTTCATGACCACTTTTCACATGCTTCCACTTGGAATTTCAATTTGCATTACAAAGATGGATTGTAGTACACATTCCCAGCTTTCCAAAATATCCAAGAACTTCTCAAACACCCTTGTGGTTAGGGAGAATCGAATTTGTCAATATGGGCAAAACTCACTTTGATCCATGGCCATTTCCATGTTCATAACTTGTGCAATTTTTCAAATCAGCATGAGCAAGCTACATTACAGGCCTCTAATCTCATTTACACTCATAAATTTAATGCCAATCCTTTGTGTTTAGGCCTTATCTTGTGTGTTTAACCATTGCATACAAGATTGAGCCATAAATGGAAAAAACACTTTATCCATTTTTGAAAAGTATGGCTTTATGTCAAGTTTGCAAATCAAGAGGTACAATGCATATCTTCTAGACACAAGCTATTGGACATATCCCACTGATCAAGACAAAGCTTTGCAGCACATTTGAGGGGCCTAGAGAAGCTTGTAACAACACTTGGCATTTTTGACTTACATTAGAAGAAACTTGGCATATTGATATCCAACTCTCATTGCTGCAAGAACTAGCTTAGACAAACTTGTTAGACACATTCCAAACAACATAACTGAGCTAAGGCACGATCAAAACACCTTCAAAACCTCACCTTTCATCAAAACACCTTCCTACTGCAGAAAACAGAGTCACCTCTGCAGTTGGACTTCCACAACTCCATCCACTCGTGCATTATTGCTAAAACCAGTTCATACACACTCCATACCACATATACAAGCTATCCCAAGCATTAGACACGACCTATAACACCTCCAACCAACTTCACCATTTTCACTTTTTCTGTTTTGCAGGTTGATTGCCATAGCTTGATTCACTTGGTTTCAAAGCAAGCTAAAGGTTGGAATAGCATCCCTGGACTTCAAGCAAGCTGTACCAATCCTCACCTTGCCTTGAAAGTGCCTCCATTGCCAGACACGATCCAAGCTGAACAGGTAAGTTCATAGACTTCTATCTCTCAATCTAGGAAGAGTTAAGTTTGGATTTATGAATGAAAAATGTCATATTCATGTCCCTGAAGCTATACATATCCTCACTTTCCATTTATATTGCATATGCTGAGAGAATTTAAGACCTGAACATTGACAAAAACTTAGGTCAGGAATTAGGGATGAACAAATTCTCTCTCATTTCTGAGAGTTAAGTTAAGTTTTTTATATGTATGGAATCGTGGCTTGATGCTTGACATCTTTCATGTTGTAAGTTTGTGCTAAAAGTCCAGGAATCCGGATGTTTGAACCAGGAAAGAAGGGCGCGCGTTTTTTTGACATTTTTGTGCTGGAGGTTGAAGACAACCTCTAGTGGGTTGGGCCTGTGATATTTTTTCTTTTTACACCATGTTTTTACATTTGCACCCCCTTGGCCCATTTTGAGATATACTTGTTATTTTTCATTTTTTTCTTTTGATTCTGTTTCTATATTTTTATTTAAGCATGAAAAAATATTAGAATTATTTTTCCCACATTTTTTGCATTTTATTTGATATTTATTTAGTCTTATTTAGTTTTGTACATAAACAAACATAAATATACTTTTCTTTAAAATAACTAAAAATAATACATATACTTTTATCTTCTGATTTTTATTTTATTTTACCTTTTGAAAACATTTTATAAAAAACATACTTTTTTTTGTAAATATTAAATATCTTTATTTTTGTACATATTTAATATATTTAATAAATAATGTAAATACTTATATATTTATTAGTATATTTAGGTTAAAAACACAAAAATTAATACATTTTTATTTTTATTAATATTTAACTTAGAAAAACACTTTTAACAATATACTTCCTTTTTATCTATTTTTTGTACATAATTAATAAATATTGTATATAATACATAATAAATAATTAATACTCTTTATTTAGCAAAATTAGGGTTTTTTGCCCTAAACATGAAAATATTCAAAAGTTAACTTTCTTTTAATTATTTTTATTTTATTTGTGAATAAAATATACACTTACACAAAAAATACCTTCACATACATATTGCTTTATTCTTATACATCTTTACATTTACATTTGCGCAATTCGATTTGGTTGTAAATATTGGACACTACTCTCCTATGAAGTCTCATCCCCATTTGAACATTTGTACCCCCCATCCCATATTTGTGTTGTAATAACTTAGGACCTTTTATTTTTCGCATTTTAAAAGTTTTCTAATTATACCATGATAGAATTAGGGTTTTGTATGCAAAATAAACCAAAAATAGTTTGACCTAAATTCAAGATAAACAAGCATGAAAATGGACAACACTAATCACAC
Source organism: Vicia faba (assembly GCA_948472305.1). Classification (NCBI taxonomy): domain Eukaryota; kingdom Viridiplantae; phylum Streptophyta; class Magnoliopsida; order Fabales; family Fabaceae; genus Vicia; species Vicia faba. The sequence goes on along the minus strand of CATIWC010002259.1, from coordinate 21,330 downwards.
TTGCACCCCTAGGGTACTCCACTTGTTGCCTTCAATAATGGGCCATATTGCATGTTAGGTGTCTTTGGCAAAACAAAACAAATTCAAATGATCATGGTCCCTCGATAAACACTTTCAAAAGTTGCCTAAAAATGATCAAGTCCCTTAAAGAAAATTGCCAAAGATACTTGGCACTATTGCAATCATGGTCTAAACGATGACCCGCGCCTGTCCCGTAACATCCTAACACAAGATTGTCCACCAAATACAATGATGGAACAAAATTGTTAAAAGGGTTAAAACATAGCAAAGATCTTTGAGTAAATTTAGGAGTAGACAACTCTTGGTTACTTGCCAACTTGCAAAACAAAAACACTTGCCTTCATTTCAAAACCACACATCACAACACACTTTCAAAAACAACTTCCAACTTTAAAAAAACATTGAAAACTTTTCAAAGATAAGTACACCTTTTTATACATCCCAACATGGATCATTACAAAGGTTGCCACCACATTGGCCTTTTTTCAAAAACATTTTCAAACCCACACACACAAAGCACCATTTCAAACAATTGAAAATTAAGGCAAGTTGATCTAAGCAAGTAACTAAGAGCCCATGGATAACCATGGATAGAAAGGGTGCTAATACCTTCCCTTTCTATAATCTACTCCCCGAACCCAAGAAAACATCTCAAAGGTTTTTGCTGTGCTTTTTAACCTTTCCTTAGGATAAAATAAAAAGTCGGTGGCGACTCTTGCTCAACCGAAACATTTGCGAAAACAAACGCAAAACCTCAAGTCAGTTCTCCCACCGTATCACAGAACTGGCGACTATGCTGGGGATTCTTTAAAAGTGGAGTAACCTTAGGGCTTAGATCACCATGTTTTCAATTGATTTCCTTGTTTGCTTTTATATTTGTGGGCTTTGCATCGGAGTTTCATAGATCCTAACCCGGATCTGGGGAATACCCTTTTAGGTAGCATAATCTGTGAGGGACCTGTCCGGCGTAGACCGACATGGGTGAAGCAGTGGCTACGTTGGTGTGGCACCTTAGTCTGTACCGATATCCCTTGTGTTGCAACAAGTAGAATATGGGTCTTCTAAGGAGTCATTAAGCACCAACCGACCTTAGAACCCTAAATTGACCCAACTTGGCCATAGAACAGTAGCAGTATGCTACACTCATTGAGGCTAAAATCTCGCGATGGTTCTGGCCGCAAGAAAAGATTGCGATGCTGGAGTTATGACCGATTGAGGGTAGTCAATGATATTGAGATCCTCTAGAACCCGGTTACTTTTGATAGGACAGGTCTTAACCAACGAAACTAAAAAAGGGTAATACCTAAACTTCATGCTGGCCTAAACCCTAAGGGTTGTCTTGTGTGACTTGTGTGCCTTATCATGCTTGCCTTTGTAAATACTTGTGGTGTGTTTTATCATAGAATCATACCATCATATCATTGCATGCATCCTGTATAAGGACTGACCCATTTCAAAGACAAGAGGGTTTTCATCTTTGCTCTGTTTTGTAGGACATCATGATGCCCGTACGTAGGAATACTATCCAGATCAACTTTGTTCAACCACCTACTTTGCTCAAGGAATTGGTTGATAGGATTCCAAACACTGCTTCCTTCATCAAGAGGCATGGTTCTCTTCTTGGGTTAGTCACTTCAATGTGGGACCAACAACTGATAAGTGTCCTAACCCAGTTTTATGATCCTCTGTATCATTGCTTCACCTTTCAAGACTTCCAGCTGGTTCCTACCCTGGAAGAATTCTCTGATTTACTTGGTATCCCTGTTTTGAAACAAACTCCATTCACTGGCTGGGAGAAGACTCTTAGGCCTGAAGAGATTGCTGCAGTCCTTCCCTTGACCAAAGAAGAGGTAGTGGCTAACTGGGAAACTAGAAGTGGAGTTAAGGGCTTTTTGGTTAAATTTCTGGTTGGCAAAGCTAATAGTTTCTGGAACGACTTAGACTTCAAGGCGTACGAAGACATTCTGGCTCTTTTAATCTATGGTCTAGTTTTGTTTCCAAATCCTGATGACTTTGTCAATGTCATTTCCATAAGGATCTTCATGTCTCGGAACCCTGTACCCACTCTCTTGGGTGATATCCTGCAACAACTATATGCTCGTACTGCCCGAAGACGGGGAACTCCATGGTGTTGTGCTCCTTTGTTAGTGAGGTGGTTTATTTCGCATCTCCCTAAGTTCGTGCTGAAGAATGAAGAAGGAAAAGGCTGGGCTCATAGGTTAATGTCTCTCACTGATAATGACATCACTTGGACTCTCAGAGGTTTAGATGAAGTAGCTGTTATTGATCGTTGCGGAGAATATCCTAATGTTCCTTTGATCGGTACTAAAGGAGGAATCTCTTATAATCCATGTTTAGCTCTCCGTCAGTTTGGAAGAGCCAGAAGAGCAGGGCCTCATGAGATGTTGGTTCCTCACTTCAGTTTTGAATTTCAGGTAGGCAGTGACAAATTGCGCCATGGATTCATTAAGGCTTGGGATAGAATTCACAAAGCTGACCCACATGAGTTGGGACCAAAGACTCCTCTACCTATGGAATCCTACTGCAGATGGGTCCGCATCCGTGCTCATAAGTTAGGTATGCCGTACGAAGCTGTCAGGCCTATCATTCTTGAAATTCCTGATGAAGATGAGGTTCCTCCAACTGTCCTCCCTCCTCGGATACCCACTGATGTTGATACACTAAAGAGATCTTGGGCGCAGCTACAGGAAGAAAGAGATTATTATCGGGAAAAGTTCAATGAGCAGGAACAAAGGATCCAGAAGCTGACTAAGCAATTGGAGGAAGAGCGGATCTTGAACGACTATATCCGTACCGAGAAGAGGAGGCCATGGGAGCACTAATAGGCTTTGGATGTTTCTTTTACAGCTTTATTTCCTTTTCAGTATTTTCATTTCTGTAATGCCTAAGGGCCAATTGTTGAACAATCTAAAGTTTGAATCTAATGAAGTGTGTTCCCTTTTTTGTTTACAAAGTTGAATTCTGATTGTCTTTGAAAACATAAATCATACGCATCTCATTGCATCATATGCATAACAGGTACCTTTTTTCTACAGGTTGCTTAATCTTCTTCGCTGTCTATTTCAGCACCCAATCATCATGTCTTCCGAGCCTACTACCGAACAAGCTATCAAGGCCCTCCAGGCCCAGAACGCCCAGTTTCAAGAGCTGGTCATGACCTTAGCCCAAGGTCAACAAGAGTTGAAGGCTCTGCTTTTGAAGAAGAAAAAGAAAAAGAGGATTGCGCTGTTTAACTCTGGACGGAGGTTTGGGAATACACTGCAAGAAGAGGATGATCAGGCTGCTTCCTCTGTGGGAAAGGATGGTCCCCAAGGGGGAAGGGTTCTTAGTCCTGCAATCTCCGACAATGAAACAGATTACAATGACGAACAGTACCCTCCTGCCGAAGACAGGTATAAGCAACTAGAGGACCGTTTAAGTGCCATGGAGATTCAAAATGTGCCGGGGATGGATTTTGGAGATTTAGGCTTATCTTCTGGGGTGGTGATCCCACACAATTTCAAGGCACCTGCCTTCGCGAAGTACGACGGAGCTTCCTGTCCTAAGCTGCATCTAAGATCGTATGTAAGGAAACTCCAACCTTACACTGCAGACAAGAACCTTTGGATTCATTTCTTCCAAGATAGCCTTTCAGGGGGTCAACTCGAATGGTTCTATCGGCTGGATGGAACCAGTATTCAAAGCTGGGAGGACTTGGCTACTGCCTTTTATAAGCAATATCAGTACAATTCTGACCTCGCTCCCACGCGTACCCAACTCCAGGGTATGTCACTAGGGACGGGCAAAGGATTTAAGGAATATGCGCAAAAATGGAGAGACCTGGCTGGCAGGGTGCAGCCACCTTTAACTGACCGTGAACTTGTTGACATGTTCCTAGGGACCCTGTCTGGTCCGTTCTTCAACCATCTGATTGGTAATTCTTCTGCTGGGTTCACAGATTTGATCTTAACCGGTGAGAGAATAGAAGCTGGCATCAAGTCGGGGAAGATACAGAAAGGTACCGCTGCAAGTACTGAAAAGAAGCCTTTCAAGAAGGAAGCTAGTGTTGTTTATGGTCCAAGAAGACAAATTAAGCCGGAACGCCGCCAAGCTATCAACGCATTGGTAATTTCAAAGCCTGCTGCTGCTCCTCAGCAATTCAACCAACCAAGGGGTGAGAGACCCAAGAGGCAGTACACTCGGCTTAGTATGACCCTGTCTCAGATTTTGCCACAACTACTGTCAACCAATCTGGTAACTGTCAAAGAAGCTCCAAAAGTAGTGAACACAGCTTCTCCGAAGTACAACCCCAACGCCCGTTGCGCTTATCACTCTGATAGCCCCGGGCATACTACTGATGATTGTTGGGCTCTGAGGAATAGGGTTCAGGACCTTATTGATGCTAAAGAAATACAATTTGAGGCGCCCGAAAGACCCAATGTTGTGACCGCTCCCATGCCCCAGCATGGAGCGAATGCTGTGGAAGAAGATCGATATGTAGCCTCCGTGGAAGAGATTGTTACTCCACTATCGACTGTTAAAAGGAATCTGTTGCTGGTCGGTTTATTTCCGGGATGTGGTAAAGATTGCCTGCTATGTGCTGTTTCATCTGTTGGTTGTCCATTGCTGAAATCAGGTATCTAAAGCCTGATGGATAGCAAAGAGATCTTGTTCGAGAAAATTGTTGTTCCTGCTGTCCCTGCTGAAGAAGTTTCTATTGTCACTATTTTCAACAACCCTCCTAAGGCTCCCTCAAAGAAGCCTGTCAAAATCATGCCCACTCGGAAGATTGCTCCTATCATCATTACTGTTCCGGGGCCTCTCCCTTATACATCCGACAAAGCTGTCCCATGGCATTATGGGGCAGATGTTTACGTGCTTGGAGTTAAACAAGAATTCGATACAAGTACCGGTGTCAGCAACATCACCGGGCCTGCCAAGGTTACTCGCAGTGGTAGGCTATTTTCACCAGATATTGCGCCACCAGCTATTCAGAAACCTCTTATCATCACACCTGCAAGTGTGCATGTTCCCCTTCCTAATCAAGTTCCTGTTTCTACCCCTACTGCCGAGTCGTCTGACACTCGGGGCAAAGGGATTGCTACCGATTTACCTGCCCGGATGGAGGCACCGAAGACAACCACTGTTGAAGCCTCCCAGCAAGAGATGGAGGAGATTCTCAAGATTATCAAGAAAAGTGATTTCAATGTAGTTGAGCAGTTGGGGCACACCCCTTCTAAGATTTCTATGCTATCACTATTGTTGTGTTCAGAGGCCCATGCAAAGGCCCTGATCTCCTTCCCGAAGACGACCCATGTGCCACAAGAAACGTCTGCTGATCAATTTACCAATTGTGTGGCCAACTTGACTGCCGATAATGGGTTGGGTTTCTCTGACGCCGATCTGACTGCAAAAGGAAAGAACCATAATGACGCCCTGCATGTCTCCATTGAATGCATGGCACTACTCTTGCCCATGTGTTGGTGGACACCGGTTCTTCATTGAATGTATTACCTAAGAAGGCCCTGGACAGGTTGGATTGTGAGGGTTTGGAGCTCAAGCCTAGCAACATTGTTGTCCGAGCCTTTGACGGTTCGAAAAGGATGGTACATGGGGAAGTTGACATTCCAATCAGGGTTGGCTCTCATGTTTTTGATTCCACTTTCTATGTAATGGATATCCGACCATCTTATTCCTGTTTGTTGGGTCGCCCATGGATCCACAAGGCTGGAGCTGTGACCTCCACACTACATCAGAAACTTAAGTATCCAGTCAAAGGAAAGATTGTTACAGTTCAAGGCGAGGAGGAATATATGGTCAGCAATCTCAACTTGTTCCGGTACATAGAAATGGATGGGGAATTCATTGAAACCCCCTTTCAACACTTTGAAGAGGTGCCTCAGACATTGGCGTCAGCAGAAACTGTGATTGAAGACCCTCCTTTGAAGATGGCTTCCTTGAAGGATGCCCAGGATGTTATCGAGAAGGGTGAGTGTGCAAACTGGGGCCGACTTCCTGACTTCACTCCAAAGACCGACAAGTTTGGTTTGGGTTTCACTGCAGAAGCTCAGAAGGCTGTTCGTAAGGCAAGGATTGGAAGACCTCCCGTATTCATCACCAACCCGGGAGTGAATGCTATTGAAGACGACGTGGAGGAATCGGAATTCGACAGCTGGATCTACCCAACAACCGATAGCGGACCAAGAAACTGGACTGCCAAAGACTTCACACCTATTACTTTTGTCACTCAGAAATGAACTCTTTTGTTTTCGATTTGTAACAAACAATATGTTGAAACTTTTATGGCTCGGTGTCCTACCCGGGGCACCGCGGCTCCATTTGTGAGGGCTTTTGTATGACATTTTCATATATCACTAATCAAAACATTGGACGTTTGTTGCATTTCAAATCTTGCGCTCCTTTTCTTTCTTTATTATATATTGCAAAACAACTATATTTACACACACTCACTTATACAGGTTCCAATCCACTCTGGATCTCACTGGTAACGACTCTGCTACTGCCAATTATGACTTCGAAAATCCGATCAACTTAGCCGAAGACGAAGGTGAAGATGATTGCGAAGTGCCTGGTGAACTTGCAAGACTGTTACTCCAGGAAGAGAGGGCCATTCAGCCACATGAAGAGCCAGTGGAAACGGTAAATCTGGGTACTAAGACAGACAACAAGGAAGTCAAGATTGGTGCCAATTTAGAGCTCAGTGTGAAACAACTGTTGATTCAGATGCTGCATAACTATGTGGAAATCTTTGCCTGGTCTTACGAAGACATGCCTGGGTTGGATACCGACATTGTAGTTCATCACCTCCCTACCAAGGAAGATTGCCCTCCGGTAAAGCAGAAGGTCCGCCGTATGCGTCCAGAGATATCCGAGAAAATCAAAGCCAAGGTTATGAAACAATTCGATGCCGGGTTTTTAGCAGTGACTTCATACCCTCAGTGGATTGCCAACGTGGTTCTAGTGCCGAAGAAGGATGGTAAGGTCCGAATGTGTGTTGATTACAGGGATTTGAACAGGGCGAGCCCTAAAGATGATTTCCCTCTGCCTCATATCGATGTTCTGATTGACAACAATGCTCAGCATGAAGTATTCTCCTTCATGGACGGCTTCTCCGATTATAATCAGATCAAGATGGCTCCTGAAGATATGGAGAAGACCACTTTTGTTACTCAGTGGGGAACCATCTGCTACAAGGTCATGCCATTTGGGTTGAAAAATGCTGGGGAAACCTACCAACGTGCCATGGTTACTTTATTTCATGACATGATCCATCATGAGATAGAAGTATACGTCGATGATATGATTGCAAGGTCCCAAACTGAGGAGGAACACCTTGACCACCTACAAAAGCTGTTTGACCGTTTGAAGTTGTACAAGCTGAGGTTGAACCCAAACAAGTGCACCTTTGGGGTGAGATCTGGAAAATTGCTAGGTTTCGTCGTGAGCGACAAGGGTATTCAAGTGGACCTTGCCAAGGTGAAAGCCATACAAGAGATGCCAGCTCCCAAGACAGAGAAAGAAGTCAGAGGCTTTCTAGGACGTTTGAACTACATTGCCCGATTCATATCACATCTAACTGCTACCTGTGAACCAATCTTTAAACTGTTGAAGAAAGATCAAGTAGTACGTTGGAACGATAAATGTCAGGCCGCTTTCGAAAAGATCAAAGAGTATCTCCAAGAACCACCCATTCTTATGCCACCGGTTGAAGGGAGACCTCTAATCCTATACTTGACAGTACTTGACAACTCAATGGGGTGTGTGTTGGGGCAGCATGATGAGTCTGGCCGAAAAGAGCATGCTATTTATTACCTGAGCAAAAAGTTTACCGATTGTGAGACTCGATACTCACTGCTCGAGAAAACTTGCTGCGCTCTGGTATGGGCTGCTCGCCGGCTGAGACAGTATATGTTGACTCACACTACTCTGTTGATTTCAAAGATGGATCCAATAAAGTACATCTTCGAAAAGTCCGCTCTGTCTGGAAGAATAACAAGATGGCAAATGATCTTGACGGAATATGACATCCAGTACACGACTCAAAAAGCAATCAAGGGAAGTGTATTGGCAGACCATTTGGCACACCAGGCGGTGGACGATTACCAGTCAATGAACTTTGAATTTCCAGATGAGGATATCATGGTAGTGACTGATTGCAAAGTACCTGGACCAGAGGAATGACCTGAGGAAGGATCCCGATGGTCTATGCACTTTGACGGAGCCTTGAACGCTTTGGGTAATGGTATCGGCGTTGTGATCATATCCCCTAAAGGCACTCATACTCCACTCACCGCCCGACTATGTTTCAACTGCACCAACAACATGGCGGAGTATGAGGCGTGTATCATGGGTCTTCAGGCTGCAATTGACTTAAGGATCAAGTTTCTGAGTGTCTTCGGAGATTTCGCTCTCGTGATCAATCAGGTCAAAGGCGAGTGGGATACGAAACACCCAAATCTTATTCCTTACAAGGAGTATGTGCTGTCATTGCTTCCCCACTTCGAAGAGATAACTTTTGAACACTTCCCAAGAGAGGAGAATCAGTTAGCGGACGCGTTGGTTACGATGTCTTCTATGTTCAAAGTCAAATGGGACAACGAAGCGCCCCGGATCATTATCTGGAAATTGGATGAACCTGCATACTGCTATGATCTCGAGACCTAAGAGGTAATTGAAATACCCTGGTATCATGGGGTGAAGAGGTACCTTGAAGCTCAAGAATACCCCGAGGGTGCATCTGTTAATGACAAGAAGTTCCTGATAAGGTTTGCGGCAAAGTTCTTCCTCAGCAATGGCATTCTCTACAAACGAAACCATGATTCAACCTTACTGCGTTGTGTGGATAAGACTGAAGCAGAAAAGATCATGGCAGAGCTACACGAGGGTACCTTCGGAACACATTCCAGTGGACATACCATGGCAAAGAAAATCCTTCGGGCAGGATATTTCTGGTCCACAATGGAAGCCGACTGTTACCAACATTCCCGGACTTGTCACAAATGCCAGATCTATGCTGATAAAGTGCACGTTCCTCTGGTCCCTCTGAACGTCTTGACCGCACCTTGGCCTTTTGCAATGTGGGGCATTGATATGATCGGTGAAATCAGACCTACGACATCCAACGGGCATCGATTCATCTTAGTAGCGATTGATTACTTCACAAAATGGGTTGAAGCAGCTTCCTATGCTACCGTAACCAAGAGCGTCGTGGCACGTTTCATTCGGCACAACCTGATCTGTCGATACGGTGTACCTGAGAGGATCATTACGGATAATGGTACCAATCTTAATAACAAGATGATCACTGAGCTCTGTGAGCAATTCAAGATACAGCACCACAACTCTTCTCCCTACCGGCCAAAGATGAACGGGGATGTAGAAGCAGCTAATAAGAATATCAAGAAGATTGTGCAAAAGATGACAGTGACCTATAAAGATTGGCACGAAATGTTACCATTTGCTCTTCATGGGTACCGTACCTCAGCACGGACGTCAACAGGGGCAACTCCCTTTTCCTTGGTCTATGGCATGGAGGCAGTCTTGCCTATCGAAGTTCAGATACCTTCTCTCCAGATAATGAAGGATGCGGGTTTGAGCGAAGATGATTGGATCCAGACTCGACTTGATCAATTAAACCTAATTGACGAAAAGAGACTCACTGCTATTTGTCATGGTCAGACGTACCAAAAACGGATGATCAGGGCATTTAACAAGAAGGTCAGACGACAAGAGTATCAAGTTGGGGACCTAGTAATCAAGCGCATCATTCTTCCTCAAAGTGATCCCAGGGGCAAATGGACCCCTACGTTCGAAGGGCCATTTGTGGTTAAACATATCTTCTCAGGAGGAGCTATGATTCTAACCACCATGGATGGTGACGACCTTCCTCACCCTGCCAATGCAGACATAGTAAAAAGATACTACGCATGATCAAAGACCCGCTAGGTTGACACACCTAGGCAAAAATAAGGGCTTCCCGGCGAACTAAAAGGGTTCGGGAAAAAATAAGGGATGAAAATGAAAAAAAATCTGTACACCCGGCAAGTCGAAAACCTGAAAAGGCGGCTTGGGCAAAAATGGGTATCCTGGTGGACTGAAAACCCGAAAGGGCAGTCCAGGCAAAAGTTAGGGATAAAGCGTAAAACTATGTCTCATTGGATCACCTTGCATCCAGAATTCGGCATCAACTCTCAAACCTCGACATTGATCGATCAACTTCATCTTCAACTAAGCAGCAAAGTGATGAGACGCTTGAAGACATAAAGGCAATAACAGAGTTGAAACCCAGTGGGATTATTTTTTCACATAGCTGTTTTGTTTCCTTTTCAAAATTGTATAAACTCTATGATATTCGGCGGCGTTCTCTTACTAGGACGTCAGCCTCTTGTACAAAAACGCCTATTTACAGGCAAATTTCAAAATCAATACAAGTTCAATTTTTCAGAAAAATTGCCAATTGTGTTTCCTTTTTCTGTTTTGTCTTGCGAAGAACGTCCAATGTTCATTTTTGATATATGCATTTGATACCAATTGCTAACTCATAAATATTTGCATACGAAACAAAGGATTAATTACAGGTGACGTCGGAAACAGGGGCAATAAAGAGTTGTCCAAACAATCTAGTTGCTTTGTCCACTAAGGTACCAAGGTAGATTCGGCTGAAGAATGTAACCAAGTTATCTCAACTCACCACAATGTTACCATAACAAGTCAGCAGCACTCTCCCCAAGCAGAGTTAGCCTACTGTCAGCCTTAAGGAAGTTGGGTATCTCCAGAAGATCTCAACATTCCCCAGCAGATTATATAGACATTCCTCAACAAGTATCCCCGGCAATCTTAATATAATATTGTTCCCTGGCGGAATCCAGACGTCCAGTGGAACCCTTCCCCAGTACAACCAAAAGTTTCCCCAGGAGAATGGGATCCATATCCCTAGCAGGTCTTGAAGCTTATCCCCTGCAGAGTACATACGTCTCTCCCCGACTTTACTCAAAGGTTATTTCCCCACCAGGGTATAACTGAGTTATCCTCAGCTAATAACTACGGAAGGATCGTCCTCGGCGAAGTTCTTCCTATCCCCAGCGGAGTTCATCAAATCCCCTAACATAATTCATCAGCAGAATCCCCAGTGGAGTTATCACCAAAATCTCAGCGAAGTATCTTTTCTCATAGAGTAATTCCCCTTAGAGTAATTTCTCCAACAAGTTTATTCCCCAACGGAGTTGTCTTCCCCTACCGGTTTATTCTTACAACCATCTTCCCCAGCGGAAACGAAGAACTCTACTCTTCAACATCAGCCCAGGATTTGATTCCCCGACCAGTCGTCAAGGATTTATTTTCCTAGACGAAAATACATTCATAAACATTTCGCATCTCATACATCCTGCTTGCATACATGATAAAGTGCATACAACACTATCTCATTTTGAGCATCATGACATCATGCATCTCATACATCATGACTTCACATACAACTGATGTTTTGCCTTTTCAGAAAAAAAAGGTCAATCAAAAGATGATTTGTCAACTATCGCAATTCCAGATTCGATTCCTGTATCTAGCCAGGGCACATCTGTGAGTGATTGATTGCAGATTAACACCTGTAACAAGCCAGGAAATTATCTACATGAAGAGATTTGAAGATCAACCCCTGTAACAGGCCAGGAAATTATCTTTCATTCTCAGGTCAGAGGTTTACACCTGTATCCAGCCAGGAAAGCTATCTCTACCAACCTTTTGCAATTCCAAATTCGATACCTGTATCCAGCCAGGGAACATCTGTGAGCAACTAATTCCAGATTCGATACCTGTATCCAACCAGGGCATATCTATAGACAACAATTCCAGATTCGATTCCTGTATCTAGCTAGGGCATATCTGAAGAGTTTGAAGATTCGATGCCTGTATCCAGCCAGGGCATATCTGTCAACAACAGTTCCAAATTCGATTCCTATATCTAGCCAGGGCACATCTGTGAGCAACCAATAGTAGATTCGACTCCTGTATCTAGCCAGGGCATATCTACATGAAGAGACTGAAGATCAAACACCTGTAACAGGCCAGGAGACCATCTTTCTTTCTCAAGTATGCAAGTTCTCTCTAAGGAATCTCTTACGCGATCAACACTTCCAAATGGCATCTATAAGCCCATTCCCGACAAGATTCTGTCACACCCCCTATGGCATCTATAAGCCCATCTTCTATCCATCCATCTCTCCAAATGGCATCTATAAGCCCATTCCCGACATCACATTGCTGATACTCCACCATGCGAGTGCAAATTTCTGGGCACTCTAGTGTCCAATCTCCTTTTACCCTCGAGTCGCGAAGGGCAAACTTGCCAACCTAACTCTTCAGATTCAAGAAGATTGAACAGAGGCAACTGTTGTACCCCAAAATTTTCCCTCCCATTTCTCCAACATTTCCTCACCACAAGACCCTTGGAGCTCAAGATCCAGTTAGGATTTCCTCTGCTTAAGACTTCTCCTTGTACTGTTGACCCAAATTAGGGTTTGTGTTTACACAAAGATGTTTTGACCTAAAAGGCCCAAAGTGACTTTCATGCTTCATGTTGAACTCACAAGTTTATCCATACCAAGTTTCAAGTCTTGATTCCAATATTTGCCTAGTCAATTGGACAGTTGACCTAGAAATCAACTGTATTGAAAAAAAGTCAACTGTGGTCAATTGACAGTCAAACCTCATGATTTTTGACCCACATCAACATTATGAACTCATATGAACCATTTGATCAAGTTTGGATCACAATTCCACAAGAAATTTGATCAGATCACCAAAAGGGCAAAATGGTCATTTTTAGGGTTTTGACTGCACCAAGGCAATTTTTGACTGTTGGACCTAGCCAAAGGCAAACCAAGCTCATATATGGACTCAAGGACTCAATGGCATTGTCTTGACATGTTCAACAAGTTCAAAAGATCCCAAATGCACAAGATTGACAGATGAATTTTCCAGTCAACTGAGCAAAATTTGACTGTGTACTGAAAAGTCAAACTTTGACTTTTTGGTCAAAATCAAGTGCCAAAATTCATTTTTCATCAAAACATGTCAAATTATGAAGCTTGTTCATCAAGAAATCAAAAATCTCAAATTAGGGTTTGAAATGAAGAATTTTCATAACTTAGAATTTTTCTAAGTTATGAAAATCCCTAATTTTTTTCCTAACTTTGTCCCATCTTTTCATCAAGATACATTTGGATTCAAGGAAAACTCAAAACATGAACGTTATAGTCCATTGCAAAATCTACAACTTTGATTCACAAAGTTTCCTCAAAAGAAGCTTGTAGCTCAAGTTATGATTTTTGGAATAAGGGTGCAAAACATTCTTAACTTAGAAAATTTTTGACCTATTTTAGGCAGGATTTTTGCCTAACTTCATGACCACTTTTCACATGCTTCCACTTGGAATTTCAATTTGCATTACAAAGATGGATTATATTACACATTCCCAGCTTTTCAAAATGTCCAAGAACTTCTCAAACACCCTTGTGGTTAGGGAGAATCGAATTTGTCAATATGGGAAAAACTCACTTTGATCCATGGCCATTTCCATGTTCATAACTTGTGCAATTTTTCAAATCAGCATGAGCAAGCTACATTGCAGGCCTCTAATCTCATTTACACTCATAAATTTAATGCCAATCCTTTGTGTTTAGGCCTTATCTTGTGTGTTTAACCATTGCATACAAGATTGAGCCATAAATGGAAAAAGCACTTTATCCATTTTTGAAAAGTATGGCTTTATGTCAAGTTTGCAAATCAAGAGGTACAATGCATATCTTCTAGACACAAGCTATTGGACATATCCCACTGATCAAGACAAAGCTTTGCAGCACATTTGAGGGGCCTAGAGAAGCTTGTAACAACACTTGGCATTTTTGACTTACATTAGAAGAAACTTGGCATATTGATATCCAACTCTCATTGCTGCAAGAACTAGCTTAGAAAAACTTGTTAGACACATTCCAAACAACATAACTGAGCTAAGGCACGACCAAAACACCTTCAAAACCTCACCTTTCATCAAATCACCTTCCTACTGCAGAAAACAGAGTCACCTCTGCAGTTGGACTTCCACAACTCCATCCACTCGTGCATTATTGCTAAAACCAGTTCATACACACTCCATACCACATATACAAGCTATCCCAAGCATTAGACACGACCTGTAACACCTCCAACCAACTTCACCATTTTCACTTTTTCTGTTTTGCAGGTTGATTGCCATAGCTTTATTCACTTGGTTTCAAAGCAAGCTAATGGTTGGAATAGCATCCCTGGACTTCAAGCAAGCTGTACCAATCCTCACCTTGCCTTGAAAGTGCCTCCATTGCCAGACACGATCCAAGCTGAACAGGTAAGTTCATAGACTTCTATCTCTCAATCTAGGAAGAGTTAGGTTTGGATTTATGAATGAAAAATGTCATATTCATGTCCCTGGAGCTATACATATCCTCACTTTCCATTTATATTGCATATGCTGAGAGAATTTAAGACCTGAACATTGACAAAAACTTAGGTCAGGAATTAGGGATGAACAAATTCTCTCTCATTTCTGAGAGTTAAGTTAAGTTTTTTATATGTATGGAATCGTGGCTTGATGCTTGACATCTTTCATGTTGTAAGTTTGTGCTAAAAGTCCAGGAATCCGGATGTTTGAACCAGGAAAGAAGGGCGCGCGTTTTTTTGACATTTTTGTGCTGGAGGTTGAAGACAACCTCTAGTGGGCTGGGCCTGTGATATTTTTTCTTTTTACACCATGTTTTTACATTTGCACCCCCCTGGCCCATTTTGAGATATACTTGTTATTTTTCATTTTTTTCTTTTGATTCTGTTTCTATATTTTTATTTAAGCATGGAAAAATATTAGAATTATTTTTCCCACATTTTTTGCATTTTATTTGATATTTATTTAGTCTTATTTAGTTTTGTACATAAACAAACATAAATATACTTTTCTTTAAAATAACTAAAAATAATACAAATACTTTTATCTTCTGATTTTTATTTTATTTTACCTTTTGAAAACATTTTATAAAAAACATACTTTTTTTGTAAATATTAAATATCTTTATTTTTGTACATATTTAATATATTTAATAAATAATGTAAATACTTATATATTTATTAGTATATTTAGGTTAAAAACACAAAAAATAATACATTTTTATTTTTATTAATATTTAACTTAGAAAAACACTTTTAACAATATACTTCCTTTTTATCTATTTTTTGTACATAATTAATAAATATTGTATATAATACATAATAAATAATTAATACTCTTTATTTAGCAAAATTAGGGTTTTTTGCCCTAAACATGAAAATATTCAAAAGTTAACTTTCTTTTAATTATTTTTATTTTATTTGTGAATAAAATATACACTTACACAAAAAATACCTTCACATACATATTGCTTTATTCTTATACATCTTTACATTTACATTTGCGCAATTCGATTTGGTTGTAAATATTGGACACTACTCTCCTATGAAGTCTCATCCCCATTTGAACATTTGTACCCCCCATCCCATATTTGTGTTGTAATAACTTAGGACCTTTTATTTTTCGCATTTTAAAAGTTTTCTAATTATACCATGATAGAATTAGGGTTTTGTATGCAAAATAAACCAAAAATAGTTTGACCTAAATTCAAGATAAACAAGCATGAAAATGGACAACACTAATCACACTTGCACCCCTAGGGTACTCCACTTGTTGCCTTCAATAATGGGCCATATTGCATGTTAGGTGTCTTTGGCAAAACAAAACAAATTCAAATGATCATGGTCCCTCGATAAACACTTTCAAAAGTTGCCTAAAAATGATCAAGTCCCTTAAAGAAAATTGCCAAAGATACTTGGCACTATTGCAATCATGGTCTAAACGATGACCCGCGCCTGTCCCGTAACATCCTAACACAAGATTATCCACCAAATACAATGGTGGAACAAAATTTTTAAAAGGGTTAAAACATAGCAAAGATCTTTGAGTAAATTTAGGAGTAGACAACTCTTGGTTACTTGCCAACTTGCAAAACAAAAACACTTGCCTTCCTTTCAAAACCACACATCACAACACACTTTCAAAAACAACTTCCAACTTTCAAAAAACATTGAAAACTTTTCAAAGATAAGTACACCTTTGTATACATCCCAACATGGATCATTACAAAGGTTGCCACCACATTGGCCTCTTTTCAAAAACAGTTTCAAACCCACACACACAAAGCACCATTTCAAACAATTGAAAATCAAGGCAAGTTGATCTAAGCAAGTAACTAAGAGCCCATGGATAACCATGGATAGAAAGGGTGCTAATACCTTCCTTTTCTATAATCTACTCCCCGAACCCAAGAAAACATCTCAAAGGTTTTTGTTGTGCTTTTTAAACTTTCCTTAGGATAAAATAAAAAGTCGGTGGCGACTCTTGCTCAACCAAAACATTTGCGAAAACAAACGCAAAACCTCAAGTCAGTTCTCCCACCGTATCACAGAACTGTCGACTCTGCTGGGGATTCTTTAAAAGTGGAGTAACCTTAGGGCTTAGATCACCATGTTTTCAATTGATTTCCTTGTTTGCTTTTATATTTGTGGGCTTTGCATCGGAGTTTCATAGATCCTAACCCGGATCTGGGGAATACCATTTTAGGTAGTATAATCTGTGAGGGACCTGTCCGGCGTAGACCGACATGGGTGAAGCAGTGGCTACGTTGGTGTGGCACCTTAGTCTGTACCGATATCCCTTGTGTTGCAACGAGGAGAATATGAGTCTTCTAAGGAGTCATTAAGCACCAACCGACCTTAGAACCCTAAATTGACCCAACTTGGCCATAGAACAGTAGCAGTATGCTACACTCATTGAGGCTAAACTCTCGCGATGGTTCTGGCCGCAAGAAAAGATTGCGATACTGGAGTTATGACCGATTGAGGGTAGTCAATGATATTGAGATCCTCTAGAACCCGGTTACTTTTGATAGGACAGGTCTTAACCAACGAAACTAAAAGAGGGTAATACCTAAACTTCATGCTGGCCTAAACCCTAAGGGTTGTCTTGTGTGACTTGTGTGCCTTATCATGCTTGCCTTTGTAAATACTTGTGGTGTGTTTTATCATAGCATCATACCATCATATCATTGCATGCATCCTGTATAAGGACTGACCCATTTCAAAGACAAGAGGGTTTTCATCTTTGCTCTGTTTTGTAGGACATCATGATGCCCGTGCGTACGAATACAATGAAGCAAAGCCAACCTATGTTTGTTGACTGTTTCATTGTGGGTGTTTGGCTTCACAGAATGTTTCACGAAATGATACCATGCCTTGATGATTGTCTTAAGGTCCATCCTTCTCACAAACTTTTCTCCCCCATACTCCACCCATGTGGTGTTAGGGTTGCAAAGACTCTGCATGTAAACTTCGTCCTCAGTTTCATCTGCCCTTGCCAAAATTACTTGGTACTCGTTGCTCACTGTTTTTATCCCCAAGACCATATTGATTGTGTCTTCAGAAAATGATACTCCGATTCCCCTTACCGTGACTTCCTTCTTCTTGTTCGCGGGGTTTAAATTGGAGTAAAACTCCTTCACTAACTGAACATTGTAAGAATTTGGGTGTTGGCAAAGCTTAATCCAATTCTTGTTCTTGACTAAGGCCCCAATGTTTGAGGGAAAACCTAATGTTTCCTCTTCCTTTTTGATAATAAATCCTCTTTCAGCAAATATCTGTTATTCGTGAATCTTCATTTTGCATATCCATTGATAAAGACATCAGAGTCACTTCCCTCCTCGCCAGAGATATAAATGGAAGGGGTTGCATTCTTGCGAGCACAGGTTTTGTATTTGAGTTGGGATGATGGTTTCATGATTTTAGGGTTCTTGACATTTTTGGTGGTTTTGGATTTTTGATTGAGTGCTTGGGAGGAGAAGTGGAAGTGATATAAGTGAATGTGGAGTGAGACGATTTTATAGAGAATGTGAAGGAACAATTTAGAAGGGATGATGAAGTGGTAGGTGGTTTTATTTTATAAAATGAGAATGATAAGTTGAGAAGGTAAGGTAACGTACAAGAGGCAATGAAAATTTGAATTATGAAAAGACTAGGAATAGGGTTATGATTACACAGGGTGTAGTAAGGGTTAACCCTAGGCTAGGATTATCATGAAAACGTGCAACATCCTTAATTGCCTGCTCATGCTCTGACGTCATTTTACTGAACAACATATTAGACACGCGCGTGTGGCTCCAATTTCTCTTTCTTGCACCCTTTTGTTTTTCACGCGCTCCCACACCTTTCCTTCTTTATCAAATACAAACCTTCCTCTTTTATGCAACCTCTTCAGAATTCACATCCACTACAAGACATGTCACTTCTACACCTTGCTTTTATTAATCCATAATCCTTAAAAATAAAATAATTAAAAGACAAAAGTTAGCACTGGATTGCCTTCCAGGAGCGATATTTTAAAGTCTTGTAGCCTGACTTGGAACAAAAATCAGATAGAAACCTTCAAATACATGGTAGTTCTTGTGTTGTCTAAGGAGTCACTATGGTACATCTTCACTCTTTTACCATTAACTTTGAATGTCGAGTTTTTTTTCTCGTCCACAAGATCAACAACCCCATGAGAATAAATTTTTAAAAGTTTAAAAGGACCTGACCATTTAGATTTTAACTTTCCTAGGAATAGTTCTAATCCAGAGTTGAACAAGAGAACATGCTTCCCTTAAATTAGTTCCCTCTAAAGGAACTTCCTATCGTGCCATTTCTTGGTCTTTTCTTTATACAACTCAACATTCTCATAAGAGAACAACCTATGCTCTTCAAGCTCATTGAGTTGGAGCATTCTTGCTTGGCCAGTCTTGGACAAGTCAAACTTTATAGTCTTGACTGTCCAATATGCTTTATGTTCCAACTCAATAGGCAAGTGACATGCCTTCTCATAGACAAGTCTGTAAGGATACATGCCTAAATGAGTCTTATAAGCAGTTCTGTAAGCCCGACCAGTCTTGGATAAGTCAAACTTTATAGTCTTAACTGTCCAATATGCTTTATGTTCCAACTCAATTGGCAAGTGACATGCCTTCCCATAGACAAGTATGTAAGGATACATGCCTAAATGAGTCTTATAAGCAGTTCTGTAAGCCCACAAGGCATCATCTAAATGCCTAGACCAGTCATTCCTAGAAGGTTTTACTGCTTTTTACAAAATCCTTTTAATTTCCGTGTTTGAAATTTCATCTTGCCCACTACATTGTGGGTGATAGGCAGTAGAAACTTTATGCCTGACTCCATATTTCGCCATTAAATTTTCAAAAATCCTATTGCAAAAATAGATACCTCCATCACTAATGATGACTCTAGGGTGGCATGTCTTGTCAAAATGTTTTTCATGAGAAATTTAGTCACCACCCTAGCATTGCTAGTGGGAGATTCTACTGTCTCTATCCATTTTGATATATAGTCAACAACCACCAGTATGTATAGATTGCCAAAGGATTGAGGAAATGGCCCCATGAAGTCAATACCCCACACATCAAAAATTTTAATTTCCAAGATGTTTGTGAGAGGCATTTCTTGCCTCATGGAGATATTTCAAACTCTTTGGCATCTATCACACTTCTTTACTAAGTCATGAGCATCCTTAAAAAGAGAGGGGCCATAAATAACCTGATTGCATAACTTTAGCAGTAGTTATGGTTCCTCCGAAATGTCCACCATATGGAGCTTCATGACAGTCAGACAAGATCTGTTGTGCCTCTGGAATATCCACACATCTTCTCAGCAATTGGTCAGCATATTTCTTGTAAAGGAAGGGTTCATCCCAGAAATAAGTTTTGAGCAGATGGAAGAACCTCTTCCTTTGCTGGGAATTAAACTTAGACGGGACATATCCACTAACTAAATAGTTTACTATGTCGGCATACCAAGGAGTCACGCCTGCAGTTATCATCAACAATTTTTCATCAGGGAATGACTCCTGATTTCTCCTTCAGCTTTATCTATCACTTCTTCTGGTAGCCTTGACAAATGGCCAGCTACCAAATTCTCAACTCCTTTCTTGTCTCTAATCTCAAAGTAAAATTCTTGGAGCAAGAGGACCCACCTAATGAGCTCTGGTTTTGCATCTTTCTTAGCAATCAAATACTTGATGGCAGCATGATCCGTGTACACTATTACTTTGGTTCTAACCAAGTAAGGTCTGAACTTATCAAAGGAAAATACTACAATAGTAGTTCCTTCTATGTAGTTGTTTAGTTAACTTGAGCTTCAATCAAGGTTCTATTAGCATAGTATATGGAATGAAACACCATGTCATGCCTCTGACCCAGAACAACTCCTATAGCAAAGTCACAACATCACACATCAGCTCAAAAGGCTTTGTCCAGTCAGGAGCCTTTACTATAGGTGCAATAATAAGAGCCTTCTTCAAATGGTTGAAAGATTATAGACACTCTTGGTTGAAATCAAAAAGACACATCATGTTGCAACAATTGGCAAAGCGGCTTGGTGATCTTTGAGAAATCCTTGATGAATCTTCTATAGAAGCTAGCATGCCCCCAAAAGCTTCTAATTCATTTGATATTTACCGGTGGTGTCAGCTTCTCAATGACTTATATCTTAGCTTGATCCACTTTAAGGACCTTTTTAGAAATTTTGTGACCAAGAACAATGCCTTCTTTTACCATGAAATGACATTTCTCTCAGTTCAGCACAAAGTTGCTTTCTTCACATCTTGTCAAGAATATTTGCAAGTTATCTAGGCAGTTCTGAAATGAATCTCCAAAGACATAAAAGTCATCTATAAACACCTTCATATAACTCTCAATGATATAAGAAAAAATTGCCATGATACACCTTTGAAAAGTGGTTGGGGCATTACACAATCTAAATGGCATCCTTCTAAAAGCAAAGGTGGCAAAGGACAAGTGAATGTCGTCTTCTCTTGGTCTTCCAGAGCTATGGATATCTGGTTATAGCTCGAATAACCATCCAAAAAGAAATAGTACTCTTTTCCAGCCAGTCTATCTAACATCTGATCAATGAAAGGTAGAGGAAATGATCATTCCTCGTGGCCTTGTTCAGCTTTTTGTAATCCATGGAAATCCTCCATCCAGTCATTGTCCTAGTGGGAATTAGCTCTTCCTTTGCATTGCTGATCACAGTCATGCATCCCTTCTTCAGTACACATTGTATGGGGCTCACCCACATACTATCTGAGATAGGATAAATGATCCCAGCATCCAGCCATTTGATTTTTTCCTTCTT
>CATIWC010002258.1:0-45414 GCA_948472305.1 Vicia faba | reverse complement strand
ATGACAGGTTTTTCCGGATCTTTAAAAGATAGTACTCTTGGATGCTGATGTTGTAGTACAACATGACATATCTTCTTTGTGGGACTTGGATCTTAATGGTAATGTCAGTGGTTCCGTAGTTAAGTCATGGTGTGAAGACTACTGCTTCCCAGTAAGTAAATTCATGAACTACTTCAGCTTTTCACGTCCTCTCATATCATCTAGTTTTGATGATGAACAATGTAGATGGCTTTACGGCATGAATGTATCTGATAATGATGCTTGGCGAAGAACAAACATTACGCAGACATACCGAAATGGTTGAATCTTGTAAGTATAAGGTGTGATGGTACTGCTGTATTTACTATTAATTGCCATCATACATTAACATTATGTGTTTATTTGATTGCACAGAACCTCGAATCAGGGACAGCAGTGTGGAATACAGGAGTGCTTCTAATTTGATGGTCAAGTGCATCATTTAGATCCATCAATGATTGTGACTGATTTAGGTTATTGATTGAGAAGAAAAATTATTTAGATAAATAATTTAGTTATTTAAATTAATACATAATTAATAGTATTATTATTTGTATTGTTATGAGTTATGGACTGGTCCGACAGTTGATTGGGCTCAGTCTAGGACATCTCCTTTGGTACGATCAGCACGACCGTGACCCAGATCGCTCGCTATCTATCGAGCATGTCGATCATTTTCCCTCTCAAACCAGCGCTGGCCAGGACGACCGACGAGCATCCTCTCAGTCTGCCCTACATCGACGTCGTGCAGGCCACCAGGAAACGACTAGAGAGATGCCTGTAACTAACCCCCTCTTCGGACCAACAGCTAGTTACGAGCACATCTGTCCGGTTTGGACCAGGTCCCTGGCAGTTACCTGATTTCACGGACCCGCATATCTAGGCGTGAAATCAGGAACCAATGGCCATGTGCCAGAGGAATTATATAAACCCACACACCTGTGAGGGCCAGGTATCCAATATTCAGTACTCACTACCCAATACTTTGCTTGTACCTCCTTGTTCCCACTCTTACTTGATCGTCGGAGTGTCTTGCAGGTACGACACCTTTTTCTCCTCGACATCACAGCTCGACTGTAGATCATCTTCTGGCCACTTCTCAGGTTCTGATCAACCGGTAAGATTAGTGGCACCATCTGTGGGAACATGTTCTCCCCATCTTTCTTTCCCCGAAACTTAAGACCAAAGCAACTTTTTCAAGATTCTTCTCACTAATCATGGCCGATCATGATGATCTTCACATGACCGAAAAGACCATTCTTTCCCCTGCTCGCAAAATCGATAAAAGTCAAGAACATCCTAACCTCGAGGACAACCTGGGCTTCTGGGACAGACAGACCGTGTCTCCAGATTCCACTGACACCCGGCGCGGTGACAACCAGTTCTTGGATAAGGGCCACTCCAAGAATCTTGCCGAGGAACTTCCAGAAGTCGTGCAACTAGTTCTTATCCCTCTCAACACCGACCCGGCCATGGCAGCACTGCTCACTGCTATCAATCAGACCAACACCCTCATCCTACAATAAAATCAAAGGATATGGGCCTGGGAGAACAGGCGATCAAGATCTCCTCCTCGGAGAACCAAACGACGAAACTTGCCCAGTGTTTCACCACCCTGGCGTGGACCACCGCCTAGAAAGGAGAGGCGCGACGTTTCTTTCTTCAAGAAACGCAACCGCACACCTCCTTCCAGAGATCAAGACTCTCCTTCATTCAAGAAGAGGAAAGACAACAGGCAAATTGACCGCGCTCGATTACCTTCTCCCGAGCAAAAGAAGAAACGAAGGAGCCCATCCCCCGACAAGACCGTGACGATCGACGGGGAAGAAACTATCACTCTCCGTTTCCATCTCCCGTCGATAGCGAGGATGACGAGCCCCGTGGCCCACTATCGGGAGAGATTACTAAAGCTCCACTTCCTGTCGGCCTAGAGAAGCCTCCCACATTAGGAACCTACGACGGAATAACAAACCCTGATGAGCACATCAAGAACATCGACGCTCTCCTCGACTACCGAGGGGTCAAGAGAGCCATCAAATGCAGACTCTTCCCAACCACTCTCAAGAAGGGGGCGATGGCATGGTACAAGAGCCTCTCCGACGAATCCATCACCTCGTGGAAACAACTCGGGAGGATATTTTCAACGAATCCATCACCTCGTGGCCAATAGAAACCTGATTCTAGGACCTTTCTTGCAGTTCTTTGCGGAACAAAGTGTCCCCCGACTTGGTATGAATGAGAAAAATTCAAAATAAATTCAATCTCATAGTCAGGGACACATCTCCTAATTACCTGATCACTACCAAACTTCCAAAGATATGGATCATCCCAAACATAATATTTGGCATCAATCTTGAGTTTGTAATCTGTGACCTGGATGCACCTGCAGGAAAAACACCAGCAACAAGATAATTAACAATGTCAGCAAACTAAGGAGTTACCCCATGAAAAAGTAAAAGCTGCTCATCCGGAAAGTCATCTTGAATGGGGAAAGGATCTTCATCTCTTTCTATCCTTCTCAAATGATCAACCACTAAGTTCTCAGCTCCACTTTTGTCTTTAATCTCTACATTAAACTCTTGGAGCAACAACACCCACCGAATCAATCTCAATTTTGCATCCAGCTTCTTCAACAAGTACTTTAAAGTTTCATGGTCAGTAAAAACAACAACCTTGAAACCTAACAAATATGATATGAATTTATCAAGCACAAAAACAATAGCTAGAAGTTCTTTTTCAGTGGTAGTGTAATTTGACTGTGCAGAATCTAAAGTCCTAGAATCATAGTAAATAACATGGGCAACCCTGTCAACTCTTTGTGCAAGGACAGCCCCAACAACATAATTAGAAGCATCATACATAAGCTCAAAAGGGAGGGTCCAGTCAGGGGGCTGGATTATCGAAGAGGAGGTCAATGCTTTCTTCAAGAAGTCAAACGCTTGTTTGCATTTGTCATCGAAGTTGAAAGTAACATCATTCTTCAACATGTTTGATAGTGGAAGAGCTACCTTGCTGAAATCCTTGATGAAACGGCTATAAAAACCTGCATGACCAAGAAAAGAATGAATCTTGTGAATGCAAGAAGGGTAAGGCAGTGTAGAAATCACATCAATTTTAGTAGGGTCAACAGAAATTCCTTTTTCAGAAATTATGTGACCAAGAACAATTCCCTGCTCAACCATAAAATGACATTTTTCATAATTTAAAATAAGGTTAGTCTCGATACATCTTTCTAGAACCATATTCAAACTACTCAGGCATGCATCAAAAGAAGAACCATAAACAGTGAAATCATCCATAAAAACTTCCATGCAATTTTCAATGAAATCAGCAAAAATGCTAATCATGCATCGCTGGAAAGTTCCAGGAGCGTTGCAAAGACCAAAAGGAATCCTCCTGTAAGCAAAAGTACCGAAGGGACAAGTAAAATGGTCTTCTCTTGACCTTATGGTGCAATATGAATATGAAAGTAACCTGAAAAGCCATCCAGAAAATAATAGTGTGATTTACCAGCTAGTCGTTCAAGCATTTGGTCAATGAACGGTAAAGGAAAGCGATCCTTTCTAGTTGCTTGGTTCAATCTCCTGTAATCAATACAAACTCTCCAACTGTCATTTGGCCATTGATCCTACCATCAAGGCGATCGCGCAGCGTAGAAGAAAGCAGTCGATCGAGAAAGCAAAGGCTGCAGAACCAGTTGTAAAAGACCCCCTAAATGCACATTTTATTTTTGAAGCCCAATACACAACCTGGCTCTCAAATGTAGTTCTTGTAAAAAAATCTAATGGAAAATGGCGCATGTGTAATTACTATACTGATCTCAATCGGGCTTGCCCGAAAGATGCTTATCCCCTCCCCAATATTGACAAACTAGTCGACAACTCGGCCAGTTTTAAATTGCTATCATTCATGGATGCATACTCTGGTTATAACCAGATCCCCATGGCGAAAATGGACAAAAAATAAACCGCTTTCATGACCGATCGGGAAACTATTTCTACAGCATAATAACTTTTGGCCTAAAAAACACTGGAGGTACTTACCAGTGCATGATGAACAAAGTTTTTCACAACAAGATAGGCAACACGCTCGAAGTCTATATGGACGACATGATCGTCAAGTCCACCGAAGAGCTCGACCATGCCGCCCACTTGAAGAAAGTTTTCGAGCAGGCTCGAAAATACCAGACAAGACTTTAGACAACACTTTTTTTGGCTTTAGACAGCGCTTTAAAGTGTTGTTTATTCCAGCACTGCTATAGGTAAAAACAACGCTTTGTTAAAAGTAAAAGCGCTGCTAAATCCCCCTTTTACGCAGCCCTTTTACTTTGAAAGTGCTGCTAAAGGCCCCCTTTAGCCAACGCTTTTACTTTTAAAGCGCTGATAAAGGCCCTCTGTTGTACCCCAAAATTTGCCCTCTCTTTTCATCAATATTTTCCCACCACAAGACTCTTGGAACTCAAGATCAAGTTAGGGTTTACTCTGCTCAAGACCCCTCTTGGCACTGTTGACCCAAATTAGGGTTTGAGTTTGCACAAAGATGTTTTGACCTAAAATGCCCAAAGTGACTTTCATGCTTCATGTTGGACTTACAAGTTTATCCATACCAAGTTTCAAGCCTTGATTCCAATCTTTGCCCAGTCAATTGGACAGTTGACCTAGAAATCAACTGTATTGGGGAAAAAGTCAACTGTGGCCAATTGACAGTCAAACCTCATGTAATTTGACCCACATCAATATAATGAACTCATATGAACCACTTGGCCAAGTTTGGATCACAATTCCACAAGAAATTTGGTCAGATCACCAAAAGGGCAAAATGGTCATTTTTAGGGTTTTGATTGCACAAAGGCAATTTTTGACTGTTTGACCTAACCAATGGCAAACCAAACTCACATATGGACTCAAGGACTCAATGGCATTGTCTTGACCCATTCCACAAGTTCAAAAGATCTCAAATGCACAGGATTGACAGATGAATTTTCCAGTCAACTGATCAAAATTTGACTATACACTGAAAAGTCAAACTTTGACTTTTTGGTCAAAATCAAGTGCCAAGATTCATTTTTCATCAATACATGTAAAATTATGAAACTTGTTCATCAAGAAATCCAAATTTGCAAATTAGGGTTTAAAATGAGAAAATTTCGTAACTTAGAATTTTTCTAAGTTATGAAACTTCCTTATTTTTTCCTAACTTTGTCCCATTTTTTCACCAAGATGCAAATGGATTCAAACAAAACTCAAAACATGAAAGTTGTAGTACATTGAAAAATCTACAACTTTGATTCATAAAGTTTTCTCAAAGGAAGCTTGTAGCTCAAGTTATGATTTTTTGAACAAGGGTGCAAAACATTCTTAACTTAGAAAATTTTTGACCTATTCTAGGCAGGATTTTTGACCAACTTCATGGCCATTTTTCACATGCTTCCACTTGGAATTTCAATTTGCATTACGAAGATGGATTGTAGTACACATTCCAAGCTTTCCAAATTATCCAAGAACTCATCAAATAACCTTGTGGTTAGGGAGATTCGAATTTGCAAAGATGGGCAAAAGTCACTTTGTTCATAGCTAAATACATGTTCATAACATTGGCATTTTCAAGTCAGCAGGGTTTGTGATGGTTTGCAGTCCTCTAAACCTCTTCACACTCAATAATTAAATGCTTAACCTTTGTGTTCAAGTCTTATTTTGTTCATTTGGTCATTACATGCAAGATTAATCCATAATTAGAAAAAGCAATTTTGCCATTTTTGTAAAGTAATGCTTTATGTCAAATACCAAATCCAAGAAGTACAAGCAAAAATATTTGAGGCACAAGTTTGTAGACAAATCCCACTGATCAAGAGAGAGTGCTGCAGCATGCTTGAGGGACCTATGCTGGCCTATAACCCAACTTGACTATCCTTGCTTACCTTAGAAGAAACTTGGCAAAGAGATAAAACTCTCACTTCCTGCAAACAGAAGCTCAAGCAAACTTTGTAGACACTTTTCATACACTAAAATAAGCCAAAAGCACAGCTCATCCACCCCTAAGACCTGTTCATACTCAGAATCCCTGTTTTGTTGCAAAACAGGCCAAGATCTGCAAATTGACCTCCATAACCATATCCATTCGTGCGTTTTTTCTCAAGCTTGTCCAAACACATTCTATATCATCCACACAAACTATCCCAAGCCCTAAACACAGACTGTAACACCCCTAACCAAGTTTGCCATTTTCACTTCTCAGCTGTGCAGGTTGACCTCCATAGCTTGATACAGGTAGATTCAAAACAAGCTAGGTGTTGGAGAAGGTTCCTTGGACCTCAGGCAAGCTGTACAAATCCTCAAACACCATTGAAGTTGGCCACATTACTCTGTTCAAGTCAAGCTGAAATAGGTAAAAATGTGAACTTCTATCTCTCTATCCAGGCATGATTAGGCTTAGGTTTGTGAAGAAAACATGTTCTACTCATAGCCCTGAAACCATCCATGTATTTACTTTTCATTTATATTATGCGTGCTGTGAGAATTTTGGCCATGAACATTGAAAAAAACTTAGGTCAGAAATTGGGGAGGAAGAAATTCTCCCTCATTTCTGAGAGTTAGCTCAAGATTTTTATATGTATGAATTCGTCTTTTCATGCTCTATAATGTTTGTGTTATGAGTTTTTGTTGAAAGTCAAAGAATCAGGAGTTTGGATGAAGCATGGAACACGCACGTTTTTCTGTTTGAATCTGGCTGAAGGTTGAAGACAGAGTTGACTTGGGTTGGGCCTGAGTCAACTTGCTGTTTGCACCCCTTTTTTAGTTTTGCACCCCCCTGGCCCATTGTGTGAAATCTTTGTCATTTTTGACTTTTTATTTTTTATTCTGATTTCATATTTTTTGCTTAAACATAAAAAATCCCAAAAATATTTTTTCACATTATTTTACACTTATTTAGCATTTATTTGCTTTATTAAGCATTGTATATGTAAATAAATATAATACCTTTTTATTTAAAACATTAAAAAATAATACAAAAAATATATATTTTTAGTTATTATTTTTTGTTTACATTTTGAAAATATTTTCTGAAATATACTCATTTTTGTAAATAATTAATATTTTATTCTTGTATATATTTAGTATATTTAATATATAATATATAAATACTTGTACATTTATTAGAATATTTAGGATAAAATATGAAAATAATACATTTTTTATTTTATTAATATATGACATGAAAAAATACTTTTTTTACAATATACTTCCTTTTTTTTTTTTTTTGTATAAATTAATATATAAATATTGTATATAATTAATAAATAATTGCTATTTATTCAAAATTAGGGTTTTGCCCTAAAACCACAAAAATACTCCAAAATTGACCTTTTTTATTTTTGTTTATATTTTACATTGAAAAATACTTTTACATATATAAAAAACCATTTTTGTGCATAATACATTTTGCATATTTATTGTATTATTGTACAATTAAATAATTTGTATATTCGATATGGATGTAATAGTTTTAGATTTAATTTCTTACTAAATATCCCCCCATTCAAACATTTGTACCCCCATCCCCATAATCATGTTGTAATAATTTAGGACTTTAAATTTCCGCATTTAAAAGCTTTCAAATTATGCCATGATAGACCTAGGGTTTGTATGCAAAAATCAAATAACAAATAGCTTGACCTAATTCAAAGATAAAAAAGCATGAAAATGGACAACACCAATCACACTTGCACCCTTAGGGTTACTCCACTTGTTGCCTTCCAAAATGGGCCATGTTGCATGTTGAGTATCTTTGGCAAAACAAAAACAAATCAAATGATCATAGTCCCTCGATGACGCTTTCGAAGTTGCCTAAAAAAATGATCATAGTCCCTTAAAGGAAAAATTGCCAAAGACACTTGGCACTATTGCATTCATGGTCTAAACGATGACCCGCGCCCGTCCCGTTAACATCCTAACACAAGATTGTCCACCAAATACAATGGTGGAACAATACTGTTAAAAGGGTTAAAACATAAGAAAGATCTTTGAGTAAATTTAGGGGTAGACAACTCTTAGTTACTTGATCAATCTTGCCAAACAAATCCTTGCCTACTTTCAAAACACACTCCACAACACAACTTTCAAAACAACTTTCAAAACCTTGAAACATCTTTTCAAAAAGACAAACACCTTTTGTAAAACATTCGAGTAAAGAATTGTTACAAGGGTTGCCTAGACAAGGCATCTTTTTCAAAACATTTTCAAAACCACACACACAAAGCACCATTTCAAACAATTGAAAGCACCATTTCAAACAATTGAAAATGAAAGGCAAGTGATCTAAGCAAGTAACTAAGAGCCCATGGATAACCATGGATAGAAAGGGTGCTAATACCTTCCCTTTCTATAATCTACTCCTCGAACCCAAGAAAACATCTCAAAGGTTTTTGTTGTGCTTTTTAACCTTTCCTTAGGATAAAATAAAAAGTTGGTGGCGACTCTTGCTAAACCGAAACATTTGCGAAAACAAACGCAAAACCCAAGTCAGTTCTCCCACCGTATCACAGAACTGGCGACTCTGCTGGGGAAAGATTTAAAAGTGGAGTAACCTTAGGGCTTAGATCACCCTTTCACATGACTAATTATTTGCTTTGATTGCTTTACATCTTGGTTCTCTTGTTGGGGCTTGAAATCCTACACCCGGATTTGAGGAAACATTCATAGATAGCAATACGTTGTGGAAACTGTGCGGGGTATACCGACACGGTTGAAGCAATAGCTATATTAGTGCGACATATTTGTGAGTACCGGTAACCCTTGAGTTCAATCAAGGAGAGTACGGGGACGCTGAGTGATGTCACTAAGCACTAATGACCTAGAACCTTACTTGACCATCTTGGCCTTTTATTAGGGGTAATGAGATGACCGGCTTTGGTGCAGTCCGAAGTTGGTAGATACTCGATACTACACTCATTGAGGGTTGTTTTCTTGGAATATTTTGGTCGCTAGTTAAGTGGCTAAACCAAAACAATGAACACGGAAAACAATCCAATGATATTGAGCTCCTTAGAACACGGTTACTATTTATAGGACAGGTTTTTAAGCCAACTACACTCAAGAGGGTACTTACCTATGAAACCCCATGCAAGCTTGAAACTAGGGTTTTGTGTGACTTGCTTGTACATATGTTTGTGCATACATCATAAAGCTTCATATGCATCCACTAACCATTTCAAGGGTTTGGATCTTCATCTTTGTTCTTGTTTTGTAGGTCATGGAAATTCCTTGCAGGAAAACTATCCAAGTCAACCTTGTGAGAATCCCTCCTCAACTCAAGGAGCACACATTCAGAATTCCAGAAAGCTCTCTCTTCAGTGAAAGACATGGTAGACTGCTCATCCTAGTCAACACCAGCATTGAAGAAGACATGGTGAAAGTGTTGTTCCAGTTCTTTGACCCCCTTCATCACTGTTTCACATTCCCCGACTATCAATTAGTGCTCACTTTGGAGGAATTTTCTCAACTCCTGAGAATTCCTATTCTTAATCAACTACCCTACAACGGTACGAAAAAAGAACCAAAGCCCGAAGATGTTGCTAAAGCACTACACTTGCAACCATCTGACATCAAGGGGCATTGGGAAACTAGAAGTGGTGTCAAAGGCTTCTTGGAAAAATTCTTGTTTGAGAAGGCACAAGAGTGTCGGAATTCCTTAGATCTGCAAGCCTTTGAAGAGATTGTGGCACTCCTCATTTATGGGTTGGTCTTGTTCCCAAATCCTGACCAACTTATAGATGTCAATGCTGTCAAGATTTTCCTATCCAGGAATCCCATACCTACATTGCTTGGGGACATCCTCCACTCATTCTACACACGAACAATGAGGAAGAGAGGTGTTCTCATGTGTTGTACTCCTCTCCTTGCTAGGTAGTTTATTTCTCACCTCCCACAATCTGTTTTGAAGAATGAGCAAGGCTTAAGGTGGTCACAACGATTGATGACCCTCACACATTCAGATGTACATTGGTGTTCTCGGTCCAGAGAAAATGTCATCATCGTCGATCGTTATGGTGAGTTCCCTAATGTTACACTACTTGGCATTAGAGGAGGCATTACCTACAACCCTTGTCTAGCTTTGAGACAATTTGGATATGCACAGAGGGATGGCCCTCATGACATGCTGATTCCTGACCTAATTTTTGACTTCGACAACGATGCGCAAGGACTTCGCCAAAGATTCATCAGAGCTTGGAGGATGCCTAACAAGGTAGATAGCAAGACACTAGGGCACAAGAACTCCATCCTTCTTGAGCCTTATCTCAAGTGGGTAAGAACCCGAGCCTAGAGTCTTATGATGCCCTACCCTCATGTTCTCCATTTGATTAAAGAGCCTGTTAAGGAAGGAGAGGTTCCCTACACCATCCTACATCCTGACATGCCAACATCATGGGAGGAGATGCAGAAGAGTTGGATCCAACTCAAGGAGGAACATAATACTTTTGAAGCCAGCTTCTACGCTAGTGAGAAGAAGGTTTTGGAGCTTACCCACCGACTTCACGAGGAGGAGACCCTCAATACCTACATCGCACCAAAGAGGATGCGCAACGTCTTTTTACCTTAAGAAGTTTTTGTAATATTTGGCCCATGGGGCATTTATGTACTGACAAAATTTCTTCTTATTAATATGACGTGTGTTCTTTTTGTTTGCAACAATTTTGAATTTCTAAATCCTTGAATGCATTGCATAAATAAGCATATCATTCATCATATGCATAAGCAGGTATTCACACCAGGTTTCCTTATCTTTCTACTGTTTATTTCAGTAAGATGGATCTCGAACAGACGGTCAAAGATCTGCAGTCACAAAACTCACAGTTTCAACAGCTCCTAATGACCTTGGAAAAGGGTCAGGAGGATCTAAAAGCACTGCTTGGGAACAAAGAGCGAGAAAAAGTGAAAAAGAAGAAGAAAAGAGTTGGGGTAGCTACACTGGGAAGAAGGTTTGAGAATGAAGCTAGAAGATTTCTTGAATTTCCCTCCGCATCTGATGAGGGAACAGTAAGGGAAAAGGAGCTGCACTACCTTCTGAGTCTGAAGCTGAAGAGGAAGAGGTTGAAGAAGATGAAGACTACTCAGAGCAGCAATACCCGCCAGCGGACGACAAATACAAAAACCTGGAGGATCGACTGGCAGCTATGGAGCTGCAAAGGGTTCCTGGGTTAGATTTTGAAGAATTGGGATTGATTGCTGGAATTGTGATCCCTCCAAAGTTTAAGGTGCCAATTTTTGCAAAATATGATGGGCTGTCTTGCCCAAAAATGCACCTAAGGTCATATGTCATAAGAATTCAACCTCATACATCCGACATAAATCTTTGGGTACACTTCTTCCAGGATAGCCTGTCTGGTACACAGCTAGACTGGTTTTACCAGCTTGAGAGGTCAGAAGTGCATAACTGGGAAGACTTGGCAGCTGCCTTTTATCGCCAGTATCAATATAACGCTGACTTGGCGCCAACCCATACTCAGCTACAGAGTATGGGGATAGCCTCAAATGAGGGATTCAAAGAATACGCCCAGAAATGGTGCGACTTGGCCGGAAGAGTGCACCACCTCTTTCTGATAGAGAACTAGTTGATATGTTCTTGGGGACCCTATCTGGCCCGTTCTTCAACCATTTGATCGGGAGCTCTTCCGCAGGGTTTAATGAATTGATTCTGACTGGCGAACAAGTGGAAGCTGGTATTAAGAATGGGAAGATTCAAATGGATTCCTCTGCATCTACAACTGTTAAAAAATCATTTCCGTCCAAGAAGGAGGCAGCTGTTATATACTCTCAGAAAAGATCGGGAAGAACTGAGCGCCGGCCGACTGTGGGGGCCGTGATGATCCAAAATTCATCAAATGATCAGCCTTGTAACAATCAGTATAGACCTAACCAGCAACGGGTAGAGCGGCCACAACGGCAGTTCACCCGCATCAATATGACGCCCGCACAAGTTCTTCCCCATTTGTTGAAGCTAAATCTCACCACTATCAAAGAGGCACCAAAAAATGTGAACACATATTCCCCGCATTATCATCCCAATGCTAAATGTGCCTATCATTCTGATAGCATCGGGCATGACACCAATGATTGCTGGGCGCTTAAGCATAAAATTCAAGACTTGATATATGCAAAAGAGGTTGAGTTTGATGCTCCAGAGAAGCCGAACGTAATATCCGCTCCAATGCCGAAGCATGGTCGCAATGTCCATGCTATTGAAGAAGATCTGTATGTTTCTGCTGTTGATGATCTGACGACTCCACTGTTGACAATCAAGTTGAATCTGTTGAAGGCTGGGATTTTCCCAGGATGTAAAGAAGACTGCTACTATTGTTCCTCCCTACCAATCGACTGTCCATTACTGAAGATAGGCATCCAAGGCCTAATGGACAGTCAACAAATTCTTTTCGAAAAGATTCCTGCTACTCCAACCCCTATCAAAGATGTTTCAATAATCACCATTTCCACCAATCTTTCCAAGGTCCCTAAAAAGCATGTTAAAATTACATCCGCTACGAAGTTTGTTCCTCTGAAAATAACCATGCCTGGGCCTGTCCCCTACATTTCTGACAAATCAACACCATGGAATTATGGTGGAGAAATCTACTACCATGGTGTTAAACAAGTTGAGATAACGGAAGAAATCTCTGACGAAGAAGATGCCGATATTGGAAACATTTCCGGTACGAGCAAGATTACCCGAAGTGGGAGAATATTTTCTCCAGAGATTGCCCCTCCAAAGGCAATCTTTGGACCCTCAGCTGCTGCCAAAGTTACTCCTATACCGATAAAACTTTCCGCAAGAATTCCGTTGATTAAAGAAGTTGTTACTCCTGTGGTTGTTCCTCCTACTTCTGCTGATAAGGGGAAAGGGATCCAAGATGAGCTCGTCAGGACGAGGGCTCAACCATTGGTCATCCCCGAAACCTCTAAGAAAGAAATGGAGGAGATTCTGAAAATAATTAAGAAGAGTGATTATGATGTGGTAGAGCAACTGGGGAAAACCCCCTCGAAGATCTCCATGTTAGCTTTGCTGCTTTGTTCGGAGGCTCATGCCAAAGCTTTGATAAGGTTTTTAAAGACAGCCCATGTGCCCCAGGAAACCTCAGCCGATCAATTCCAGGATTGTGTAGCCAGCCTTACCGCCGACAACGGCCTGGGTTTCTCTGATGTTGACCTGACCCCGAAAGGAAGAAAGCACAATGACGCATTGCATGTGTCAGTTGAATGCCGAGGAAATACTCTTGCCTATGTTTTGGTCGACACTGGTTCTTCTCTGAACGTGCTGCCTAAGAAAGCTCTGGATCGATTAGATTGTGAAGGCTTGGAGCTGAAACCAAGTAATATCATTGTCGGGGCCTTTGACGGGTCTAAAAGAATGGTGCATGGGGAGGTCGACATTCCCATCAAGGTGGGCACTGAATTATTCCACTCAACTTTCTATGTGATGGACATCCATCCGTCATACTCTTGCTTGCTAGGGAGACCATGGATACATAATGCTGGCGCAGTCACTTCTTCCCTACATCAAATGCTGAAATACCCTGTCAAAGGAAAAATCGTAACTATACACGGCGAGGGGGAATATATGATCAGTCACCTGAACTCCTTTCGGTATGTGGAAGTGGAGGGAGAATTCATTGAGACACCTTTCCAACACTTTGAGGAAATTGCTCCCGAGGTTGCAGTAGCAAAGGCAGTAGCTGAGGAGCCCAAGCAGGTGGCCAGGATGGCATCTCTGAAAGACGCGAAGGCTGCAATGAAGGAAGGAAAGAGCTCAACATGGGGTCAGTTGCCTGACTTTCCCCACAAGACAAACAAGTTTGGGTTGGGATTTACCGCTGCGGGGCAGAAAGTTATGCGTCGCTCAAAAATCGAAAGGACACCTATCAAGATTTCTCCTCATGGGATCAATGCTTTGGAAGACGAAGACGAAGAGGGTAACATGGAAGACTGGATCTTCCCAACCATTGAAGGGGGACTGCACAACTGGGAGGCGAAAGACTTCGTCCCCATTACTTTCATTAATCAGTAACTTATCTTTCGAACATTTCCTGTTGGTCTGTAATAATTACTTTTAAACAATCTGCACACTACTTTTTCACCTCATGCCTTTCCCGGGGTATGTGGTTCATTTGTAAGGGTTTTGATTCTCTTCATATCCATATGCCATGTTTAATGATTCATTGGACGTTTTTCATTTATAAACTGCTGTGTTCATTTTCTTTACTTTTGCATTTTTGATTGTTTAAGGATGGTTATCCCTTACACACACCCACACTCACAAATGCAGGTACCCATCCACTCTGGATTCTATGGGTGACTATTCTGTTATGTCCTTCAATAACTCTGAAGATTTGGTCAATCAGGCTGAGTATGAAGATGACGAAGATTGTGAAGTACCAGGAGAGCTAGCCAGACTTCTACAACAAGAAGAGAGGGCCATCTTACCTCACGAAGAGTTGTTAGAAACAGTCAACTTAGGAACAGAGGAAGACCGGAAGGAAGTACAAGTGGGTGCCAATCTGGAACCAAGTGTCAAGGGGCGTTTGATACAGCTGTTAAATGAATACGTTGAAATCTTTGTCTGATCTTATGAAGACATGCCGGGTTTAGACACAGACATCGTGGTTCACCGTCTCCCTACAAGAGAGGACTGTCCACCGATCAAGCAAAAAGTCCGCCGAATGAGGCCCGACATGTCTGAGAAGATTAAAGCTGAAGTAATGAAGCAATTCAACGCTGGCTTTCTGGCTGTTACATCCTATCCACAATGGGTTGCTAACATTTTGCCAGTACCTAAAAAAGACGGCAAAGTCAGAATGTGTGTGGACTACCGGGATTTGAATAGGGCCATCCCTAAAGATGATTTTCCGCTACCACATATTGACATCTTGATTGACAACACAACTCAGCACAAGGTGTTTTCCTTCATGGATGGATTCTCGGGCTACAACCAGATTAAAATGGCCCCCGAAGACATGGAGAAAACAACCTTTGTTACACAATGGGGAACCTTCTGCTACAAGGTGATGTCGTTCAGACTGAAGAACGCATGGGCAACTTATCAACGCGCCATGGTAACTTTGTTTCATGATATGATACATCATGAGATCGAGGTTTACGTAGACGACATGATAGCTCGATCACAAACAGAGGAGGAACACCTTGAACATCTACAAAAGCTGTTTGCCAGGTTGAAGGAGTACAAACTCAGGCTGAATCCAAGTAAGTGCACTTTCGGAGTTAGGTCTGGTAAACTTCTAGGATTTATTGTCAGCAACAAGGGCATTGAGGTCGATCCAGCGAAAGTGAAAGCAATACAAGAAATGCCTGCTCCCCGCACTGAAAAGGAGGTTAGAGGATTCTTGGGGCGCTTGAACTATATTTCCAGATTCATCTCTCATCTGACGTCTACCTGTGAGCCAATTTTCAAATTATTGAAGAAAGATCAGGTAGTCGAATGGAACGACGATTGCCAAGCTGCTTTTGATAAGATCAAGGAGTATTTGCTAGAACCTCCTATTCTGATGCCACCCGTCAAAGGAAGGCCGCTGATCATGTATCTGACCGTTTTGGATAACTCAATGGGGTGTGTATTGGGCCAGCATGACGAGTCTGGTCGAAAAGAGCATGCCATTTATTACCTTAGCAAAAGGTTTACCGACTGTGAGACTCGCTACTCACTGCTCGAGAAAACTTGTTGTGCTTTGGTATGGGTTGCTCGCCGACTAAGGCAGTATATTTTGACTCATACCACTTTGTTGATTTCCAAAATGGATCCTATCAAGTATATCTTCGAGAAGCCTGCTTTATCTGGAAGAATCGCTAGATGGCAAATGATCCTGACTGAGTACGACATCCAGTACACCACCCAAAAAGCTATAAAGGGGAGTGTACTAGCTGACCATCTAGCTCATCAAGCTATCGAGGATTATCAATCCATGAGATTCGACTTCCCGGACGAGGACATCATGAATTTGGACAACATTGAAGGTAACGGACCGTATGACGGACCTGAAAATGGATCCCGATGGACCCTGTACTTTAATGGTGCTTCAAATGCACTTGGAAACGGTATCGGTGCGGTGCTCATTTCCCCGGAAGGTTGCCACATACCCTTTACGACCCGACTTTGCTTCAGTTGTACCAACAACATGGCCGAATATGAAGCTTGCATCTTTGGTCTCAAGGCTGCTATGGACTTGGGGATCAAATCCTTGATCGTATTTGGGGACTCGGCTTTGGTTATCAGTCAAATCAAAGGAGAGTGGGATACCAAGCATCCTAATCTTATCCCATACAAAGAACATGTCCTGACATTGTTGCCTCATTTCGAGTGAATCACCTTCGAGCATTTCCCGCGAGAAGAGAATCAGCTAGCAGATGCTCTGGCTACAATGTCTTCCATGTTTAAACTCAACTGGGATAACGAGGCTCCCCAAATCACCATCGAGCGAATGGATGAACCTGCGCATTATCAT
Organism: Vicia faba; assembly: GCA_948472305.1. Classification (NCBI taxonomy): domain Eukaryota; kingdom Viridiplantae; phylum Streptophyta; class Magnoliopsida; order Fabales; family Fabaceae; genus Vicia; species Vicia faba. Next base: position 28,892 of record CATIWC010002258.1, on the reverse strand, counting down.
GAGATTAATACCGATGAAGTAGTGGAACAACCCTGGTTTCACGAAATCAAAAGGTATCTCCAGACTAGAGAATATCCCGAAGGAGCTTCATTAAATGACAAGAAGTTCCTAAGGAAATTTGCTGCCAAGTTCTTCCTGGGCAATGGCATCCTTTACAAGCGCATCCATGATTGTGTTTTACTTTGTTGTGTAGACAAAGCTGAAGCAGAGTTGATCATGACTGAGATACACAGCGGTCCATTTGGCACCCACTTGAGCGGGCATACGATGGCTAAGAAGATTCTAAGGGTAGGCTATTACTGGTCTACCATGGAAGCAGATTGCCATCAGCATTCCCGTACTTGCCACAAATGTCAGGTCTACACTGACAAGATCCATATTCCTCCTGTTCCTCTCAACGTTCTGACGGCTCCTTGGCCATTTGCAATGTGGGGCATTGACATGATTGGAGAGATCAAGCCCACAGCGTCTAATGGACATCGCTTCATCCTGGTCACCATTGACTATTTTACCAAATGGGTCGAAGCAGCTTCCTTCACCTCTGTTACTAAAAATGTGGTTGCCCGCTTCATCAAGCAAAACCTCATATGCCGGTATGGTGTCCCCGACAGGATCATTACAAACAATGGTACGAATCTGAATAATACTATGATCACCGCTTTATGCGAACAGTTCAAGATTTATCATCACAATTCATCTCCCTATCGGCCGAAGATGAACGGTGTTGTTGAAGCTGCGAACAAAAACATTAAGAAGATCATTCAGAAAATGACAGTTACCTACAAGGACTGGCATGAGATGTTACCGTTTGCTCTGCATGGATACTGTACCACGACACGTACTTCAACCGGGGCAACCCCATTTTCTTTGGTATATGGCATGGAAGCTGTCTTACCCATGGAAGTTCAGATTCCTTCTTTAAGGATTATGAAGGACGATGGTTTGAATGAAGACGATTGGATTCAGACCCGACTTGATCAACTCAATTTGATTGACGAGAAACGATTCGCTGCTGTTTGCCATGGTCAGACATATAAAAAACGGATGATCAAGGCTTTCAACAAGAAAGTCAGACGTCAAGTATATCAAGTCGGAGATCTTGTAATCAAGCGGATTATCTTGCCGCAAAGTGATCCCAGGGGCAAATGGACTCCTACTTACGAAGGACCGTTTATGATCAAGAGCATATTTTCTGGTGGTGCAATGATTCTGACCACCATGGACGGCAACGATTTGCCGCACCCTGCGAACACAGACATAGTCAAAAGATACTACGCATAAAGCAACCCGACAAGTCAAAAACCCGAAAGGGCGACTTGGGCAAAAATGGGCATCCCGGTGAACCGAAAACCCGAAAGGGTGGTTCAGGAAAAAATTAGGGATAAAACAAAAAAAATTTGTACACCCGGCAAGTCAAAAACCCGAAAGGGCGGCTTGGGCAAAAAAGGGTTTCCCGGTGGATTGAAAACCCGAAAGGGAGATCCAGGAAAAAGTTAGGGAATTAAAGCGTATGACTATGTCTCGTCGGATCACTTTAAGGACAATATCTTCATCAACCAGCTCCAAGCTTCTGATCAATCCAGTCATCGGCGGACGAAGCATTGAATGGACAGATATTCAGAGTTGTGAAGGCTATAGCATAATGGAATCCCATGGAATTGTTACACATAGCCATCTTTCTTTTGTATAAAATTTTCAATTTTTACGACGACATCCTCTTACTAGGATGACTGTCTCCTTTGTACAAAGATACTCATAGAAAGTTAATACAAATACTTTTCCAAATACAGAAATTTGCTTTGACTTCCTTTTTCTCTTTTGCACTTATGTTTTGTTTGAGAAACGTCCAATGTTTTGATTAAATAGGCATATGCATTTGAACATAATCATTTTCCTTACAAATCAAGAAAGATGATTGCTGATAGGTTGAAGGTACAGGTAGATATCTTGATGCCCTTTCAGAAGGAATCCCTAGCAGAATTAAACTCCAATTTCCTCAACGAAGTCAAAATTTAAGGACTTAATTCCCCAAACAGAGTTAAACTTCAGGATCCTCAGCAGAACAAAAGTTTTCTCGAAAATGATTTCCCCAGCCAGAGGGCCTTCTAGAACTTAATCCCCCTCAGAGTTAAGTTTCAGAATCCCCAGTGGAGCCTTAAAAATCTGGAAATCTTATCCCCAGTTGAAGTCAAAACTACCAATCCCCAGCGGAGCTAAAACTTCCAACTATCAATCTCCAGCGGAACCAGACTGGTGAACCTTCTCCCCACAGAGATACTTCCTGCCAGACTGAAGATTCTCAGTTTTACTTCTCCAGCATAAGTCTACCAGGTTCTGAACTCCCCAGTAGAGATCATCAGAATTCTCATTCCCTACAAGTCACCAAGGAGTTCCAATCCCCAGCCGTGGTCCTAAGATCCCTCAACAATTGAAGATCTTGTTCCCCAAGCAGTCAGTAGTCAACAAGGATTTCTCATCTTCAGCAATCAGAGATTCTTGCAATCCCTGGCAGCAACCAAGATTCTATTATATCCGGCTATCCAGGATTCATCTATCCTCAGCAAGACAGCTCATCAGCTTACATGTGCATTCATTACGTTCATATCATAAACATTGATATAACATATATTGCATCATACATTTCATGCAACATAACTTGGTGTTTAGCTAACCTTTTGTCCCTTTCAGGATAAGAATAAAAGGCTATCATTAACAATTATTCAGATACAGTTCTACACGAACTTATCTTCACGCAACCCTACACCGGTTCCTTATTCAATTTCAAGACCTCTGAAAACAGTTTACGGGTTCCCCAGACACGGATGTTAACCTATCGCTTGTTCAGATTCTTCGACCTCTGAAAACAGTTTACGGATTCTCCAAACACGGATGTTAATCTATCGCTTGTTCAGACTCAACTTTTGAAAACAGTTTACGGACACTTCCCAACATGGATGCTGCTCTATTGCTTATTCAACTTCAAGACTTCTGAAAACAGTTTACGGGTTCCCCATACACGGATGTTAACCTATCCCTTGTTCAGATTCTTCGACCTCTGAAAACAGTTTACAGATTCTCCAAACACGGATGTTAATCTATCGCTTGTTCAGACTCAACTTTTGAAAACAGTTTACGGACGCTTCCCAACATGGATGCTGCTTTATTGCTTATTCAACTTCAAGACTTCTGAAAACATTTTACGGGTTCTCCAGACACGGATGTTAACCTATCGCTTGTTCCGATTCTTCAACTTCTAAAAACAGTTTACGGATTCTCCAAATACGGATGTCAATCTATTTCTTATTCAGACCCCCAGTTCAGAGATGTTCCAAAGCATGGACACCTTTCTGATACTCATTCCAGATGGCATCTTTAAGCCCATCCCCGACAAGATTCTGTCACCCCTCCAGATGGCATCTTTAATCCCATCTCCAAATGGGATCTCTAAGCCCATTCCCGCATCCATTGTTTCGACGAGTGCAAATTTAAGGGCACTCTAATGTCCAATCTCCATTTACCTTCGAGACGCGAAAGGCAAACTTGCCAATCTAACTCTTTAGGTGCAAGAAGATTGAACAGGGGCAACTGTTGTACCCCAAAATTTTCCCTCTCTTTTCATCAATATTTTCCCACCACAAGACTCTTGGAACTCAAGATCAAGTTAGGGTTTACTCTACTCAAGACCCCTCTTGGCACTGTTGACCCAAATTAGGGTTTGAGTTTGCACAAAGATTTTTTGACCTAAAATGACCAAAGTGACTTTCATGCTTCATGTTGGACTTACAAGTTTATCCATACCAAGTTTCAAGCCTTGATTCCAATCTTTGCCCAATCAATTGGACAGTTGACCTAGAAATCAGCTGTATTGGGGAAAAAGTCAACTGTGGCCAATTGACAGTCAAACCTCATGTAATTTGACCCACATCAACATAATGAACTCATATGAACCACTTGGCCAAGTTTGGATCACAATTCCACAAGAAATTTGGTCAGATCACCAAAAGGGCAAAATGGTCATTTTTAGGGTTTTGACTGCACAAAGGCAATTTTTGACTGTTTGACCTAACCAATGGCAAACCAAGCTCACATATGGACTCAAGGACTCAATGGAATTGTCTTGACCCATTCCACAAGTTCAAAAGATCTCAAATGCACAGGATTGACAGATGAATTTTCCAGTCAACTAATCAAAATTTGACTGTACACTAAAAAGTCAAACTTTGACTTTTTGGTCAATATCAAGTGCCAAGATTCATTTTTCATCAAGACATGTCAAATTATGAAATTTGTTCATCAAGAAATCCAAATTTGCAAATTAGGGTTTAAAATGAGAAAATTTCGTAACTTAGAATTTTTCTAAGTTATGAAACTTCCTTATTTTTTCCTAACTTTGTCCCATTTTTTCACCAAGATGCAAATGGATTCAAACAAAACTCAAAACATAAAAGTTGTATTCCATTTCAAAATCTACAACTTTTATTCACAAAGTTTTCTCAAAGGAAGCTTGTAGCTAAAGTTATGATTTTTTGAACAAGGGTGCAAAACATTCTTAACTTAGAGAATTTTTGACCTATTATAGGCAGGATTTTTGACCAACTTCATGGCCATTTTTCACATGCTTCCACTTGGAATTTCAATTTGCATTACAAATATGGATTTTATTACACATTCCAAGCTTTCCAAATTGTCCAAGAACTCATCAAACACCCTTGTGGTTAGGGAGATTGGAATTTGCAAAGATGGGCAAAAGTCACTTTGTTCATAGCTAAATACATGTTCATAACATTGGCATTTTCAAGTCAGCAGGGTTTGTGATGGTTTGCAGGCCTCTAAACCTCTTCACACTCAATAATTAAATGCTTAACCTTTGTGTTCAAGTCTTATTTTGTTCATTTGGTCATTACATGCAAGATTAATCCATAATTAGAAAAAGCAATTTTGCCATTTTTGTAAAGTAATGCTTTATGTCAAATACCAAATCCAAGAAGTACAAGCAAAAATCTTTGAGTCACAAGTTTGTAGACAAATCCCACTGATCAAGAGAGAGTTCTGCAGCATGCTTGAGAGACCTGTGCTGGCCTATAACCCAACTTGACTATCCTTGCTTACCTTAGAAGAAACTTGGCAAAAGAGATAAAACTCTCACTTCCTGCAAACAGAAGCTCAAGCAAACTTTGTAGACACTTTTCATACACCAAAACAAGCCAAAAGCACAGCTCATCCACCCCTAAGACCTGCTCATACTCAGAATCCCTGTTTTGTTGCAAAACAGGGCAAGTTCTGCAACTTGACCTCCATAACCATATCCATTCATGCGTTTTTGCTCAAGCCTGTCCAAACACATTCTATATCATCCACACAAACTATCCCAAGCCCTAAACACAGACTGTAACATCCCTAACCAAGTTTGCCATTTTCACTTTTCAGCTGTGCAGGTTGACCTCCATAGCTTGATACAGGTAGATTCAAAGCAAGCTAGGTGTTGGAGAAGGTTCCTTGGATCTCAGGCAAGCTGTACAAATCCTCAAACACCATTGAAGTTGGCCACATTACTATGTTCAAGTCAAGCTGAAATAGGTAAAAATGTGAACTTCTATCTCTCTATCCAGGCATGATTAGGCTTAGGTTTGTGAAGAAAACATGTTCTACTCATAGCCCTGAAACCATCCATGTATTTACTTTTCATTTATATTATGCGTGCTGTGAGAATTTTGGCCATGAACATTGAAAAAAACTTAGGTCAGAAATTGGGGAGGAAGAAATTCTCCCTCATTTCTGAGAGTTAGCTCAAGATTTTTATATGTATGAATTCGTCTCTTCATGTTCTATAATGTTTGTGTTATGAGTTTTTGTTAAAAGTCAAAGAATCAGGAGTTTGGATGAAGCATGGAACACGCGCGTTTTTCTGTTTGAACGTGGCTAAAGGTTGAAGACAGAGTTGACTTGGGCTGGGCCTGAGTCAACTTGCTGTTTGCACCCGTTTTTTAGTTTTGCACCCCCCTGGCCCATTGTGTGAAATCTTTGTCATTTTTGACTTTTTATTTTTTATTCTGATTTCATATTTTTTGCTTAAACATAAAAAATCCCAGAAATATTTTTTCACATTATTTTACACTTAATTAGCATTTATTTGCTTTATTAAGCATTGTATATGTAAATAAATATAATACCTTTTTATTTAAAACACTAAAAAATAATACAAAAAATATATATTTTTAGTTATTATTTTTTGTTTACATTTTGAAAACATTTTCTGAAATATACTCATTTTTGTAAATAATTAATATTTTATTCTTGTATATATTTAGTATATTTAATATATAATATATAAATACTTGTACATTTATTAGAATATTTAGGATAAAATATGAAAATAATACATTTTTTATTTTATTAATATATGACATGAAAAAATACTTTTTTTACAATATACTTCCTTTTTTTTTTTGTATAAATTAATTTATAAATATTGTATATAATTAATAAATAATTGCTATTTATTCAAAATTAGGGTTTTGCCCTAAAACCACAAAAATACTCCAAAATTGACCTTTTTTATTTTTGTTTATATTTTACATTGAAAAATACTTTTACATATATAAAAAACCATTTTTGTGCATAATACATTTTGCATATTTATTGTATTATTGTACAATTAAATAATTTGTATATTCGATATGGATGTAATAGTTTTAGATTTAATTTCTTGCTAAATATCCCCCCATTCAAACATTTGTACCCCCATCCCCATAATCATGTTGTAATAATTTAGGACTTTAAATTTCCGCATTTAAAAACTTTCAAATTATGCCATGATAGACCTAGGGTTTGTATGCAAAAATCAAATAACAAATAACTTGACCTAATTCAAAGATAAAAAAGCATGAAAATGGACAACACCAATCACACTTGCACCCTTAGGGTTACTCCACTTGATGCCTTCCAAAATGGGCCATGTTGCATGTTGAGTATCTTTGGCAAAACAAAAACAAATCAAATGATCATAGTCCCTCGACGACGCTTTCGAAGTTGCCTAAACAAAACGATCATAATCCCTTAAAGGAAAAATTGCCAAAGACACTTGGCACTATTGTATTCATGGTCTAAACGATGACCCGCGCCTATCCCGTTAACATCCTAACACAAGATTGTCCACCAAATACAATGGTGGAACAATACTGTTAAAAGGGTTAAAACATAGGAAAGATATTTGAGTAAATTTAGGGGTAGACAACTCTTAGTTACTTGATCAATCTTGCCAAATAAATCCTTGCCTACTTTCAAAACACACTCCACAACACAACTTTCAAAACCTTGAAACATCTTTTCAAAATGACAAACACCTTTTGTAAAACATTCGAGTAAAGAATTGTTACAAGGGTTGCCTAGACAAGGCATCTTTTTCAAAACATTTTCAAAACCACACACACAAAGCACCATTTCAAACAATTTAAAGCACCATTTCAAACAATTGAAAATGCAAGGCAAGTGATCTAAGCAAATAACTAAGAGCCCATGGATAACCATGGATAGAAATGGTGCTAATACCTTCCCTTTCTATAATCTACTTCCCGAACCCAAGAAAACATCTCAAAGGTTTTTGCTGTGCTTTTTAACCTTTCCTTAGGATAAAATAAAAAGTCGGTGGCGACTCTTGCTAAACCGAAACATTTGCGAAAACAAACGCAAAACCCAAGTCAGTTCTCCCACCGTATCACATCCTCTTTAGGCAGCACTTTTTTAAAAGCGCTTCTAAAGGCCCCCTTTAGCCAGTGCTTTTTCTGAAACAAAAAAAGCCCCTTTAGGAAGCGCTTTTAATGTTAAAGCGTTGTCTAAAGTCCCCTTTAGGCAGCACTTCTTCAAAAGCGCTGCTAAAGGCCCCCTTTAGTCAGCGCTTTTTCTGAAACAAAAAAAAAGCCCCTTTAGGCAGCACTTTTAATGTTAAAGCTGTCTAAAGCCGCCTTTAGGCAGCATTTTTTTTAAAGCGCTGCTAAAGGCCCCCTTTAGCCTGCACTTTTTCTGAAACATAAAAATTTTAAAAAAAACCCCCTTTAGGCAGCACTTTTACAAAAATAGCGATGTCTAAAGCGGGCTTTAGACAACGTTTTTTAAAGTGCTGTCTAATGTCAACGAAATTTTTTATATAACCTTTTTAAAAAAAAAGCGCTGTTTGATATATACAATTTTATATGCACAAATTTTAACCATATTTGCACCAGGTTTTCACCATATTTTGTACCTGTATATACCATTACAAATTTCACCAGATTTTCACTAATATTGGAGCTTCAATCCAATAAAAAATAATACCAAAAGATACTATACATTTGCACCAATGTACTTGTATATACTAATATTACTCTTGTACATATATACTTTTACAAAAAAACAACACCAAAACAACACCATTATATACCATTAAAAAATCTATTCATCTCTATCTTCTACATATGCACATATAACCTGAAACAACACCAAAATATCGTAACTCATACCACGATACAAACAAAATATATATAATTTACCACATGACAAACAACAACAAAATTGCAACACTTAAATATACTCAAAATTCTCATCAATTAAAGCAAGATTATAATATACCTTATATAACTTTCGTCTCAATAATGTATTGACTCCAATCCTCCTTAAGTTCATCCAACTGAGAACTTGAGTAATAAGCACACTGGAATTCATCAAAGTACTACATAATAATATAACATAGTATGTTTAAGTTAAAACTATTTAATTATATGAGAAATATATGTTAAATATTAAAATAACTTCTAAGTTAGAAATCCATACCTTAGATGGAATCTTTATTCGACCCAAAAGAAATATTTCTCTCATAAACCTCAACATGTAAAAACCGCAATCTACTTCATTACGCTACCAAGGACACTACACATTAAAAGAAAATATGGACAAGTCCTAAGTTTTATCAAGTATCATCACTCTTAATATAATCAAAATTGTCATGATTAATTAATATACCTCCATTATAATCCATGTAATGTTGTTGGCTTTACTCTTTGGTACGTGAACACCTCTTTGTGCTCGAAAAACTTGTATAATGCTAATAAAACATAAACGCATATTTAGAAAATTTCACATAAATAAATAAATAAATATACACGCGAATATTTAGAACAATCTCACTTATGTATCAACCATATTCTTCATATCTTGGTATGTACTTGGATCACTGCGTAAAGTATCCAGATAATATACAACTTCTCTGATAGGATTAATCGCGACCAACAACCAATTTCCACTGTAAGATTAAACAAATGTGAGATGAAAACTTTCTACACAACGTCAAAATATGAAAAGTTATAATAGATGAATTTAGAATGAAAATCTAACCCATTGCCGATATTAAGCGGTAAAAAGAACAACTTTTCGATATCTTTGTCGGCCATAAAGCGCTCAAGTACATACACCATGACTTCATCTGGTTTATATTAATCCTAAGTTGGTACTGTAAGGAGATAAGAAAGAGAATCTTTTCTCCATTTCACTCGTGCGGATCAATTTTTCATACAAAAACCTTAAATAAAAGACCTCATTAACGTTTGAAATGAGTAAATGAATTGATCAATTAATTAGACAAAGTAGACCAGATATACCTCATGTATGTATTAACAACACCGAGTCCTAATTGCGTATGTTTTAAAACTTGATCAAAATCCTCCATACCAATTGTTTCGGAATATTCAAAACCAAAAATACCAAACTCCATAGGTATAACAAGAGTATTTCCTTCTGGAATATCTGACATTTCTAAAAATGTCCCAGGGCACGACCTAAACTTGGAAGTAGGTTTTTTTAGCCACAGTCCCCCTTTGCTGGTTATTCACACCCTGGCCCATTTTATTTCTTTTTTTATTTCTCAAATTTTATTTATTTGTTTTCTTAAATATTTTATCTAATACTAAAAAATAAAAAAAATAAAAACATTAGATTTATATTTTGATATAGTTTATTTATTTTTTGCACAAAGAAAATATTTTTTTTAATCATACTTTATTTATTTTACTAATTGATTTGTAAATTTAGTTAGAAACTAGGTTTTTTTAGTTATTTTCTTTTACACAATTTAAATATATTATTTTAATATATAAAGAGACCAAAAAATATTCTATAATACTATAATTTATTTTTAAGACAAAAATTACCAAAAAATATTCTTCTTATAACTTAATTTCTTTTTTAATCAATTAATAGATTAAGGTTTTATTTGAATTATTTTCCTAGTAAATTTAGGTTTTACTTTTTACTATTTTAATTAATTATTTTTATTTTAGTTAATTAGGTTAAAACAAAACCCTTTTTTCCTAAAAAATCCAAATAAGAGTCCATTTTCTTTCCATTTTACATTCTTGTATATTTATTCATTTTTATACATTATTTATCCAAATTCAATATGGTTGTAATAGATAATTAGGCTTTATTTTCTCGCAATCCCCATTTGTAATTTGTACACTCCCTCCCACAAGTATTGTAATAGCGTAGTAATTTTAAATTCCGCAATTTATCGCTTTATATACAAATGCTAGTAATTAGGGTTTGTATGGAAAGTCTAAAACTAATAAATTAGAAAACCCTAATCAAAGACAAAACCAAGCATGAAAAACAATATACTTGCACACAAGCACCCATAGGGTAAAATCCACTTGGTTGCCTTATAAAATAGCCATATTACGCATGTGAGGTATCTAAGCAAAAACAAGCAAAATATAAGATCATAGTCCCTCGATGACGCTATCTATGTTGCCTTTCAAATGATCTTAGTCCCTAAAAGAGAATGCTAAGATACCATACAAAATTGCTAATCATGGTTATACGATGACCCACGCCCGTCTCGTTTACATCTAAAGATAGGGTTACTTACCAAATCAATGGTAAGATAACAATGTCAAAGGAAAGAGGAAATGAACATGAAAGACTTTTGAGTAGGTAGAATGCTCCTAATTACTTGCTCCATTTTAAAACAAAACATCCTTGCTAGTTTTAAAACAAACACCTACACTTTCAAAACATCTTACAAACTTGAAAACATTTTCAAAAGATTAACATCTTTGTATACATTCTTACGAACGAGAATCATTACAAAGTTTGCCTAAACAATGGTCTCTTTACAAAATACTTTCAAAAACCACACAAAGCATAATTTCAAACAAAAGCAAGTGATCTAGCAAGTAACTAAGAGCCCATGGAAAACCATGGATGAAAAGGGTGCTAATACATTCCCTTTTCATAATCTACCCCCCGAACTCAAGAAACAATCTCAAAGGTATTTCATGTGCTTTTTCACCTTTCCTTTTGGATAAAAGAAAAGTCAGTGGCGACTCTTGCTAACCGCAATATTTACGAGTAAACGAAAAACACCCAAGTCAGTTTTCCCCTCTGTATCACAGAACTGGCGACTCTGCTGGGGAAAATTCTAAAAGTGTGGTTACCTTAGGGCTAGGTCACATTTATTTGCTTTCTTTGATTGACTTGTATGATTTATATTATGGTTCTTTGTTTGGGTTTGAATCCTCTACCCAAATTTGGGATACCTTATAGGTAAGTAGCAATACATTGTGGAAACTGTACGGGGTATACCGACATGGTCTAAGCAATATCTATGTTAGTGCGACATATTTGTGGGTACTGGTAGCCGTTGAGTTAATCAAGGAGAATACGGGGCCGCTGAGTGATGTCATAAAGCACTAATGAACTTTTAGAAACCTTTACTTGACCAACTTGGCCATTAGGACGTAGTGAGATGACCTGTAGTCCGAAGTTGGTAGATACTCGATACTACACTCATTGAGGTTTGGTTTTTTGGGATATTTCGGTCGCCATTAAAGAGGCTTGTGCTGAAACAATGACCAAGGAAACAAACCAGTGATATTGAGCTCCTTAGAACCCAGTTACTATTGTTAGGACAGGTTTGAGCCAACTAAACTTCAAGAGGGTACTTACCTATAAAAATCCATGCAAGCTTAAACCTAAGGACTTGTTTTCTTTGTTTGTATATATTTACTTGTACATAACATCATGAACATCATAACATCATACTCATTCACTAACCATTTCAAGGATCTTGGGATTTATATTTGTTCTGTTTTGTAGGACATAGATTCTATTCGCAGGAAAACCATTCAAGTCAATCTTGTAAGGATCCCTCCACGACTTAAAGAGCTAGCTTCAAGGATTCCTGAAAATTCTCCATTTACCGAAAGACATGGTCGTCTCCTAAACTTGGTTACTTCCAAAACTGATGAAGACATGATGAAGGTGCTCTTTCAGTTCTTTGATCCTTTACACCATTGCTTCACATTTCCCGATTATCAACTTGTGCCAACATTGGAAGAATTCTCCCTACTCTTGAGGATTCCTATTCTCAATCAACAACCTTTCAACGGTACGGAAAGAGATCCAGAGCCAGAAGAGATTGCTCAAGCTCTACACTTACAACTATCTGATGTCACAACTAATTGGGAAATAAGGAGTGGTGTCAAGGGTTTCCTAACAAAGTTCTTGTTTGAGAAAGCCCAAAACTATTGGAACTCTTTGGATTTGAAAGCTTTTGAAGAAATTGTAGCTCTCTTCATCTATGGGATGATTTTGTTTCCAAATCCTAACCAACTCATAGATATGAATGCCGTCAAAATCTTCATATCCCGCAACCCGGTGCCTACTTTGCTAGGGGACATCCTACATTCTTTTCACACTCGTAATATGAGGAAAAGAGGTATCCTTATTTGTTGTACTCCTCTTTTGGAAAGATGGTTTATTTCGCATCTTCCTTAATCTGTATTGAAGAACGAGCAAGGCTCAAGGTGGTCACAAAGGTTGATAACGCTCGAACATTCAAACATTCATTGGTGTTTCTGATCCATAGAGAACATTACTATTGTCGACCATTGTGGAGAATTCCCTAATGTCCCTCTACTTGGCATTAGGGGAGGTATCACCTACAACCCCTACTTAGCTTTAAGACAGTTTGGTTATGCCCGAAGGGATGGTCCACATGAGATGCTGATTCAAGGTTTGGTAATTGACTACGAGAACGACGATCAAGGTCATCGCCAGAGATTTATCCGAGCCTGGAGGATGTTGAACAAGGTAGATATCAAGACATTGGGGCATAATAACTCTATCCCTCTTGAACCTTACCTCAAATGGGTACGGGCTCGCGCTCAAAGTCTTATGATTCCTTATCCCTCCATTCTCCCGGTAATCATTGAGCCTATTATGGAAGGAGATGTTCCATACACTATCCTGCATCCTGACATGCCCACCTCTCTTGAATACTTACAAATGGATTGGATACAACTCAAGGGGGAGTGAGACACTTTCTAGACCCAATTCTACGCTAGCAAGAAGAAGGTTTTGGAACTCACTAAGCAACTTCATGAGGAACGGAGCCTGAATGCCTACATCGCACCAAAAAGGATGCGTACAACTTTTTTATCTTAGAGTTTTTGTATTTCTGTGTAAGCCCAAAAGAGGCATTGATGTACTCAAGCTTTAAATTATTAATATAACGTGTGTTTCCTTTTTGTATAAAACAAATTTGAATCTCTAAAAATCCTTGAAATCATTGCATATGCATCTACCATTCATCATAACATAAGCAGGTTTCTTGCAACAAGTCTCCTCATCTTTCTACTGTTTATTTCAGTAAGATGGATCTCGAACAGACGATGAAGGACCTCCAAGCACTAAATACTCAATTTCGACAAATGTTCTTAACTCTAGCCAAAGGACAGGAAGGGTTGAAGACCTTGCTGGTTGAAGAGAAAAAGAAGAAAACAAAGAAAATAATCGGAGTTCTAAATATGGGAAGAAGGTTTCACGGACAAGCTAGACGGACCTTAGACTATGCAACGTCATCTGGTGAGAAAGATAATCAAGATGGGAAAGGCAAGGAAGCATTTGCCTAGCCAGATTCAGAAGAGGAAGAGGAAGAAGAAGATTATTCTTAAGAACAATATTCTCCGGCTGACGACAAGTATAAGCATCTGGAAGAAAATTTAAGTGCAATGGAAATTCAAAAAGTGCCTGGACTGGACTTTGAGGAGTTAGGTTTAGTGTCTGAGATTGTCATTTCTCCAAAATTCAAGGCACCGGTGTTCGCCAAATATGACGGAGTTTCATGTCCCAAAATGCATCTCTGGTCCAATGTGAGGAAAATACAGCCTCATACTGCTGACAAGAATTTATGGGTACACTTATTTCAAGACAGTCTGTCTGGAACTCAACTTGATTGGTTTTATCAGATAGAAAGAGCCAATGTTTATAATTGGGAAGATCTTGCCGCTGTCTTTTACAAAAAATACCAATATAATGCAGACCTTGCTCCCACTCGTACTCAACTCCAGAGTATGGCCATTGTTTCCAGTGAAGGCTTCAAAGACTATGCTCAAAAATGGAGGGATTTAGCAGGAAGAGTCAAACCTCCACTATCTGAAAGAGAGCTAGTAGACATGTTTTTGGGCACCTTGTCCGGTCCTTTCTTTAATCACTTAATTGGGAGTTCCTCGACAGGTTTTACCGAATTGATATTGACCGGAGAAAGGGTGGAAGCCGGGATAAATAATGGAAAGATTCAAAAAGACGCATCCTCTGCTGTTGTAAGGAAACCATTCATTGGAAGAAATGAAGTTGTTGTTGTATATCCTCAGAGAAATCAAGATAGGACTGAACACCGTCCAATGGTGGGGGATGTCATGATTCCTAAACCCGCACCTGCTCAGCAAAGAAGAAACCAACCAAGAACAGAAAGACCAGTCAGACAGTTCACCCGAATTAATATGACACTATCTCAAGTAATGCTGCATTTGTTAAGATCCAATCTAGCGACTTTGAAAGAAGCTCCAAAGAATCCTAACACAACCTCTCCATATTATCATCCTAATGTCTGCTGTGCATACCATTCTGAGAGTTCCGGCCATGACACTAACAACTGTTGGGCTCTGAAAAACAAGGTATAAGACCTTCATGAAGCCAAAGAGATTAAATTCGATGCGCCAGAAATTCCCAATGTTATCACTGCCCCTATGCCCAAGCACGACTGTGATGTCAATGCCGTGGAGGAAGATATGTTTGTTACTTTGGTTGATGAACTTGTGACCCCACTCCTGACTATCAAAAGGAACTTGTTGAATGTCGGTGTATTCCCAGGCTGTGATGAAAGTTGCTATTTTTGTTTATCCTCACCAACCAGCTGTCATTTGTTAAAAGCAGGTGTTCAATGCCTAATAGATGACAAGGAGATTTTGTTCGAGAATACTTCTATTCCAACTTTGTCTTATAATGATGTTTCCATAGTGACCATTTCTGCCAATTCTTCTAGGGTCTCCACCAAAAGACCCGTTAGAATTACATCAGTTCCTAAAGTAGCTCTGTTGATAATTACAATGCCTGGACCAATCCCGTATTCGTCAGACAAAACCGTCCCATGGAATTATGGAGGTGATGTCTAATATCACTGTATCAAGCAAGATTGGCCAGCTGCTGAAAATTCAAGTTCCGAGAAAGTTGATTCCGATATCAATAACATCGCAGGGACTATCAGATAACCCAGAGTGGAAGGGTATTCTCTCCAGAAATTGCTCCTCCCAAAGTTATTCTCGGACCTGTAATCATTCTTATTGTTGTTGCTCCTCCAAAGGCTATTACCAGTCCTGCAATCATCTCTGCTGATACTCCTGTTGGCAAAACTGTTGCAGTCCCTGTTATCACCCCTACTGACATTCCTAATGCCGAGTCAACCGAGACTCGAGGCAAAGGTATTCTGGTTGAGCCTTTCCGGATGAAGGCACAATCAGTAGCTATCCCTGAGACCTCCCGAAAAGAGATGGAGGAAATTCTAAAGATTATAAAAAGAAGCGACTAACATAGTCGAACAACTGGGGCAAACTCCATCAAATATTTCCATGCTGGATTTATTGTTATGTTCCGAGGCTCATGCAAAGGCCTTGGTAAAATTCCTTAAAACTGCCCATGTACCCCAAGAAACATCTGCCGATCAGTTCCAAGACTGCGTAGCCAGCTTGACCGCAAATAACGGTTTAGATTTTTCGAATGCTGATTTAATGCCAAGGGGGAGGAAGCATAACAAGGCATTGCATGTCTCAGTCGAATACAGGGGCACGACCTTGGCTCATGTCTTGGTTGATACTGGTTCGTCTCTGAATGTGTTGCCTAAAAAGGCTCTTGATAGGCTTGATTGTGAAGGATTGACCTTGAAACCTAGCAACATAGTGGTGAGGGCCTTCGACGGCTCAAAGAGGATGGTGCATGGGGAAGTGGACATCCTCATAAAAGTTGGAACCCAAACATTTGATTCAAATTTTTATGTAATGGATATTCGCCCTTCATATTCCTGCCTATTAGGCCGACCATGGATTCACAATGCTGGTGTCGTTACCTCTACGTTGCATCAAATGCTGAAATATCCAATTCAGGGGAAAATCATCACCGTTCAGGGAAAAGAAGAGTATATGGCCAGTCATCTATATTCCTTAAGATATGTGGAATTATATGGTGAATTTATTGAAACTCCATTCCAGCACTTTGAAGAAGTCCCGCAAACTGTGGCAGTAACCAAGGCTATTTCTCAAGTCCCAAAGATTACAAGGCCTCCGCTCAAGATGTCGTCTTTGAAAGATGCCAAGGCAGTGATCGAAGAAGATGGGTGCACTATTTGGGGCCAACTCCCATATATCCCATACAAATATGATAAATTTGGTTTGGGTTTCACTTGAGGAGCCCAGAAAGTTGTATGTCGTGCTCGTGCCGGAGGATTACCCTTAAAGATCAGCAACCGCGAAGTCAATGCAGTGGAGGATGATGAAGACAACTATAACCTGGAGGATTGGATTTTCCCAACTGTCAGTGGAGGGCTCAGCAACTGGGAAGCTAGAGATTTTGTCCCAATCACTTTTATCCAACAATAATTTGTCTTTAAATTTTGTCGGATCTGTAATATTAAACAATTCAGACTCTTAAAACCTTGTGTCTTACCCGAGGCACAATGGTCCATCTGTAAGGGTTATTATCTCATTTCGATATGACATCAATGAATCATGGACGTTTTTGCATACAAAACTTTGTGCTCATTATTTTTCTTTTTACATTTTCATTGCTTTCAAAGATAGCTATACTTTTACACACACTCACATTCAAATGCAGATCTACATCCATTCGGGATCCCATGCGTAACAATTCTGCTATGGCCTTTTGTGACTTTGAAATTCTAGTCTACCAAGTGGAAGACGAAGGTGAGGAAGATTGTGAAGTGCCAGGGGAACTCGCCAAGTTACTACAATAAGAAGAGAGGACCATACAGCCCCACGAAGAACCAGTAGACACAATTAACCTAGGTACCGAAGAAGACAAGAGAAAAGTCAAGGTGGGTGCCAATCTGGAACCCAGTGTCAAAAAGCGCCTGATTCAGTTGCTACATGATTATGTTGAGGTCTTTGCCTGGTCGTACGAAGACATGACAGGACTTGATGCAACATCGTGGTACATCGTCTACCAATAAAAGAAGACTGCCCACCGGTAAAACAAAAGGTATGTCGCATGTGACTAGACATGTCAGTGAAGATCAAGGCGAAAGTCATGAAACAATTCAACACCGTATTCTTGCCCGTCACTTCCTATCCACAATGGGTTGCCAATGTTGTTCCTGTGCCTAAAAAGGAAGGTAAAGTACGAATGTGCATGGACTACAGAGATTTGAACAGGGAAAGCCCTAAGGATGATTTCCCACTTCCCCACATTGATATTCTAGTTGACAATACGGCACAACATAAAATGGGGCACATGGAGAAAACAACCTTTGTCATACAATGGGGCACATTCTGCTACAAGGTTATGCCATTTGGGTTGAAGAACGATGGGGTAACCTATCAGCGTGTCATGGTAGCTCTATTTCACGAAATGATACATTACGAAATAGAGGTCTATGTGGACGATGTGATAGCTAGATCTCAAACAGAAGAAAAGCATCTTGATCATTTACAGAAATTATTTGAGAGGCTAAAGAAATACAAACTGAGGTTGAACCCAAATAAATGCACGTTTGGAGTGAGGTCCGGTAAACTCTTAGGCTTTGTCGTCAGCGGTAAAGGTATTGAAGTAGATCCTGCCAAGGTGAAAGCAATACAAGAAATGCCTGCTCCTCGTACAGAGAAGGAAGTCAGAGGATTCTTGGGACGGTTAAACTATATTGCCAGATTCATTTCTCACCTGACAGCTACTTGTGAACCAATCTTCAAATTACTGAAGAAAGATCAAGTAGTCAAATGGAATGATGAGTGTCAAAACGCCTTCGACAAGATCAAAGAATACCTGAAAGAGCCTCCGGTTTTGATGCCATTAGTTGAGGGAAGACCCTTGATCATGTATCTAACTGTTTTGGAAAATTCAATGGGGTGTGTGCTGGGGCAGCATGACGAGTCTGGCCGAAAAGAGCATGCTATTTATTACCTGAGCAAAAAGTTTATCGACTGTGAAACAAGATATTCACTGCTTGAGAAAACTTGCTGCGCTCTGGAATGGGCTGCTCGCCGGCTAAGACAGTATATGCTGACCCATACTACCTTATTGATATCTAAAATGAATCCAATAAAATACATCTTCGAGAAACCTGCCCTCTCTGGGAGAATAGCGAGATGGCAGATGATCCTGATAGAATATGACATACAGTATACTACCCAAGAAAGCAATAAAGGGAAGTGTACTAGATGATCACCTGGCTCACTAAGCTGTGGAGGACTACCAGTCCATGAAGTTCTAATTCCCAAATAAAGACATCACGATGGTAAACAACTGTGAAGAATTCAGACCATATGACGGACCTAAACAAGGATCCTGATGGACCCTGGTTTTTGATGGGGCATCCAACGCACTCGACAATGGTATCGGTGTTGTACTTATATCCCATGAAGGATGTCATACTCCCTTTACTGCAAGACTCTGCTTCAACTGTACAAACAACATGGCAGAATATGAAGCGTGCATTTTTGGTCTCAAAGCTGCTATAGATTTGGGGATCAAATCCTTAAATGTATTCAAAGATTCAGCTTTGGTCATCAGCTAGATCAAAGGGGAATGGGACACCAAACACCCTAACCTCATCCCTTACAAAGAACATGTTTTGAAATTGATCCCACATTTTGAGAAGATTACCTTCGAGCATTTCCCGCGAGAAGAAAATCAGCTAGCAGACGCACTAGCCACAATGTCATCCATGTTTAAACTTAAATGGAATAATGAGGCTCCCTAGATCACCATTGAACGAATGGATGAACCAGCTCACTGTCACAAGATTAATACTGAAGAAAAAGTGGAATAGCCTAGGTTTCACGAAGTCAAGATGTATCTTGAGGCTCAAGAATATCTGGAAGGAGCTTCAGTCAATGATAAGAAGTTCTTAAGGAGATTCTCTTCTAAATTCTTCCTTAGTAATGGCATTCTCTACAAATGCAACCATGACTATGTTTTGCTCCATTGCATAGACAAGGTTGAGGCAAAAAAGATCATGGCTGATCTACAAGAGGTAACTTTTGGCACCCATTCCAGTGGGCATACGATGGCAAAGAAGATCCTACGGGTAGGCTATTACTGGTCTACAATGGAAGCAGATTGCTATCAACACTCTCAAACCTGCCACAAGTGTCAGATCTATGCTGACAAAGTGCATGTACCTCCGGTTCCTCTGAATGTCTTGATGGCTCCTTGGCCTTTTTCTATGTGGGGTATCGATATGATTGGGGAAATCAAACCAACAACCTCTAATAGACACCGTTTCATCTTAGTGGCCATTGACTATTTTACAAAATGGGTTGAGGCGGCCCCTTTTGCTTCCGTTACCAAGAATGTTGTAGCCCGGTTCATTAAACAAAATCTCATCGGTTGGTATGGTATCCTGGAGAGGATCATCACATACAATGGTATGAATCTAAACAATACTATGATCACCGCCCTATGCGAGCAATTCAAGATCCAGCATCACAATTCTTCCCCTTACCGGCCTAAGATGAATGGTGATGTCGAAGCCACAAATAAGAACATCAAAAAGATCATACAGAAAATGACAGTCACATATAAAGACTGGCATGAGATTCTACCATTCGCTCTCCATGATTACCATACCACGGCGCGTACATCAACCGGGTCAACACCATACTCTCTGGCATAGGGCATCGAGGTTGTTTTTCCTATTGAAGTCCAGATCCCCTCTATGAGAATCATGAAGGATGCAAGGTTTAATGAAGATGACTGGATCCAAACTCGACTTGATCAACTGAACTTGATTGGTGAGAAAAGGTTTACTGCTGTCTGTCATGGTCAAATGTATCAAAAACGGATGATCAAGGATTTCAACAAAAAGGTCAGACGCCAAGTGTATCAAGTCAGGGATTTGGTGATCAAACATATCATACTACCACATGGTGATCCCAGGGGAAAATGGACTCCTACATACGAAGGACCATTTGTAATCAAAAGCATATTCTCAGGTGGAGCAATGATCTTGGCAACCATGGATGGCGACGACCTGCCATATCCTGTGAACACGGACATAGTCAAAAGATACTACGCATAAGAGACCCGCTAGGTTGACACACCTAGGCAAAATAAGGGCATCCCGACAAACCAAAAAGGTTCAGGCAAAAATTAGGGATAAAACAAAAAAATCTGTACACCCGGCAAGCTGAAAACCCGAAATGGCGGCTTAGGCAAAAAAGAGTATCCCGGTGGACTGAAAACCCGAAAGGGAGGTCCAGGAAAAAGTTAGGGAGTTAAAGTGTATGACTATGTCCTGTTGGATCACCTTACGGACAACCTTTGGCTTCAACCTGTAAACTTGACGGTTCTGATCAATTCAATCAGCTTCGGACAAGGAAATAAATAGATAAGATGCTCAGAGACACGAAGGCTATAGCAGAATGGGAACCCCATGGGATTATCTCACATAGCTGCCTTTTCTTTGTATCCAATTTTCATTTTTTTTACAACGAAACTCTCTTACTAGAATGTTTGTCTCATTGTACAAAAATACTTATTCAAAGTCAATACAAAGATATCCCTTTGAAAGTACAAAACTATTTGTTTTTCTTTACTCTTATGTTTTGTTTACAAAAACGTCTAATGATTTATTTTTGAACATATGCATTTGAACGTAACTACCATTTACAAATGAACAAAATACAAAGACAAACACTAATGGCTTTAAGAAATAGGGAAATCTCTCTAAGCAATTTCCATAAAATCCCCCGCAGTGTGCAGTTTAATCCACAACGGAACAAAACTTCCAGTTGTCACTCCCCAGTGGAAGTCTCCAAATTTCTCAGGATTTCCCAACAAGGATTTTACAAGCAGTACACAACATTTCCCTTACGACAAAGTTTATTTCTCTAAGTGGAAATTCATCGGCACTTCAAAATATGAAGACTTGCACTTCGTATCCTCAGCAGCAGTCGGGGATTTATTTTCCCCAATCCAACAAGCAGTGCAGCAGATTATCTCACATATTCATACATCGAATCCATATATCATAAACATCGATAACACGAATGGATGCATCTCATTATACCATGCATTTCATACAACATGACATTGCATATTAGCTAACATTTTACCCTTTTCAAGATAAGGTTAATCAACAGCTACCATTAACAATGTTCAAAGGTTTTTTCAAATATAGTTCAGATACGCTCCAGACACGGATTCCATCCTTGTACTCATTCAGATTCGACTTTCAGATACAGTTCAGATACACTTCAGACATAGATGCCATCCTGACACTCATTCAGATTAAGTCTTCAGATACAGTTCAGATACACTCCAGGCACAGATGCCATCCTGATACTCATTCAGACTCAAAATTCAGATACAATTCAAATACGCTCCAGATACGGATGCTATCCTGATATTCATTCAGTTTCAACTTTTAGATACAATTCAGATACGCTCCAGACACGAATGCCATTCTGATATTCATTCAGTTTCAGCTTACAAATATGGTTCAACAATCATTTCTGGATGGAATCTACAAGCCCATCTCCAACAAATTTCCATCATCCTTCCAAATGGCATCTTTAAGCCCATCAACCATCACATCATTGAGTGCAAATTTCTGGGCACTCTAATGTCCAATCATCTTCCACCTTCGAGTCACGAATGAAAAAACTCAGCAATCTAACTCTTCGGGCTTAAGAATATTGAATAGGGGCAGCTGTTGTACCCCAAAATTTTCCCTCAAGAATTTTCTCATAAGATCTCCTTTGGCTCAAGACTGCACTAGGGTTGATCAGCTTAAGACACCTCCTTAAGCACTGATGACCAAAATTAGGGTTTGAGATTGCACAAGGATATTTGAACTTAAAATTCACCATATGACTTTCATAGATGATTATGGACCCTAAAGATTACTCATGTCAAGTTTCAAGCTTTGGATCACACTTTTGCTCCGTCAATTGAGCAGTTGACCTAAAAATCAACTATATTGGGGAAAAAGTCAATTGTGGCCAATTTACAGTCAAACTTCATAATTTTTTATCCACATCAACATTTTAAACTCATATGTATCATTTGATCAAGTTTGGACCACAATTCCTCAAGAAATTTGATCAAATCTTCAAAAGGGCAAAGTGGTCAAAATTAGGGTTTTGACTGGGAAAGGGCAATTTCTGATTTTTGACCTAGCAAATGATCAATTGGTTTAAGGCATGATCTAAAGAGTCCAATTGCATCATTTTTACCTAATGACATTCCTCAAAACATTACTCAAGTCCAATAAATTGACAGATGAATTTCCAGTCAACTGATCAAAAGTCAACTGTATACTAAAAAGTCGAACTTTGACTTTTTGGTCAAAATCAAATGTCAAAGATCACAATTCATCAAAGCATGTCAAAATATGAAACTTATTCATCAAGAAATAAAAAATTCAAGATTTCATTTTGAAAAGTTAAAATTTCTAAACTTCGAAATTTTTCTAAGTGTTGAAAATTTCTTATTTTTTTCACAACTTTGAACAAAATTTTCACCATGATGCAAGATGATTCAAAAGAAACTTTCAACATGAAAGTTGTAGATCTCCATTAAATCTACAATATTTCTTTACACAACTCCTTCCAAAAGTGTTTGGATCTCACGTTATAATTTTAAGAACACATGGTCATGAAACAAAACACTTAGTGAAATTTTGCCCTAATTTGGTCAGGATTTTGACCTAACTTCATGGCACTTTTTCATATAGTTCTATGGGGAATTTTCAAAAGTAATTCAAAGATGGGTTGTATAGCACATTACAAGCTTTCCAAAATATCCAAGAACTCTTTGAGATCGTTTTTTAGTAGGGAGAATCGAAGAGATGAAGTTAGGGTTTTCACACTTGAATTACAAGTCATTTTGTGATGAACAAGATTCAAAATTCAAAATTATGCTGCATAACCTCTACTTTGCAGGCCTCAATTTTTTAGGCACTCCATAATTAATTGCTTGCACAGCTGTTAGAGGTCTCAATTCAAGCATTCAATGCAAGGCCATGCTTTATATCCATTTTGGTAAGAAAGTGCACAATGCCATTTTGATAAAGTAGCTTTTTGCACAAAACTTGTTCTTGAGCCTTGCAATTGCTTTCTTCTGATCATACAAGTCCCATAACTCAAGAGAAGTTTTTCTATACACTTACAATCACTCAACCCATGCTTGTACTTCCTCTTGAAACTTGTTTTCCCACTTTTCTTGAAAATCAAGTAACATAGCAATTAGCTTGTATCTTGTACTTATGACTATCCAAAGCACTCAAGACCTTTTGCTTATACATACAAAAGTCATTTGCAACAAATCACACGCATGCTTGAGCCCTGAAAACACAAAGAACACAGAATTACCAAAAACACTTCAAAACTTGCAATTTTTGAGTTTTGAATCCAATTTCCAAATTTTCTTGTGCGTTTCTTGGCCTTTTACTTTCAAAAGCTTCTAAATAACATACACAAACAATTCCAACACCTGCAACAACACTGTAACACCTCCATCATCATCCACCATTTTCAAAAACAGCACCATGCACCTTGACTTCTCCAGAACTCCTCAGGCACTTTCAGCTCAAGCTAAGCATCGCATTAGCTTCTTGGGAACTTGAGGAAGCTAATACAATCATTGGAACTCACTAAAAGCTACTCAAACTCAAAACACGATACCCTCTTGCAAGGTAAGTTATCTCAACTTTTAACTTTTCATACAAGCATCATTAATGGTTTATTTGTGAATGAAAAATGTAGATATCATTGCCCTAAAGCTAACCATGTCCATAGTTTTCATTTATATTGCTTGAGCTTAGAGAATTTTAAGATTTAAGTTTCTGAAATTTTTAGGGTTCGGATTAGGGCCATTAAAATTCATGCTTGTCTTTGATCTATAATTTTATTGCTTTGCATTTTTGAAATCGTGAGGAAATTTGCTACAAGATTCATGTTTACATTTTTGCAAATGGATAAGAGATGAGCAAGATGCAGGTACTCTGGCTAGGCGTGAGGTTAAAGATGAAGTTCAGACCATGGACTTGATTACTATCATATATTTGTTGTTTTGATTATATAAACAGATGTATAGCCACCCTAGTGGTAGAAGCGCGCGCCTGTGACTATAGGGATATGGGTTCGAGCCCAAGTGGTACCCTTTTGGATTTTTTTCATTTGTTTACATATTCTAACTTTTTTGGCAGCGCTGGGCCTCGTCCCCTTGGGCTTTGTTTTTTTTCTTACTGCTGATCCCCCTTGCTAGCTATTCACACCCTGGCCCATTTTATTTCTTTTTTTCTCAAATTTTATTTATTTGTTTTTCTTACTGCTGACCCCCCCTTATTTGTTTGACAGCGAAGAAATTCACGCAACGACTACCCAGTAAATAAAAGTTCTCTCAGTAAACAAAATCACTTCAATTGGAAAGACACTCCCAAAGACAAATCTCTCATGATCAAGAGGCACGACATGACCTTTTTCCAACACGTCTGGGGCAGTCAAGTCGAGATTCAAAGAATCTCTCAAAAAATTGTTGGATAACCAAGGGAAAATGTCCATATGTACCACTCAAGGGGAAATATTACATTGATCAGGCGTTTGAACATAATCCACTTTAAAGACTTTTGGTACCATCAAATTATTTGTCTGTGCCAATTGTATCAGATGGTGTCAGTATCATGTCTTCAGATCCTTCCATGATAGTTCTTAGAAAATTTTGAGACTTAACCAAAGATCTTGGGCACCATCGTTTCGTCCGTCTGTGCCAATAGTATCAGATGGTGTCAGTATCATATCTTCAGATCCTTCCATGACAGTTCTTAGAAAATTTTGAGACTTAACCAAAGATCTTGGGCACCACCGTTTCGTCCGTCTGTGCCAATAGTATCAGATGGTGTCAGTATCATGTCTTCATATCCTTCCATGACAGTTCTTAGAAAATTATGAGACTTAACCAAAGATCTTGGGTACCACCGCTTCGTTTGTATGTGCCAATAGTACCAAATGGTGTTATTATCATGTCTTCAGCTTCTTCCACAACAGTCTTAGAAAAATATCTCTAGGAAGTTCAGGGCTATCGAAAATATGATCAAAATATCAAGCGTCGAGGTACATCAGATTAACTCTAAGGGGCAAACAAACTCCCACATAAAGGGTCATGTGCGACCAAGCAAACATTTTCTGGAATTTACTACTAGGGGCAGTGATAAATCTCCCCAAAAATGTTCTCATAGACTGACCCCCAGACAGAGTTTCAATCTCTGAAAATTCTTCACCAACTGAGTCGATTTAAAAAAAAAACCTCGAGAACTTTCCTCAGCGAAAGAAAAACACTTCTCCAACAGACCGATAACAGGGTTTATTTCCCCAACAAACTACAGATCCCTCACAGTGTGAAGTATAACCCCCAGCGAAACAAAACTTCAAGTTTTTAATCCCCAGTGGAAATCGTCAAATTTTTCGGGATTCCCCAAGCAGATCTTACAAGCAGTACATGGCACTGCCCTCACAACAGGTTTTACTTCTCTCGACAAGAGTTCATTAATACTTCAACTTCAAAACATGAAATTTCAACATAGCCTCAGCAGCGTTCAAGGATTTATTTTCCTCAATCAAACAGCAATATAGAAAATCAGGTTACATGCGCATACATTACATCCATATATCATAAACATTGATAAAATAAATACATTGCATCATTCATCGCATGCAACATAACTCTGTGTTTCAGCTAACATTTTACCCTTTTCAGGATAAGATTAACAACTACCATTGACAACATGCAATCAGATACAGTCCAGATACGCTCCAGACACATATGTCATTTTGATACTCATTCGGATTCAGATTTCAGATACAGTTCAGATACGCTCCAGATACGGATGCCATCCTGATACTCATTCAAATTCAGATTTCAGATACAGTTCAGATACGCTCCAGATACGGATGCCATCCTGATACTCATTTGGATTCAGTTTTCAGATACAGTCCAGATACGCTCTAGACATGGATGCCATTTTGATACTCATTCCGATTCAGATTTCAGATACAGTTCAGATACGCTCCAGATACGGATTCCATCCTGATACTCATTCAGATTCATATTTCAGATACAGTTCAAATACGCTCCAGATACGGATGCCATCCTGATACTCATTCGGATTCAGTTTTCAGATACAGTCCAGACATGATCCAGATACAGATTTCATTCTGACTTTCATTCAGTATATATCTCAGATACTAGTCACACACAATTCAGTTTCGAATTTTATTTTGTTGCTTACTTAAGACTCCTTCTGGTTCAGACAAATCTCTCAATGATAATTCTGATTCTTTCCTAGTAGGTTCTCTTTCTGTTTCAAATAAATCACTCCAAAGGTTTATTCTGATTCATCCCCAATTGAAATCAAGGCCAGACTTAGTCCATTTTCCGTCAACAGTCACTCTTGGAGAGCATCTGTAAGCCCATCTCTGACAGTTATCCCTCGTTTCATTCAATGGCATCTTTAAGCCCATTCCCGATACAATGTATTCAAGGAATTATTTCGTACACCAGCAAGTGCAAATTTTTAGGCACTCTAGTGTTTAATCATCTCCCACTTTCAAGCTACAAACGGAAAGCATGCCAATCTCACTTTTCAAGTTCAAGAAGATTGAACAGGGGCAGTTGTTGTACCCCAAAATTTGCCTCCCATTTTTCATGCAAGATGCTCACCCTAGGGTTCTTGTACATTCAATTGGCTCAAAGGGCGACCAAATAGGTTCTCTTCCTAGGCGGCAAATCAGTATTTAGGGTTTGGGATTTCTCAGAGATAATTGAATCTTCAAAATCTCAAATGTTCTTGAAGACAATTTGCTGAAGTTTGTTAGTTCTACAAGACTGACGAATGTTCTTAAAACATGTTTGATAGACAATGAAGTCCCGTTTAAATCAAGAGTGACATGCGAATTCATTTTGATTATCAGTCAACCATTGGACAGGAATTGAAGATTAAGACTTTTGACCATAAGGCTTTGGATTTAAGTTAATCAAGTGGAATTAAAATTCTTAAACATTTATTTTGTTTTAGAAGTTTGATTGGAGTACAAAGTGTTTTGACTTGGTCATCTCTAGTGATTGCTTGAAATACAAGTTACCCAAAACAAGGTGTTTTACTCAAAGCATTCAAATAAGAATTTCAAGATTCAAAGTCAAGATTGGTACAACAATTTTATTTCACACAAAATTTATTCAAAGGCATTGTGTTCACTACATTACAAATAAGTGGAATTTGCAAATATTTGTCTTGTTTACAAAAGCAATAAATTATAAACTTTTATCTTGTTTAAAAAGAATAAAAAATTTCTTGTTTACAAAGAAAGAAATTTTGTTTTACTTCTTCAAGTCTTCTTTGCTTCATCTTCAAGTAATCCATCCCATCTTCGCTTGCCATCCATGCCTCATGTTCATAAAAAAAAGGGAGAAGCTTGTTAGCGATTTAAACATCTAGAAATGAACAAAAGACACAAAGTATTCTAATTCATCATTAGGGTGGTTTTTGTTGAATCAAAAAAGGAGGGTTTTATGTTCTAAGGCCTCAAACAATTTCATTTTTTATCATAGGCCAAGTTCCTATTGAAAATCTCAAAAGATTTGGTTCACAATACACAAAAAGTGCAGATAGAATTTCAAGCTCAACAGATTTCAGCCCAACATGAACAAAAGGCCTCATGTCAATTCTTGTTCAAATCATTGGCCTGAGAAATTTTTGGTTTGAAAATCACAAGATATAAGCTTGGTTCACAAACAAGGCATAACAAGACAGGAAAACAAAGTAATCTGTAACTTCATAACAAGACAGGAAAACAAGGCAAACTGTAACAGGAAAACAAGATGCATAACAGAACAAGCTGCATAGAAGGAAACAGGCTACAACAGGCTGCAATGCTGCAGCACAAGCTACCCATCAAAGCCAACCAAAGAACCTGCAACAAATAACAAAAAGGCAAGCATGAAACAAACTGCCAGAACAGAACCTAAATGGAAACAGAAAAATCAGGCCTCATGCAATTCTTGTTCAAATCATGGGCCTAGAACTTTTGCAAAACACAACCCATTGTTGGTTCACAATAGAGAAAAGATGCAAACTGAATCTTAAAGTCCAACAGATTTTAAGCCCAACAAAATTTCAATTCAAGCCCAATAGAACAAAGGCTCATACATGTTTAAAAAAAAAAATATATATATATAATATATATATATAATATATACTATATAATATATATATATATATATATATAAATATATATATATATATATATATATATATATATATATATATAGTATATATTATATATATATATATATGTTAA
>CATIWC010002257.1:0-71395 GCA_948472305.1 Vicia faba | reverse complement strand
AATTTAAACATAGATCTTCTCTTGTTCGACTGGTTTGTCTCTCTCAGGGGCATGGTCAGAAATGTTAGGGGCAAGAACCTCAACAATAACATCATGATACTCTTGGAACCAATCTATGTTACCAATGATATGGTCGGAGTAAATCACACCAGTTGTGAGTTTATTTGGCCAAGTGTAATGACACCCTCTTGTGTTTTCTTCATACAACCCAATACTTTGCATCACCTCTGCTATGTCTCTATACTCAGCTTGAGTGACATTGTAACTACACCCCCTATGTTGGCTTGTCAAGACATTATTGTAGTCACCTATGAAAATTCAAGGAGTCTTAATGTTAGCCCCTAGATATTTTCATTTGTTTTCAAAACAATCTTCTTTTTTTCAAGTTGGTTGAAGACATAGACAATAGTGACATTGTACTGCATAATTTTTTTTCAGACCATAGACCTCAACATAAATGAACTACTCAGCAATATGCAGCACCTTGACATCCACCTCATTATACTTCCGCGTCAATCAAATCCTGCCATTCTCATGTTGAATTTAGTTATCTATGTTATACAACATTTAATTTGTTTTCTTTTGCATCTTATGATGTTAATTTTATAAATTTAGAAAGTTAGACAAAAAATTTAAGTTTCATCTTATCTCTTTAATTTTGAGAGAGAGAAACTCTTGTAATTTGAAGTTTTGATGGGAGATATATAAAATCAATCATATATTACTCAAATTAAATATTTAATTTGGATACTTTTAGTCATTAATATAATTTTAAAATGGAGATTTTATTTTCAATTTTAAAGTTTAAGCATTGTGAATATAAATTAAAAAAGAGATAACAATGAAACTAATAAATCAATGAATTTAAATCAAAACTTAATTTTAAATAAATATATAAATAATTCATTATTGATTATTTTTCTTTTTCATAAATTAACAATGACTCCAAAAGTCATGATTAAACAATTTTGTAAAATGTTATATGATCTATTGTATTGTGAGCAGATAATAAATTATATGAGTTCTTACTTCTTTTTTTAAACAGAGTAAAACTAATTTTTATCATTAATAATGAAAAGTGCAATACAAAGAGGATCTCACTTTTAACTTACACAAAAGAATATCATCAAAATAACTATCTATTTAGTCTTTTTTTATCACTTGTTCTTTTGTAATTTTTTTTCTTTCTTTTTTCTTTTTATACTTATATACATTGCAAGAATATATTATGTTGTTTAAATATACATATGATTATAAAATAATAAAATATTTGTAACTAATACATATTTAATATTAGTATATTTGACATATATTTTAATTTTTTTAGTCATTTGAGTGTAATAAAAGTTATGAGTATTTTTGTATATTAATACATGTATTGCAATTTTGTTGTTGTTGAGTTGTACAAAAATTAAGTTTTATCCGGTGAGTTATATATATATATATATATATATATATATATATATATATATATATATATATATATATATATATATATATATATATATATATATATATATATATATATATATATATATATATATATATATATATATATATATATATATATATATATATATATATATATATATATATATATATATATATATATATATATATATATATATATATATATATATATATATATATATAATTTGATTTTCTTGATTTTGGTGTTGTCTACTGATGTTAATTTGTGTTATTATTTATTGTCAGCAAATATGATTTTGGTGTTGTCTACTGAAACTACAACTCATCTCCTTGTGGATTGCATGTTAGTATTTCAAGTGTGAGAAAGAACTTATAAATGGTTGAATATTTTTGTATAATTTCACTGATTTTGTTGTTGTAGTAGTCTACCTTGTGTAAACTTCTTTATAATTTTGTATACTTGTGTGTATTCTAGATTAGTATTTTTATAAATCAATTTTTCATTTTGAAGAATATATATGTGTATCCTAGCTATTTGGTGCAATAAAATTATCCTTTATTGGTTAGAAAAATATGAAAATAGCAACCTAAATATGGTTTGTGTGATGTGAGAAAAATATGAATAGCGACTACCTAAATGTGGTTTGTGTGATGTTGGAAAAATATGAAAAAATTATATACAAAAAAATTACAGGGAATCCACCTCGATTCCGCTAAAAAATAGCAAAGATATTACATTAGACCATTGAGGCAACCGATGTTAAAACATATATATTACATTGGACCATTGAGAAAATCGATGTTAAAAGTCATATATTAAATCGGGTCAGATAGGCAGTCGATGTTAAATACTTCATTTTTTTTTAAATTATATTTTTTTCACATCAGACCTAAATCCAAATATGATTTCGTCAATGTTATACCATTTGATAATGGACATTATTGCTTTTGCAATTAATAATCACAACCAAATATAATATTTCATTTACATTTTTATTGTCTTCTTCATTTGGACAAGTATTTTCATTATCATCTGGTTAGTTGGCCTTACTTACCAACCATTTACTTATTCTTATAATTCCTACTTTCCTACTACCATGCATGCGTGCAGACATATTGGGATTGATTTTTGAATTTTTTTTTTACACTATTCACAAGCTTTTCACCGCGGTATACTATTCTTAATCCAAGTTAAACAAATTATTCGCTATGTATTGTATCGTTTTAATCAGTCTTTTAGGAGTATGATTATCGGTGTTCTTTGAGAGTTTCTATACATTTATTAAATAAATTGCGTCAATAATAAAATGAATATTTCACTTGTTTTCACGTTTCTGAACTAAAACACGTCCTCATACTAAAGCACGCTTCTTAAATTTTATTTGATCTTTTTATTTATTTTTTTCTTAAAAATTGTTAAGAAAAGATGGATTATGGAGTATATTGTGGGGGTTTAGTGGAAACTATTTTAAAGTTTTTAATAAATTATATAAATATTTAGAAAATCTAAACGAATTGTTTAAATAATTTAAAAATATAAAATAATATAAAAAATTGAATGAGTTCCATTTAAATAATATAAATGGATACTATGAATATGAATGCTCTAAGTAGGTTTAAATATGGCAAATCAGCATAGTCATCCTTTATGTTTAATTTTGTTTTGCAAAAATCCATAAAATAATTAAAAGGCGTGGAGTAAACAAATATGAATTTATTGTAGGCACAATTTCCACACATCGCAGTCAAAATATCATTAGTCATGTGATTTTGATCGAATGGATTAAAAAAATCATATTTAATTTTATTATATAATTTAAAAAGTACTACACTAAAATCAAGATTGT
Organism: Vicia faba; assembly: GCA_948472305.1. Lineage (NCBI taxonomy): Eukaryota > Viridiplantae > Streptophyta > Magnoliopsida > Fabales > Fabaceae > Vicia > Vicia faba. The sequence continues at coordinate 68,117 of CATIWC010002257.1, read as the reverse complement.
TTGATTTTAAGTAGACGGTCAATATAGCATGATTGTGTGAATATGGGGTTTGCTTATTGCAGCAAATCTAAATGCAAAGTAAATATAGTTGAAGATTCATATTTAAAATTTTAGTTTATCCCAAAAAAAATAGGATGGAGCATTCTCGCAGGCACACTGCATCTTTAATACTTAAAATTACAAAAACTTGTATTAATATTTGTGTTTATAAAAATTTAAAAAAATGAACCGTTAAGAAATATGATTGAACCTAACTCATCATTATAAAATTGTCTTGTAGGGTAAAAATTGCCCTTACTTGTAAAGACATGTGTGAGATATTGGATCGAACTCTATTATGGTCAAAAGATAGTTTTTTGATTCGACAATTCAACAGGATCTTAGCATATGTCCTCAAAGTCTATTGACATGTTGTGGTCGAAGACCTGCAATGCTGTAGTCGAAGTATGATCAAGTATGTAGTAGTCGAAATTTTAGAATTGTTAGCATGTCGAATTGGACTTGTTTATAAAAGCCCGATTGTTTAAGTTAGTTTGTTCCATAAATTAGTTTGTATGATGAGTCTGTGTGTAAAAGATCATTAGTTTAGTGTGTTGGTTTTCTTATAAATAACATATTAGTCTCTCATCATTGCAAAGTGCAAATCTTAATTAGGGTGAGAGAGGTTATTTGTGATTCTGTAACACTTGTAATCTTGTTTTCAAAGAGAAAGTAAAGAATAACAATTTATAACCAATTTTGTTGTCTCCTTTTGCATCTTTAAGGCTTCCTGGTATTCAGGAATCTGTTTGTACTATGTTATTGGCATCGTTTTTCATAACAAATTGATGCGGTGAGTGTGGAGAAGATGTTGTCAACTAATTATTAGATTGAAAAGTTCACCGGAGTGAACGATTTCGGTCTGTGGTGCTTGAAGATGAAAGCCCTACTAGTTCAGCAGGGTTGTTTAGAAGCGTTAAAGGGAGCCGCATCCATGGACGCTGGGTTAACGGGAAAATAAAAACATTATGATAGAGAAAGCCCACAACGCAATCTTATCAAGTCTTGGTGATAAGGTTCTTTGACATGTCTCGAAGGAGACAACAACGTCAGGTTTATGGGTGAAACTCGAAAGTTTGTACATGACCAAATCGTTGGTTAATCGCCTCTACCTGTAGGAAGCTCTGTATTTATTCAAGATGAGTAAAGACAAAGTCATAGTTGAGCAGTGGGATATGTTTAACAAGCTGATTATTGACCTTGAAAATATCGATGTAAAGACTGATGATGAAGATCAATTGTTGTTGTTGTATGTTTTACCCAGATCGCATGCTCACTTCAAAGAAACTCTCTTGTTGTTAGCTGAAGATTTTGACATTTGATAAAAATATGAAAGTTGATTTGAGAAGATCATGTTTTAAAAATAACATGAAATTTGACCTATAAGGTTATTTTATAAAGCTCATTTTTATGATTCGACATGTCAAAAGGCAACTTAAAGTGAAAGGAATATTTCAAGATATATGAATACTTCAACAGTCACGTTGGTTGAATTCAAAGTTGAATTCAAAAGCTTCGAGCGGGAAGATTAAATTTCAAACTAATGTGTTTCGCCAGGAAGACGCGTGGAAGTGCCAGAATGTATGCATGTAAAAGGTGTCGAACATGGCGTAATCTCGTAGAAAGACCGTTAGGGTCGAATTAGTATAAACAGGAGTCTTAGATGTTAGGATTTAGAGTGTTCACATCTTTGTACAATATACTCAAATACTCAAAGTACCAGTGTTAGAGAATCGAGTTAGTGAGACATGTACGTATGATGCACCATATTTACATTCGAAAGTTATTTACATTTAATGAAATTTCTTCATGTCATTTATATTCTATATGATTTACAGTCTAGAGTAGTTTTCTGTTTTATTGATTTTATAAGGACACTTTATTTTGATATCAAAGTGATTATCTTCGTTTAAAGAAGTTATCATCAAAACCTTTTTCCTAAAAACTAGAACAGAATAGTCTTGAGATCAATCTGATCGATCTTGCAAGTAACTGAATCTTTTTAGAGATTTAGAAGATCAGCGGTTGTTTACCAAATTACAGGGTAAACAAATTGGCACGCCCAGTGGGACCATGTGTCTAGTTTTCAGTTTTTATCTAACTTGTTTCATTGCATGAAATTAAGAAGTGGAAAAATAGCCAATACCACAGATCCTAGAACAAAAGAGCAGAACAATAGGAGAATGGCTAACCCACCCGTTAGCAGTGCACAACAAGTTCTTCCCCCTATGGGAGGGAATAAAAATGCTTCGAATACAACCGAAGCCATGACGACAAGTCAAGGGACTACGATTATCCCTTCGACTACGAACGCTACAGTCATACCCCCAAATACAAGTGCTTTAACCATATTGTCAAACGCATAAAATGAACCTTTTGTAATGTCTGTGGCTAGCCAAAATCCGCTTGTTTCCCCCAGACCTTTAGTAGGCAGTGTCTCTAGAACTTATGTACCAGGATTCACAATCCCAACATCAGATCCAATATATGGCATGTCAACTACATTCATGACAGGACTTCAAAATAACAATCTAACATACACACGTCCTTTAACATTTGCCTTCTCACCATTACAAGGATCAGGTTCAGGGGTAAACCATATGGCATGAAACAATTCGCATCCAGGATATGTTGCCCAATTGCCTCTTATTACCACAAATACACAGGCGGTTTTAAGGCAACAGATGGATGATAGTAACCACGAAATGGTGGGAATACTCGCCCAGCAAATGAGTACAATCTTTAACCCTCTAATCCAAAGCACCACACAGATGAATTTGCAGAATGCCCGAGCAAACCAATAAATGGCAGCGCAAATTGGGCGCCTTGCAGATTTGTTTGGTGCACCCAGAGAATCAACTCGACAACCACAATCCATATGGACAAGGGAGAATCAAGGCATATTGTTTCAAGAAGAACCAACCATTAACCAGGCCCAACCAGTGATACACCCAAGAGTTTAAATTCAACAACCAGTTCAAAGGGAAGAACCACATAGATTTCAACAGGCTATTCCCAGGGAGGAACCACGAAGAAGGGTAGTAATGGTGAATCAGAACCAAGACGCTGACGAAATTGGTGTCAACAGGATGATATGGTAGAAAACAATAATCTAACAGCCATAGTCGAAAGAATAATGGCACGGAATGGAGTAAATATTGGCATGTGAAGGCCAAACTATATATCCCCTTTGTCTGAGTACATTCAACAAACTGAGTTACCTAGGAGATGGAAAGTGCCAAAATTCACAAAGTTCTCTGGTGACACCAGTGAGTCAACCATAGAACATGTGGCTAGATATCTTACAGAATCAGGGGATATAGCAAACAATGAAAATTTAAGGATTAAATATTTCCCTAGTTCACTAACCAAAAACGCTTTTACTGGGTTTACAACTCTTGCAGCAAATTCCATCTGTGATTGGACTCGTTTGGAGAGATTATTTCATGAACAATTTTATGTAGGTCAATCTAAAATCAGCCTAAGCGAATTGGAAAATGTTAAGCGCAAATTCAGCGAGCCTATAGATGATTATCTTAACAGGTTCCGTCTGTTAAAGGCAATGTGTTTCACACAAGTTCCTGAACACGAGTTGGTCGAAATGGAAGCAAGAGGATTGGACTTCTCTATCAGAAAGAAGTTAGATCCCCAATATCTAAGAGACATGGAACAACTGGCTGACAGGGTTCGACAAGTGGAGCGTTTGAAGATTGAAAAAGCAAGGGCTAACAAAAGCCACCGGAAAGAAAGAGTGACTTATGTCGAAGCATGCTTAGATGAAAGAGATGTAGAAGATGACTCTTCAGAGGTCGAAGAGAACGAGATAGATCTTGCAGAATTAAAGCAAGAACCACCTTATCCTTGTAAAAGGCTAACACCTGCGAACGGGAAGAATCCCGTCGAACCAGGAAGGAATGACAAATTCCCAAAGAAAGCCTATATCTACGACATCACCAAGTGTGATAAAATCTTTGACTTATTAGTAAAAGATGCCCAGATGATAGTGCATCCTGGCGCTAAAATTTCTCCGTTAGAACAACAGAAGAAAAGGGTTTTTTGTAAATATCATAATTTTTTAGGCCATAAAACCTCACAATGCTATCTTTTCAGGGATTTGATACAAAGTGCAACCAAGGAAGGAAGGTTGAAGTTTGGAGAGAAGCCCAAGATGAAGGTCGACGCAGATCCTCTTCAGGTTGCTGAGACAAATTTTGTAGAGACTGTAGATATCAACATGGTGGACGCTGTTGAAATCGAAGAAGGTTATCTCGACAAAGTATCTGAAGATGCTCATGGGCTGGAGACTGCTGAGGGTCTCATGGGCCAGTTCGAAGGGAATGCTACTGATGGCAATACCAAAACTACTGGAAAACCTAAGACTACTGAGGGTCTTAGAGTCAAATTTGAAGAGCTGGAGATTGTTGAAGGTCACAAGTTCAAAGTTAACAAAATTGGGGACAGGGCTAAAGTTGTTGTCAAATCTAAGACTACTGAGGGTCTTAGAGTCAGATACGAAGAGCTTGAGAATGCTAAAGGTCCCAAGTTCGAAGTAAACATGGTGAATCTGAACCAACTATCCCCAGAGATGGAATATATTGAAAGACGTTTGAAGATGGAGGATGACAGGATATGAACTGGGCACCAGAAAGTAAGCCTGGTGGAATATCTTTTTCATTGCCATACGAAGAATCCTAAAGGACTAGTGTACCCAAGGTGCAGCGCAAAGAATGATCGAAGCGTTGCGACATACCAGAAAGTGTACCAAGAGAGGGCTGGAAACAACTGGAGGAATGCTAGAGAATTGTTGCCATACCCAAAAGTTGGAGAAAGCTTGATGGGATTTTTGGTTAGGTGTCATAAGACATGATCAGAAGTTTTAATGTGCCCATGGTGCAGTGTTGTTTATGACAGGAAATCAGCAGAAGCATTCGAATGAATTCCGTCTACACAATACTGGAACAATCAAAGGAGTAGCAGGGGCAAGTATGTAACCAATGCAAAAGGAATTCCAAAAAGGGCAGATAGCCCACACCCCAGAGTGAATCAACAAGTTACCTTCAAGCCACCATCCAACATCCCAATAGACAAATGGTTGGAGTCTAGTCAAAGCAAGGGGAGATGAAAAGGCAAAGGGAAATGGAAGAATTTCGAAGAAGGTGGCAGATCCGCATGGGCATACCGAAGACAGTTCCAGTCAACAAAGCAACAAGCCTATGTTTCTGAGAACTACAAAGGGAAAAACCCAATGACAAGGACCCAGTGGCGAAGGTACCAAAGGACCAAGAAGGCTCAAAGGGAACTCACCAGCAATAAGGTAGGGGAATCTAGTACGAATCAAACTCTATCTGCTACACTTGTCGAAGAGAAGCCACCAGCAAAAAGGAGGCTTTTTCCCCCCAGAAAGATTGAGGTATCCGTTGAAAGAGCTCCAAAGGAATAAACTAACAAAGATCCAACCAACGATGAGGACATGCTTACTGACAACTTCGACTCAGATGGGGAGTCCTCTCTGAATATCGTCTGCAATGTGGTTTCTGTACTACCACATGAATATGATCAAGTAACGGAGGTAGAAGATTATGAAGAAGCAGATGAATTAGAGATGGCAAATCACAAACATGTGTGCTATTATGTTATGAATAGTGGAGCAGTCAAATAACAGAACGTGTTCTTTGAAAAACCAGACCAAGGTATGAAGAACCATCTGAAGCCTCTCTTTATCAGGGGAAAAGTAGAACAAGTGGGGATCAACAAAATAATGATAGATGGGGGTGTTATTGTCAATATCATGCCTCAATTCTTGCTGAAGAGGATAGGTATATATGATACAGATATAAAACCTCATAATATGGTATTGTCTAATTATGAAGGAAAAATTGGCCATACACTTGGCGTTGTTCAAGTTGATCTCACTGCAGGAACCATCACTAGACCAACGATGTTCATGGTTATAGCGGACAAGACAAACTACAATTTACTCTTGGGCCGTGAATGGATTCATGGGATAGACGCAGTTCCCTCCTCAATGCACCAGCGCGTGGCAATTTGGAGAGAAGATGGAATTGTGGAAAATATTGAAGCAGACCAAAGTTATTATATGGAAGAGGTTAACCAGGTTGATCGAAGTAATTTTGATCGAAACTTGGCCAACATAGGGCCTTGCAGTGCTGCAGATGGCGCATATGCGCCAAACAATAATGTTATGTACTTTTTGACCCTGCATCCAAGGCATAAATTTTGCTGGGATAGAGAGACTTTGGGGCAGGAAGATGATGTATCTGGACTTCCAGGGATACGACCAACAAGCTAGGATGACGAAGACAGTGACCATGCCTGAATCTTCCTTCTTCAAAAAGATTTTGGCCTATTTGGCTGAAAACAGACTAAAAACGGCTTTAGAAGCCGAAGTAAAGATCGTGGCTATAAAGGCCAATGAAGAAACAAATCATGCAAAAGGACCTGGGATTTTCTTCAAGCCAAAACCCCCTGACGAAGAGAAGCCCGTCAAAGAAAAAGACCAAAGGCTAGATGTAATATATGATGATGGGCCTTTGGGATTCGAGAAGGATCCAGTGGCATCGAACACAAAGATGATAGCGCAGGACCCTCTTGAAGAAGTGGATCTGGGAGATGGGATTGTAAGAAGACCCACATATGTCAGTTCGAAGCTTAGTCCAAGAGCGAAAGCAGAAGTGATCCAGTTGCTTAAAGAGTACAAAGATTGTTTTGCCTGGGACTACGAAGAAATGTCGGGTTTAGGAAGGACCTGGTCGAGCTGAAGTTGCCCATAAAAATGGGGGAAAAAACCCATCAAACAGACACCAAGAAGATTTGCATCGGAGATCCTCTTGAAGATAAAGGAAGAAGTCGGAAGACTCTTGCGCTGCAAATTCATCCGCACCACAAGGTATGTCGAATGGATTGCAAATATAGTACCAATAATTAAGAAAAATGGATCTCTTAGAGTATGCATAGATTTTCGTGATTTAAATTATGCAACTCCTAAATATGAATATCCAATGCTTGTGGCTGAAATGTTAGTAGATTCTGTTGTTGGTTTTAAATATCTTAGTATGCTTGATGGGTATTCAGGATACAATCATATTTTTATTGCAGAAGAAGATGTGCCAGAGACAGCATTTCGATGCCCTGGGGCAACAGGCACCTATGAATGGGTGGTTATGCCATTTGGTTTAAAAAATGTTGGGGCAACTTATCAAAGATCCATGAACTCTATATTTCATGATTCCATAGAAACTTTCATGCAGGTCTATATTGATGATATAGTAGTGAAATCTATATCAGGATCTAGTCACCTGGATCACCTTCGCTAGTCATTCGAAAGGATGAGAAAATATGGCCTGAAGATGAATCCCCTTAAATGTGCATTCTTTGTGCAGGCTGGTGACTTTATTGGCTTTGTGGTCCATAAGAAAGGCATAGAAATCAACCAAAACAAAACAAAGGAAATAATGGAAGCAAAAGCGCCATCAACAAAGAAAGAGTTGCAATCACTGCTGAGAAAGATAAACTTCTTGCGAAGATTTATATCAAACTTAAGTGGTCGAACTAAAGCATTTTCTCCACTCTTGCGGCTGAAGCAAGGAGACTTTGCATGGAAAGAAGAACATCAAGAGGAGTTCGAGAAAATAAAACAATACTTGATGTATCCACCTATTCTAACGCCTTCTCAAAGAGACAAGTGCATGAGGTTATACATATATGCATCAGATAAAACTATAGGAAGCATGTTGGCTCAAGAGGATGAAAATGGCGTCGAAAGGGCCATTTACTACTTAAGTAGAGTACTGAATGACGCAGAGACTAGATATAGTTCAATAGAAAAATTATGTCTTTGCTTGTACTTCTCATGTACCAAGTTAAAATATTATATAAATCCAGTTGACGTTTACGTTTCCTCACATTTTAATGTTATTAAGCATATGTTGTCGAAACCAAATCTACATAGTATAATTGGTAAGTGGGCTTTGGCCCTAACAGAGTACTCTTTAACTTTCATGCTTTTAAAAGCAATGAAGGGGCAAGTAGTCTCTGATTTCATTGTCGACCATGCATTGGTCGAAACATCCCAGAACCTTATGGAGTTGGAACCTTGGATATTGTTCTTTGATGGTTCTACACATAAGGAAGGAGGTGGAATTGGAGTTTTGATTATTTCTCCAGATAAAATTCCAACAAAGCTTAAGTACAAAATAGACGGCCCCCCTTGTTCGAACAATGAAGCGGAATATGAAGCATTGATAGAAGGACTTGAAGCTTTATTGGAATTGGGGGCAACTAGTGTCGAAATAATGGGTGACTCTGAATTAGTAATCAAGCAAATTACCAAAGAGTACAAGTGCATAAAAGAAAACTTGATATTTTACTTCATGATAACAAATAGATTGCTCCGGAAATTTGAATATGTAGATATCAAGCACATCCCCAGGTTGAAGAATCAAGAAGCAAATGATTTAGCCCAGATTGCCTCAGGATATAAAGTATCAAAAGAAAATTGGAAGATTTGATTGAAGTATGGGGCAAGGTACTAGCTACTAAACTTTCTCCAGCAGATTCAAAAAACCCAAGTCTAGGTTATACAAACGAAGTACATTTCGAAGTATTAGCCATGGAGAATTTAGCAAATACAGATTGGAGAAATCCAATAATAAGTTATTTAAAAACCCACTATTAGACAATGCTATCCCACTATTAGTGAGTAGGTAGCATCGTCGTTGGAGTTTAAGGGTCAATTCGAATGAGGGACATACGGTCACTAAAGCAATGTTAGGATGCATTAGCGGTAACCCTAATGTCTTAAATCATTTGTTTGAGGCAACAATATCCGAGGCAAGATTTCTGAGGTAACTATGATCTTTTAGACAAGAGGACGACCTCTAAAACGACCTATACTCAATGACCGTGTACAAAGGTAACCAAGAGGGGTGTACCCTAAGAGTGTGCATGTGTGAGTGTGTTGTTTTCAGTTATTTTTATCTTTGCACATGTTAAGGGTGATCTAATTTGATTTTAAGATTAAACATTAAGTCTTGTCATGTAAACCCTATTATCAAACATCTAGCGGTTATAATTAGCAGAATTTAAAGTGCGAAAATTAAATTACAAGGCGTCGGGTATTTACATCGCCAAAAGCAACCCTTTGAAAATAAAATAAAGCGGTAAAAAGTAAATGTCATATTTAAACTATTACAAACCGGGAGCAGATACATCAATAATTAAATAAAGAAGAATAAATCGCGCGAGTGAAATTATATCGAATGCGAAATTTAGGGTTTTGACCCTTTTAAAAAGAAAAATGTTTTTGGTTATTTTTATTTAAGAAAAGAAATTAAATCCTAAATTAAATACTAGATTAGAAATTAAATAAATTAATTAAATGAAAAATAATTAATGACATATTTTTGGAGTTTTTGTTAATTTAAGAAAGAAATTAAAATAATTAAATTAGAATTAAAACCTAATGATTTCTAATTAATTTTAAATATTTACAAAATAAATTAAAGTTTCCTAATTAAAAAAACCTAATTAATTAGTTAGTGTTTATTAATAAAAATAAAATTCTGAATTAAAAAAGTATTTTGGTGATTTTTTTATAAATAAAGAAAATTGGTTTATTGGATAGAAAATTAATTAAATAAAAATAAAGTAAATAAGTTAAATAAATAAAATATAAAGAGAATGAGAAATTGGGCCTGATTTGGGAGGTGTTAAAAGCAATTTTACTGGCCCATTAAGTTGATCCGTTTGGACTTTTGTAATCTAGTGTATGCGCGTTGACTGGCTTATGGTGTGCCCTTGAAACTTGACCACCAGATCTGGCCATCTGGCGCTTTGAGGAGTGAGGGAGTATGGTGTGTCTTAGGCTGGCATGTGCACTGGATCATCTGCAAGAAAATATTATTGAGAAAATGGGGGACCTGGGATTTGAACCCAGGTCCTGAAGGGATATCCAATGCCAAGCTTGCCACCACGCCATGTTGTTTCAGTTGTTAGTATGATACAAAATAATTATAATATAAGAAACCAAATTCCATTGGGTAAATATAAAAATAGCGCGCCAAATTTGAATGGACTAATGGGGATGTGACACGCATTGTCCCTGACCTCCAACCGTGGCTAAAAGATACAACCACTTATACCAACGGACAGAGGTCCGTCGCTACAAGCCTGTCCCCCTTCAAAACTTTGTACCGGCCATGAAAACGGATTCTAAGACCAGGGTTGAGCTCGTCTCAACCTCCTGGATGCAACCATGCCCATATCTGAGGCCAATTATCCCTGAAACAAGAAACCCTAAAAACAAGAACAAAAGCCTAATAATGGTGGATCTTGCTACTGGTCAGATAAACAAAATCAAATGATGCCAAAAGCTTGTAAAGGACGTGGTGATCACAAATATGCTATCAATTCATATCAACCATGCCTAGATTGAAAAATACGAAATTAAGAACAGGGCCATGTTACGAATGACTTACAGTGTGTATGAGGGTCTGAGAATGCGTGGTTTGGATTGGTTTCGCTTGTGGAGATGGCCAGCAAACGATTGAGATACTTGCCAATCCCTAAAATGACCTCTAACCTTGATTTCGGTCCCACACTTTTTCCTTCTTTTTGCAAGTTTTGTTCTGCCTCCAGAATTACTCTCCAACCTTGGTTCTTGTGTCTCTCGCCTCCTTATGTATTGTACAATACATTAGGTCAAAAAATTATGTCCAAATCTTCCTCCATTGATGATTTTGAGATTTGATTTTATCCTCCATTAAAGCTTTCCAAACTTGGCCTAAATCCAATCTCTTTAGGCATAATGACCTTGATACGAGTTTGATTGCAATGCTAGCTATAATTGGAGCCTGAAATGATCACAAGATCTTTAGTTTTCAATGTTTTTGATTTTATGTGATTTTATTTGATTTAAAATGAATTAATTCAAATAAAAATCAAATTAAATAATAAAAATAAGATATGGACACATGGCCAAGGCTAGAGCACGTGGGCAATAATGCAAACTCAAAACAAGGGGAAAAAATGGGCCCATTTGGCAAAATTTGATGTTTTGGGGATAGTTGACTTTTGGAAATTTTGCAAAAAAGTCCAACTTCAATAAGGCATAACTTCTTCAATTTTGACTCTTTGGAGGTGTTTCTTGACTTTTTAGAAAGATTAAGATGTACTCTAATCAACCCTTTTGGTATCATCTCATTTTGATATTCCATGCTCAAGTTAGAAGCTTTGACAAAAAAGGTGTTTTTGTTGACTTTCAAAAATGACCTATAATGTCAAAATTCATAACTTCTTGTGAATGCATATTTTGATCTTAGAGTATGAAGATGGATTGTAGGGAATTTCTTCCTATTAAAAATGAGCTTTGGATGGGTCATTTCTCATAAATTATGAGAAAGTTATGCTTAGTCAAAGTTGGGTTGACTTTTCCTACAAAACCCTAATTTAGCAACTTTTGAATCTTGGTGAATTGTGAGCAATCCTTGATGAATCATGACCAACCCTTGATCAAATGATGAAATATCCTTTAAAATGAGAATGTTTACAAAAGATCTTGAAGTTTGACTCTATTTGGGTCACAGTTGACTTTTGCCCTAGCACAGTCGACTTTTGGACCTTTGAGCAATTGACTGAGAAAACTTTCTCTGCAAGGCTTGAAACTTGGCATGGATGATCTTGAGAACATATTAGTACATTGGTGATCACTTGGGGTCACTTGGACTCAAGGATCTTGATGCAATGTGAAACCTAGTTTGGGGTAAACTGCCTTAGGAGAGAGATTGTCTGACCAACTCTTGGGTTGTCTTGAGCAACTTGGAGATCTTTCTTGCAATGTTTTGAGAGACATGAGAGGGAAAATTTTGGGGTACAACACTATGTCTCTATGTAGATGATTTGTTGATAACAGGTAGTTGTAAAAGTTAGATCGAAGACTTCAAAGGTGATCTCATCAAGGAATTCGAAATGTCTGATTTGGGTGAGATTTCATATTTCCTTGGTATCGAATTCTACAAGAGCAGTAGAGGTTTGATGATGCATCAAAGAAGATATGCATGAGAAATTCTCAAGAGGTTTGAGATGGAAGAATGGAATTCAACTTCGACACCTACAGAACCAAGACTGCAACTATCGAAAGGTGCAGATGAAGATGATGTTGATCCAACCCAATACAGAAGACTTATTGGATCATTGAGATAGCTTTGCCATACAAGGCCTGACTTAGCATATAGTGTAGGTATGGTAAGTAGATTCATGCAGAAGCCAAAGGTATCACATCTAGCAGCAGTGAAAAGGATACTGAGGTATCTCAAAGGAACTTTCGATTATGGCATTTTGTTTCCTGCAGCTGGTAAAGGAAAAGAATGCAAGTTAGTGGGATACACTAATTCGAGTTGGTGTAGTGATGCTGAAGATCGAAAGTCAATAGCAGGATATGTGTTTATGCTAGGTGGTGCACCAGTTGCTTGGAATTCAAGAAAGGAACCAGTATTGGCATTATCATCATGCGAATCAGAACACATAGATACTTTTCTTTGTGCATGTCAAGGAACTTGGATGGTAAACTTGGACGAAGAGATAACAGGGAAAGATCATGGAGCAATTACCATGAAGATCGACAGCATGTCAGCTATCAATCTGGCGAAGAATCCAATAGCACGTGGTCGAAGTAAGCACATCGAAATGAGGTTCCATTATCTTCGAGAGCAGGTAGTAGATGGGAAAATGAATTTAGAACACTACAGAACTGAGAATCAGATTGCAGACATCACGATGAAGGGAGTGCAAGTCGAAGTATTCATAAGACTAAGAGCCATGATGAACATATATAGTTTAGACACAATGAATTAGGTAGTTGTTGGCTGAAGATTTTGATAATGTTATTTAGAAGCCAAAAGAGTTAAATGTTCTGATCGAAATAGAATTGAACGCCAAATTTCGAAGTTGCAGAAGCAGTGTTTCGAATAAGTGTGTCAAAGCTTGAAGCTTCGAACGGCAATTATGAGAACATATCCAAAGGAGTCTCGAAACAACAGCGAGGCTATGTTTGGGAAAAGCGTTCGAAACGGAGAAACACCAAAGCATGTTAAATTCAAATGGAAGCGAGACTTTCAAAGTTTGAAAGTTATGTGTTGGAGCATTTGGGGACACGTGGAAAGATGAAAGAAGCATTGTCCTGCATGTTCGAAACGTGGCATAATCCTATAGCAAGACCGTTAGGGTCGAATTAGTATAAATAGGAGTCTTAATATTAGGATTTCTGTGTGTCATATCTATTATACAAAATACTCAATAACATTCAAACTACCACATGGCTAGGGAAACGAATGCAAGAGAAATGTATGTATGATAGCACCATGTATTTCTAATTTAGTGAAAACCTTTTTACCATTTCCAGTACTTCCTTTATTCCTTTTGTCAAACAACATTTACAAGTTTTCTTATTCACAGCCTTTTTACTTCGAAATCTCTTCCTCAAAATCTTACACTTTAATGTTATCTTTATGTTTCGAGCGTTTTATATTTCTGAAAACCATCACATTTTCCATACCTTTACGTTCAAGTCTTGTTCTTCGAACGCATACTTTTACTTAAAATCATTTATAGATTTCTTGCATTAAACGTTTATCCTTCTTTTAAAACTTTTATGTTCCAGAAACCCTTTATGTTAACCGTTTTTGTAAGTCGAAACCATTTACTTCATTTTCATGCAGTTTTATATGTCTTTACAATTCAGCATTACAATTAGCATCTATTCGTGTAACTTAGTTTTTATACACATTTTGACTACATTTTTAGAGAGAGATCGAAATAAGCCAAACACTTATACAATATTGACCATGAATATCTGTTCGATTGTAAGAGTAACTTTAATATCCAAGGAGTCCTAGGATCAATCTAGTCGATCCTGTGAGTTACCAGAGGGATTGAATAACAGTAAGAAAGATTATTCGATAGTTTGGAAGACTAGCGGTTGTTTACCAGAAATCACTGGAAACAAATTGGCACACCTGGTGGGACCAATAGTTGGATATCAGAATTAAGGATTATCGAGACGTAACCATTACAAAAACGTTGGAACCTAAGAAGTTTGCTGTTTTATGAACCTGAGAAGTGGTAAGATAACCAACAGCAACCAACCTTTATCCAAAAAAAAAACGTTTGGACAAAATGTCTAATTCAGACAATCAACAAGGGAACCAAGGTGGCCCACATGCGACAGGCACTAACGCGTCCATTTCGAGCGGAACATCTAATGCAATCCCTTCGAATGCACAGTCTGTTGCATCTTCAACCAGTAACATAGCCACCAATGGAATAAGTGGCATATCAACTAATAGTTCGATCTTAGGAAATACTGGAACTATGGGCTACCCTGGGGGATTCGTTCCACCACCAGGGACACAATCCCACTTCGCCACCCCATTAACTAGACCACCCGGTTTCGATGGGAATAGAATCAGAAATTCCTCTTATGGAATGCCAACATCTTTTATGGCAGGTTTACACAATTCCACATCGAATTCATCTCCCCAACTAGGGTCTGGGTCTGGTGCGAATCAGTTTATGACAAATAACCAAGGGTCAGTGGGTTATAGCACATTGCATATCCTAACCACAGATAACCAGTTGGCTTTTAGGCAATTGATGGATGACAGTAACCATAATATGATAGGGGTATTAGCGCAAACCATGCAGGAAATATTTGCCCCAATAGTGCAGAATGTGACTGTGACGAACAGGGAAAACGCTGATAATATGAGTCGAATAGCAGATTTCTTTGCTCCTACAGAAAGGCGTAGGCAGAATCAGGCGGGATTTCGAACAAACATGCCTGTTATAGAACAAATTGCTAACAACCCAATTTATAGACCACCCAGAGAAGAAGTTAACTTAGGGGCCAGGGCACCAAGATTAGAAGCCCCAATAATCCCGACTCCACAAAGGGAAGTTATGGAACCAGGGGCAAGGATCGAAAGGCCAGAAGCCCCAGAATTTCGAGAAGAACAACCTAGGGGAGTTGTTTTGGTTGGTCGAAATCAAGATGTCGATGTCGTCGTTCATAGGATTCGAAACGATAACATCCTGGCAGAAAACAACCTAACCACCATGATAGAGAGGATCATGGCCCAGAATGGCCTCAACACAGGAATGAGGAGGCCAAATTACGCTTCTCCGATATTGGATTGTATAATGCATACTGATTTACCAAGGGGATACAAAGTCCCTAAATTTACAAAGTTCGCTGGGGATACCAATGAGTCAACAGTCGAACACATAGCGAGATATCTAACCGAAGCGGGAGATATAGCCAATAATGAAGATCTCAGGATCAAATACTTCCCAAGTTCTTTGACAAAAAACGCCTTCACATGGTTTACCACTTTTCCCCCTGGGTCCATTGACACTTGGACTCTCTTAGAGAGATTATTCCATGAACAATTTTACATGGGACAATCGAAAATAAGTTTGAAGGAATTGGCGAGTGTTAAGAGAAAATTCACCGAACCCATAGATGATTATTTGAATAGATTTAGGCTGTTGAAATCCAGATGTTACACAGTAGTGCCTGAACATGAGTTAGTCGAAATGGCCGCTGGTGGTTTGGATTATTCTATTCGAAAGAAACTAGACACTCAGTATTTGAGGGATATGGCTCAGTTAGCCGATAGGGTTCGACAGGTCGAAAGACTAAAGGCCGAAAAAGCCAGAGTCTTTAAGAATAGCAAGAAAGAAAGGATTTCCTATGTTGGGACTGAGGAAGTAGAAGAATATCCTGAATTCGAATTCGAAGAGGTCGAAATCGACCTCGTTGAATTAAAACAGGCCCCGCCTTACTCCTGCAAAATGTTAGTTCCCACAAAAGGGAAAGATATTGTTGAAAATGAGAAAAGTGACAAATTTCCAAAGAAGGTTTATACCTTCGACGTCACCAAGTGCGACGAAATTTTTGACTTGCTTGTCAAGGATGGCCAACTAATTGTGCCATCAAATGTCAAAATACCTCCTTTGGATCAGAGAAAGAAGAGGGGATTTTGCAAATATCATAGTTTCCTGGGCCACAAGACCTCACAATGTTTTCTTTTCAGGGACTTGATTCAAAATGCGATCAAAGATGGCAGACTAAAGTTTGCTGATAAGGTGAAGATGAAAGTGGACGAAGATCCTTTGGACGCCGCAGACACCAACTACTCCGAGCCTGCATGCATTGGAGAAGTCAACATGGTGGAGACTGATCGAAGCGACGCCCTAACAGAAGAAAAGGATACTGAAGTTGAGAACTGGGTGATGGTCGAAGTCGGCGAGGAGGTCACTGAAGACATCCAGAATACGCCAGAGACTCCGATTGCTGCACCTGTAGCTGTTGCAGGAGAAACCCAGGCTACTGAAGGCCAAGGGAATCAAAACGAAGGATTAACACAAGTCACTGAAGGCTTGAGGCTGGAATTGGAGAAAGTCCAAATCATGCATCCAATTCCCCCTCAGAAGGAAATATGGGACACTCTAGGGGAACCCAGTGGAAAATTTGACTATCTGGTCAAATATTCTTCCCCAGAGAGTTCGAAGGTCCAGATTGAAGATATAAAGCCCACAGGATGGGGTGATGATGAAGCTAAAGAGGGGGATGTGGAAATAAATGTGGTAGACATGGAAAGGCCTCGCTCTGAGATGGAGGAAGTGGAAAAATACTTAGAAAAAGAAAAGTACAGAATGGGGGATAATCATACTGGAGATGCTAGTCTCAAAGATTATCTCATGACATGCCATAAAGGAGATTCAGGCATGATATTGTGCCCAAGGTGCAGCATCCTCTGCAACCAAAGAATTGCTGCGAATTTCGAAAGGGTACAGAGGGCTCGAATTGGCAACAATTGGCGCCAGGATAACCAGCTTTTTAGGTGTTATCCCAAGGCTGGAGAGAGTCTGTTGGAGTTTGTTTTTCGCTGCTACAAAGGGGCAACCAAGTGCTTGATTTGCCCAAGGTGTTCTGCTGTGTATGACCAAAGCATGGCCAGGGCCTTCGAAACGATTCCCTTCGCCCCTTGCTGGAACCATCAAGAAACTGCCCAGATGGGCCCACGTTTCGACAACAGATACAAACAGCGAAGGCCTGATAGCCCTCACCCCAAAGCTGCTCGAAGAGTGACTTTCAAACTCCCTGCTGAAGTGCCAACCGATAGATGGCTACAAGTCAGAAATGACAAAGGCAAAGACAGATGGAGGAGTGCTGAACGAAATGCACGCCATGCTGTGACATACAAGAGGCAATTCAACACACAAAAAAGGGAGGAAATGAGATTAGAGAATTACAAAGGAAGGAACCCCATGTCAAGATCCCAGTGGCGCAGACAGCAAAGGATTCGAAAGGCTGAGAGAGAAGCTGTGGCAAACAAAGGGGATACTTCAACGAAAATACAAGGTGAATCTAGCACCAACAAACCAAAAAATCAAACTGAAGATAAACCTCCAGTCAATAGGAGGCTCTTCTCTGAAGAACAATGCAATGAACCAAAGGAATACACTCCAGGCCCGGAAGAGGACGAAGATATGATAACAGATAACTTCGAATTGGAGGGGGAGTCTTCATTCAACTTGAACTGTAACGTGGTATCTGTGCTTCCCTGCGAATTTGGGCAGGAAACCGAAATCAATGAATATGAGGAGGAAGACACCACAGATTTAATGAAACATAGGCCCGTGTGCTACTACGTGATGGACAATGGGGCTGTTGAGGAACAAAATGCGTTCTTCGAACGTCCAGAACCTGTAATGAAGAATCATCTCAAGCCACTTTTCATTCGGGTGAAAGTGGGTGTCCATGGTGTGAACAAAGTTCTAGTGGATGGGGGTGCTGCAGTCAATTTGATACCCCATTTCATGCTAAAAAGATTAGAGATCCGCGAAGGAGATATCAAGCCCCATAATATGGTTTTGTCCAATTATGAGGGAAAAGTGGGCAAAACACTGGGAGTGGTCCAGTTGGAATTGACAATAGGCTCAAGTTGCAGGCCCACCATGTTTATGGTGATCGAAGCCAAGGCCAACTATAACCTGCTGCTGGGAAGAGAGTGGATCCATGGCGTGGGGGCAGTTCCTTCGTCAATGCATCAGCGACTAGTTCTGTGGAGAGATGATGGAATCGTGGAAAACATCGAAGCAGACCAGAGTTACTTTATGTCAACTGTCAATTTAGTTGACAAAAGGGACTATGATAAAAATCTGGCAAAGATTGCTCCATGTGTTCCAAATGATGAGATGAACGAAACTAGAAACGCCCACTACTACATGACACTTCGTCATGACGGCCTTTACTGGGATAGAACAATAATCAGTGAAGAAGAGGAAGTCGAAAGCACTATACAAAAACGGCCAACAGGCTGGGACTTCGACAACCTTAGCCATGACTGAGTCTACCTTTTTCGAAAGGATTTCGGCCTATATGGCTGAGAACAAATCAAAAGCGGCCTTAGAGGCTGAAATAAATAAATCAACTATAAAGACGAATGAAGTCAGTGGGGAGGGTTCGAAATGCTCACCCTTCAAAGAGTCTGAGATGGATCAAAGGTTGGATGCCATCTATGATAAAGAACCCTTAGGCTTCGAAAGGGACCCCATAAACTCAGGTGTCAAAATGTTGGCACAGGATCCGCTCGAAGAAGTCAACTTAGGGGATGAAAAAACGAAAAGAGTAACTTACATAAGTGCTAAACTTAGCCCAGGCCTCAAGAAGAAAGTGATCGAAGTCCTTAAGGAAAACAAAGATTGTTTCGCATGGGATTATGATGAGATGCCTAGTTTAAAGAGGGAATTGGTCGAACACAGACTGGCAATTAAAGATGGCAAGAGGCCCATCAAACAAACTCCCAGAAGGTTTGCACCAGCGGTTCTCACAAAAATTAAAGCTGAGATCGAAAGGTTGCTGCGCTGCAAATTCATCAGAACAACAAGGTACGTTGAATGGTTAGCAAACATAGTACCCGTTATTAAGAAAAATGGTTCTTTAAGAATTTGCATAGATTTTAGGGATTTAAACACTGCAACCCCTAAGGATGAATATTCCATGCCCGTGGCAGAAATGCTAGTAGATTCTGCTGCAGGGTTCGAATACTTGAGTATGTTAGATGGATACTCTGGGTATAACCAGATTTTCATTGCTGAAGAAGATGTTGCAAAAACAACATTTCGTTGCCCAGGAGCCTTAGGCACCTACGAATGGGTGGTGATGCCTTTTGGTTTAAAGAATGCTGGGGCAACTTATCAAAGGGCAATGAATTCAATTTTTCATGATTTCATTGAAACCTTCATGCAGGTTTATCTTGATGATATAGTCATCAAATCTATATCTGCAGAAGCACATTTGCATCATTTAAGCCAATCATTCGAACGAATGAGAAAGCATGGCTTAAAGATGAATCCCCTTAAATGTGCATTTTTTGTGCAGGCTGGAGATTTTCTTGGTTTTGTGGTCCACAAGAAAGGAATCGAAATCAACCAGAACAAGACCAAAGCCATAATGGAGACGAAAGCACCTGCGTCAAAAAGGAGTTGCAATCTTTGCTAGGGAAAATTAACTTCCTCAGAAGATTCATCTCGAACCTGAGTGGAAGAACCCAAGCTTTCTCTCCGTTACTTCGTCTGAAGCAAGGTCAAGCCTTCGAATGGAACAAAGCTCACCAGGAGGCGTTTGACAAAATAAAAGAATATCTTTCTCAGCCTCCTATTCTGTCTCCACCATCATGGAGGAAGCCCATGAGATTGTACATATCTGCCTCCGAAGTTAGTATAGGTAGTATGCTAGCACAAGAGGATAACAATGGCGTCGAAAGAGCCATATTGTGATCGGTGGATCTGGAACTGACTGTTTAACGCTGGTTCGCGAAATGTCGCGGAAGCAAGAGTCGCCACCGTCTTTTATTTTCTCCAAATGGAAAGGACAAAAGCACAGAAAAATTCCTTAAAGAGATTGCTCTCGGTTCGGGAGGTAGGTTATAGAAAGGGAAGGTATTAGCACCCTTTCTATCCATGGTTATCCATGGGCTCTTAGATACTTGCTCATTTGTGTTTTCAAAAATGGTTTGTTTGCTTTTCAATGTGGGTTTTAAAAAGTTTCTTTGAAAATTCCAGTTCGACTCTTGTATCGGTCCTCAAGAGTGTTTGAAAAAATGCTTTCGAAAGCTTTTTTGAAAATGTGTTGGTGTGAAAAGTATTTTTTAATTTGTTTTGAAATTAGAGCAAGTATCTACGAGAACCTACCTACCCTAAGGAATTCGTCTGTGTAAATGCCCTTTAAAGTAATGCCATCCCACCATTGAGAGGTAGGTAGCACCACCGTTGGAGGTGTTCGGGTCAATTCGAGTTTGTAGGGACATGGTGATCACCAGAGCAATGGGAAGACACCTTAGAAGCTACCCTCATGCCAGGTTCCCGGATCATGAGGACTTACTAAGACGTCCTCTACTCGACGATCACCTTTCGAAGGCAAGGCAACAGTGAGGCGTACCCTAGGGGTGGTGTGTGCGATTTGTGGGTCGTTTTCATTGATATTTGTCTTGTCATGTTCATTGTGATCTACGCTTGATTTTATTTAAGTCCATACATTCTTTCATGCTTATTTAACAGTTAATATTTGCGGGAAAAGTAAATCTAACGCTATTACAAATGGCGCGGGTCCACATCGCCAAAATTAAACCGGACCCGATTTAACAGAAAATAAATAAAGCAAAGGAAATAAAAGTGCGAGAAATTTAAATTGTCCGAGTTACATGGCTTTGGGAGAGATACATAATTATTTAAGCGGAATAGAATAAATGTGCGAAATTAAACAGTTACGAACGAGGGCGTTGGACCCTTTTGCAAAAAATTAAAGTTAATAATGGAATTAAAATTAAGAATTAAAAGAAAAATGTTTTTTTTAGTATTTTTGTGTTTTTTAAGATTTAAAAGAAAAAAGAATTAATTGAAATTAACTAACCCTAATTCTAATGGTTTTTAAGTTTGTTATGAAAATATTAAAATATAACCTAAATTAAATCTAAGTTAATTTATGTACAATTTAATTATGAAAATAAAATAAGTAATATTATTATTATGACAAAAAGAAAAATTGAAAGGAATAAAATTTATTAAACCTAATTCTATATTTTTGGATTTTTAGTTATTATTAAAAAGAATTAAAATTGCAAAAAAACCTAATTATACTAAATTCAATTATACAATTTTCTTATGAAAATAATTAAAATAAAAATATTTATTACATTTTTGTCCTTTCTGATTTTTATGATGTTTTTATATTTTATTATGAAAAAGAATTAAAATTGCAACCTAAATTAATATTAAGTTAATTTACATGTTAATTTATTTATGAAAATAATTAAATTAAATATCTATTATATTTTTTTGCCTTTTCTGCTTTTTATGATGTTTTTACATTTTGTTAAAAAAACAATTAATTAAATTAAGACAACAAAACAAATAAACAGATAATTGAAAATAAAATAAAACATAAAGAAAATTAAAAACATTGCAAACCAGGGGGGGGGGGGGGGGTTCAGTCCCAATTGTAAGGTGTAACTTGGAATAGTCTGGCCCAATTAAGCATGGCCTTCTTTGACCTTTTTTGCTAGCCTGCTTCAGCATTGACTGGAGTTCATCATGATCTCTAATCCATGGCCTTTAGATTGATGGAGCTAGACGCGTGTATGGCTCTGATCTGGGGGCGTATCATGGTCTTCAATCCAAGCGCTATACATGAACATTAATTGAAAAGAAATAAATGGAAAGGAAGAAGACCTGGGATCGAACCCAGGTCGTTGATGTTACCAATCCACACGTGCACCGCTGAGCCAAGTTAATGCGTTTGTTAAACAAATAAACGATAAATATAATAAAAGAAAAGAACACGTTAACGGATTAAAACGCGCGAAATTCAAAACTACGTATCACACGCTGCCACGGATTCGTCTTCTCCCTCATCCTGAAAAACAAACAACATAAGAAACGGTTTTTACACCGTTGCAGAAAAGGTCTTTACAGAAAATAGCGATTAGCGTTGGGGCCATCATAAATTAGGCGCAATAGTTGGTTTGTGATCGTTTGAGCATTCTGAAGCCAATGGTGGTGGTCTTGAGGGTTAATTTTCCCTTATTGCAAAAGCCCCAAATTTCAGTCCTGCAAAACCCTAGAAATCGCGCATGGTAGAATCACATATGATGCATAATAATCCAATTAAATACAATGGTTAGCTTTAAAACCTTGTTATGAATATGAATCAAGTAATATATTTCACAAATAACGCATAGAATGGAATGTATGATTATGCAATTCGTTTGATACAGTTCTGGTTCCAGGTACCGATTCTTGGAGTTTTGATGGTGGTTTCTGATTGGAATGTGTTCAGGAGACCACAAGGAAGCTATTGAGACAAGAATGGAGGCTTGAATCGACCTCTAGAGTGCTTTTCAGTTTTGCTTTTTTTGGAGAAAAATCAAGTTTCACAATGGCTTTTTGGGTGCAGCTTAGAGTGTCCTTTGATTAGGTTTTGATTCAAGCATATGTAGTGAACAATTTAGGTCAACAAAACTGGCCAAAATCTCTTGCATTCAAGGATTTCAATATTTGATTTTCCAAGATCTTCCATATCTTTTTTTCATGTGTTATTTGTTCAATCATGCTCAAATTAAACCAAATCTTTCCATGTTGGGATGTGCACGAAATATTGAGTCTAGAATGTGTACAAAAAGATTTTTTAGGTCAAGTTTTATATTTTCCACATATTTATATAATTTAAATGAATTAATATGAATAATAATTCAAATAAATAAATAAAAAATGAGAAAATGCTTCCCTTTGGGCCAAGTGGTCGTGCATATGCTTGGAATGATGAATCATGGAAGAAAAATGGGCCCATTAGCAATTTTAGGTCATTTGGATCAAAGTTGACTTTTCAAAATATCCAAAAATTTCCCAACTTCCACAAGGCATAACTTGCTCAATTTTTAAGCTTTTCTCATCTTCTTGGACATTTTGGAAAGGTCTTTGAGTCCTCTAACCAATGCCTTTGATCCCATGTCATTTTGATTTACCAATATCAATTTATGGCCTTTGACTTAAAGTCCCTTTTTGTTGACTTTTGAAAATGACCTATAATGTTGAAATTGATAACTTTTTGTGAGAGCATTTCTTGGACTTGAAGTATGAAGATGAGTTGTAGGAAATGTCTTTCTATTCAAAATGAGCTTTGGATGGAATTTTTCTGATAATCCATGTGAAAGTTATGCCCTGGTCAATTTCAGTTGACTTTTTCAGCTGTCCAAATAAGGAAATTTTTGCATCTTGATGATTTTCTGAGCCAAATTTTGAGAATCATGATCAAGCATTGATCAAATGATGTTTGTGGCTTCAAAATGATATGTTGACCAAAAATTTGAACTTTTGACTGTCAAATGACCATTTTGCCCCTACAGTTGACTGTAGTGCAATTTAGGGTTTTGACTGTGCAATTTTGAGCTGAATGCCTTGAAACTTGATATGAGGATACTTGACCACCTTTGTAGGCATGTGAGACTTGATTGGGCCTCTGAAACTTTCAATTTCTTGATCAGGACACAAACCCTAATTTTGACTGTATGGGAGACTGTTGAGCTGTGCAACCCTTGGGGAATTTTGTGACTTGGCTTGGCAATTTCTTGGAGAATATGGGAGGGAAAATTTTGGGGTGCAACAGTTGCCCCTGTTCAATCTTCTTAGACCTGAGGATGCAGATTGGCTGACGTGCCTTTCGTAATCCGAGGGTAGAAGATGATTGGACACTAGAGTGCCCAGAAATTTGCGCTCGCATAGTAGCAGTGATGATGGGGGAATGGGCTTATAGATGCCATTTGGAGATTGCTGGATAGGGTGATGGGCTTATAGATGCCATCTGAATGTTGATTGCGTAGGAGATTCCTTAGCGAGAACCTGCATACCTGCAAAAGACAAATGAGTACCTGACACGTTGCAGGAGCTGATTTTAGATGTTTGGCATAGATATGTCCTGACTGGTTACAGGAGCTGAGTCTGGAGCTTCATGAGATGACGAATGAACCAGGTATGGTTACTGCCTTAGCATGAATGGTAAGAGAACCTTGGGCGACTTTAATCTCAACAACGCTCGTTGAGAAAAATCTTGGTGGGAAATACCATCTTCTCAGGATCGGAACTAGAACCATAGGCCATTATAATCTGAAAGGGAATCACCTCACTCGCCGTTGGAGAGAGAATCATAGGAAAAGGAATTGTCACCTCACTCGCCGTCGAAGAGGGGACCATAGGAGACTATCACCTCACACTCATCGTCGGAGAGGGAAACATCTGAAAAGGGATTACCACCTCACGCACTTGCCGGAGAGGGGACCATAAGAGACTATCACCTCACACTCATCGTCGGAGAGGGAAACATCTGAAAAAGGAATTACCACCTCACGCACTTGCCGGAGAGGGGACCATAGAAGACTATCACCTCACACTCATCGTCGGAGAGGGAAACATCTTGAAAAAGGAATTACCACCTCACGCGCTTGCCGGAGAGGGGACCATAAGGATATTATCACCTCACACTCATCGTCGAAGAGGGAAACATCTGAAAAAGGAATTACCACCTCACGCACTTGTCGGAGAGGGGCCCATAAGAGACTATCACCTCACACTCATCGTCGGAGAGGGAAACATCTGAAAAAAGGAATTACCACCTCACGCACCTGTCGGAGAGGGGACCATAACTTCTGCTGAGTCTTTATCAGAAAAATCTGTTGGGAGTCGATTTAGCTGGACTAGAGAAGGCTCTGAAATATGTTTAAGCATTTTAACTGCGTCTTTCCTGAAAGGTAAAGGTCAGTCATATGCAATGCATGATATGGATCACGCGATGATGTTCTCAACATAAATGAGATTTGTATGATGCGTTTATGCATGCTATAATGATGTATATGATGTTTTATGAATGTTTTCGTCTAGGAAAATAAATCCTTGACGGGTGCCGGGAAGTCATATCCTGGGCTGATGTTGGAGAATAAGCTTTTGCTTCCGCTGGGGATGATAACTGCAAGAATACCAGTAGGAGAAGATGACTCCGTTGAGGAATAAACTTGGCAAATGGAAGATTCTGCGGGGAGAAAAGATACTCTGACGACCATGCTGGGAAGCAATACTCTGTGGGGAGAGAGAGGCCTTGCTGAGTATTGATAGTAACTTGCTGGGGAAACCCTTGTTGTTGGAAGTGTCGATGGACTTCGCTGGGGTAAGAAGGCTTTGTTGACGACGCTCTTTCCGGGGCTTTTGGCTGAGGATAACCCAGTTTTATCCTGTTAAGGAAATAACTCTTTAAATCCAGCCGGACGACGCGTTCGTGCTTTCGGGAGGGGATAAGCTTCCAGAATCTGCTGGGGATACGCTTGCTGTTTGGGGATATGAATTCCAATTTTCTTGGGGAAAACTGGGTTGGACTTTCTGGGGAAGTTTTGGACTGTAATGTTGTAAGTTGAAAGAGGGAACCTATGTAGGGTTGCTTGATGTCGAGTCCGTGTAAAACTTCGTTTTTTGGAAAGGGAGAACCTGTGTAGGGTTTCTGGGTGACGAGTCCATGTAAAACTGCATCTGGAAGAGGGGGAACCGGTGTAGGATTGCTTGGTGAGGTAAGTTCATGTAAAACTTCTTGATGAACCGGGGTGAGGTTATCTTGAACTAAATCCATGTAAGACTTCTGGAGGAACCGGGGTTAGGTTACCTTGGGGTAAATCCATGTGAGATTTCTTGACGAACCGGGGTAAGGTTACTGGAGACGAGTCCATGTGAGGCTTCTGGGGGAACCGAGGTTAGGTTACCTTGAGATAGATCCGTGTGAGATTTCTTGACGAACCGGGGTAAGGTTGCTTGAGATAAACCCATGTAAGATTTCTAGAGGAACCGGGGTAAGGTTACTTGATGAGTTTGTGTAAAAACTTTTTGATGAACCGGGGTTAGGTCATCTTGAGCTGAATCCATGTACGACTTCTGGAGGAACCGGGGTTAGGTTACCTGGATAAGTTTGTGTAAAAACTTCTTGATGAACCGGGGTTAGGTCATCTTGAGATAGGTCCATGTAAGACTTCTGGAGGAACCGGGGTTAGGTTACTTGGATAAGTTTGTGTAAAAACTTCTTGATGAACCGGGGTTAGGTCATCTTGAGATAGGTCCATGTAAGACTTCTGGAGGAACCGGGGTTAGGTTGTCTTTAAATCCGTGTAAGGTTTCTGGAGGAACCGGGGTAAGGTTACCTTGAGATAAATTCGTGTAAAACTTTAGGAGGAACCGGGGTAAGGCTACCTGGAGGTAAGTTCGTGTAAAACTTGAGATAAATCCGTGTAAGACTTCTGGAGGAACCGGGGTAAGGCTACCTGATTTTTAATGCTGATCTGGGATTTGTAAAGGTAAATGGTAATCATCTTTATATTGACCTTAGTGTTTTGGTTGACAGAGCAACTAGATCGCCTGGACGACTCATTATTGCCCCTGTTTCTGAGGTGATAGGGAGAAGATACCTTGGAGGTCATCTGACAACTCTTCTGGCAGACAAGTGACGAGATGCCGGGACATAGTTGTACGCTTAAATCCCTAATTTTTGCCTGGACCGCCCTTTCGGGTTTTCAGTCCACCGGGATACCCATTTTTGCCCAAGCCGCCTTTTCAGGTTTTCGACTTGCCGGGTGTACAAATTTTTCGTTTCATCCCTTATTTTTGCCCGAACCCTTTTGGTTCGACGGGAAGCCCTTATTTTGGCCTAGGTATGTCAACCTAGCGGGTCTTTGATTATGCGTAGTATTTTTCGACTATGTCCACGTTCTCAGAAT
Organism: Vicia faba; assembly: GCA_948472305.1. Taxonomy (NCBI): domain Eukaryota; kingdom Viridiplantae; phylum Streptophyta; class Magnoliopsida; order Fabales; family Fabaceae; genus Vicia; species Vicia faba. The sequence continues at coordinate 41,196 of CATIWC010002257.1, read as the reverse complement.
GTAGGGAGTTGCCCCCATTGGAAGCATTTTGTCATGCCCCAGATAATGGGCAATGCTCCTACTGTGCCCCTTGATTGGAGGTACTTTTGTTCACAAGGTGTTCATCGTGCGAATTTCCCTGCTGTTCAAACAAATAGTCATATGCAAACAAGGTTATTTTAAGAATGCAAAGGCCTATGTCTGTCTTGAATATTTTGAAAATGCATTTTTTGTAATACAATGCGGTGTCAACTCAAGATTTTACCGCAAACCTTCAGGAGTCAGGATACCTTCGTAACAGTATGCTTTCGAACTAACCCATGCTTCAGCTAGGACTTTTAAGGGTTATAACGTGGCCTGGTTCATGGTTCAAGAAACAAAGGATAAAGGCTCAAATTATTTATACCCACCCGCTCTTCGTGATGTTCTCCAAACCTACACTCAGCTGATCATACGTTAGACCTTGTTTGAGTTTTTTGCTCTGATTTTCCGGTGCTGGTTCAGATGTTGGTGATTTCTTTTGCATAGGCAGTCATTTTTGCTTTGGTTGTGAGACCTCTTGCTTGATTTTTGTTATCCCTTTCTTTTTTTGACTGAACTGTTTCCTTTTTGGGATTACAGTCAGCGGGATGCCCCAGTTTGGTAAGTCTTCTTTATTGGTTTTGACTTTTTGGGCTTTTCATTTATGATTTTTTTTGATAATGACTGCCTGTCCTTATGATTGTTCTGAACCATCACTGTCTTTTGTTTTTGAAAAACTCATTTGGTGCCATTCATTGTGCACTTGGATCAACTGAGAGAACTACCCTGCCCCAGGTTATGATTAAGGGTTTTGATTTTCGAAAATAAAAACTCCTACTTCTTTGGCTCTGATGGGTTGACGAGGGATTATCATCCTTATAACTCCAGTGTTTAGGGATTGAAACAATGCATGTACCTCATCAGCGGGGTTTGTTCAAAAGCATACTGTAGATTGTGGTATCGTTTTCGTCATCCTCCCTCAAGAGGTTTAGAATTTTCAATTAAGAGTTGACCATTGCAAAAATATGAAAGCAGTCTTAAGCATAGTAAACATAATTAAATCAAGACAGACATGTGTAATGCATTCATGAAATAAAAGAGTTTAACATGATAATTGTTTATCTGAACAAGAAAAGAAAAATACAACTTGAATTCAAATGAACAAAAATCTCTCGATCCTAGCCATGTTTTGGCAATGGAGCAGTGATCACGTTGGGAGTCTCGGTAGGCTCGAACTCGATCTCTTTGGCGTCGATCATGTTCTGAATTTTGTACTTTAGTGCCCAACAGTCCTCAGTATCGTGCCCCGGGCTATCAGAATGATAAGCACACCTCGCTTCTGGGTTGTAGCTTGGAGAGGAAGTCTTAGGATTTGCAGGAGGGTTGATCACTGCAATCAGGTTCATCTTCAACATGTGTTGCAGTGCTTGTGACCATGGCATGTTAATGTTGGTGAATTGCCTCTTAGGCCCGTCCGGCCTTTGCTGGTTTCCCCTTTGTGGTTGACGGCGTGGTGCAGAACCAGAGATCATGACTGCCCCTGCATGTTGATCACGGCGACTCTTTTGACTGTATGCAGCATTAGATTCCTTCTTTCCCGTGTAAGGCTTTTTATGAATATCAGAAGGTGTGGCCTCTTGAATTTTCCCACTCTTGATACCAGCTTCAATTCTTTCACCAGTCAGGATGAGGTCGGTGAATCCAGCAGATGAATTACCGATCAGGTGGTTGAAGAATGGCCCGGATAGGGTCCCCAAGAACATATCAACAAGTTCCCGGTCAGTTAATGGAGGCTGTACCCTTCCAGCAAGGTCTCTCTATTTCTGTGCATACTCTTTGAAACCTTCGCCTGCACCTATAGACATTCCCTGAAGCTGAGTGCGTGTGGGAGCAAGGTCGGCATTGTACTGGTAATGCTTGTAGAAAGCAGTGGCTAAGTCTTCCCAGGTACGGATGTTGGCTCCATTCAATTGATAAAACCACTCGAGCTGAGTCCCTGAAAGACTCTCTTGGAAGAAATGGATCCATAAGTTTTTGTCAGCTGTATAGGGTTGGATCCTCCTTGTGTAAGCCCTGAGATGCAACTTAGGACAGGATGCCCCGTCGTATTTAGCAAAGGCAGGTGCCTTAAACTTGTGCGGGATTACTACCCCAGAAGACAGACCTAGATCCTCGAAGTCCAGGCCGGGCACTTTTCGTATCTCCATAGCACTGAGCCGGTCTTCCAACTGTTTGTACTTATCCTCAGCCGGAGGGTGTTGTTCGTCGTTGAAATCTGTCTCGTTGTCGGAGACCACTGGACTAGGCACCTCTCTCTCATGGTGACTGCTTTCCCTCACAGACGGAGTAGTCCTCTCAGTTTCAGTCTGCGGTGTGTTCCCAGATCTGCGTCTAGGGCTGAACAAAACAGTCCTCTTCTTCTTCTTTTCCTTCTTCAAGAGCAGAGCTTTCAGATCTTGTTGCCCCTGGGTCAAATTCATGATCAGCCCTTGGAACTGGGCGTTCTGAGCCTGGAGGGCCTTGATGGACTGCTCAGCGGACGATTCAGGATTCATGACGATCGGCTGAAATAAACAGCGAAGAAGGGTAAGCAACCTGTCAAAGGGATACCTGCAATGCAATGAGATGTATGACATGCATGCAATGATTTCAAGGATCTCGCGGGGTAAACAGAGAAACTTGTTAGAGCTGGGAACTGGTAACTTGATTGAAGGTATTTCATGTTGTTGAGAGTCCTTCGTCAAGGGTCAAAGGCTCACCATATCCAGTGGGTCATAGCCCCTGACAACCTTGGCTAGAGGAAAATAAATCCTCTTTGCCCCTTGCTAGATGTTTGATTCATCATGACCTGCATCACAAGTCCTTGAGATCCTTGAAATAGGTTAGGATGTATGCAATGGTATGATGTCATGATGCATGGGGTAATGTAGGTAACCCTGTTATGAGTCCCCATTAAGGACTGCAAACCAAAACCTGCAAGAAACTTAGTAAACCTGTCATGAGTCCCAATTAAGGACTAAAACAAACCCTGCAAGAAACTTGGTAAACCTTGTTATGAGTCCCAGTTAAGGACTATAAACAAAACCTGCAAGAAACTCAAGTGTCAGATAACGAGCATGCAAGTAGTCAAGTTGGAAGTCACACAAGAGAAACCCTTAGAGTTCAGGCCAGCATGGGGTCTGGGTATTACCCTCTTGAAGTTGGTGGGTTCAACCTGTCCTATTAGAAGTAACTGGGTTCTAAGGGTCCCAATATCACAGGATTGCTTTCATTGTTCATCGTTTCGATTTAGCCACTGAACTGGCGACCGAAATATTCCAGGAAAGCAACCCTCAATTAAGTGTAGTATCGAGTATCAACCAACCTCGGACTGCACCAAAGTCAGTTATCTCACTACCCTAAAGAGGCCAAGACAGTCCAATTAAGGTTCCTAAGGTCTGTTGATGCTTCACGACACCACATGGAGGCCCCGTACTCTCCTTGACTGAACTCAAGGGTTACCGGTACACACCAAAGTGCCACATCAATGTAGCAGACTATTTCAACCATGTCGGTATACCCCGCACAGTTCCCTCACAGCCTTGTTGCTACTTTCTAAGAAGGTATCCCCAGATCTGGGTTAGGATCTATAGAACTCCCAAGACAGTCCCACAATTTAAAGCAAGCAAATCAATACAATTGAAAACACAGTTATGAACTATCCCTAAGGTACACCTCACTTTAAGTTTAAGTCCCCAGCAGAGGCGCCAGTTCTGTGATCGGTGGATCTGGAACTGACTGTTTAACGCTGGTTCGCGAAATGTCGCGGAAGCAAGAGTCGCCACCGTCTTTTATTTTCTCCAAATGGAAAGGACAAAAGCACAGAAAAATTCCTTAAAGAGATTGCTCTCGGTTCGGGAGGTAGGTTATAGAAAGGGAAGGTATTAGCACCCTTTCTATCCATGGTTATCCATGGGCTCTTAGATACTTGCTCATTTGTGTTTTCAAAAATGGTTTGTTTGCTTTTCAATGTGGGTTTTAAAAAGTTTCTTTGAAAATTCCAGTTCGACTCTTGTATCGGTCCTCAAGAGTGTTTGAAAAAATGCTTTCGAAAGCTTTTTTGAAAATGTGTTGGTGTGAAAAGTATTTTTTAATTTGTTTTGAAATTAGAGCAAGTATCTACGAGAACCTACCTACCCTAAGGAATTCGTCTGTGTAAATGCCCTTTAAAGTAATGCCATCCCACCATTGAGAGGTAGGTAGCACCACCGTTGGAGGTGTTCGGGTCAATTCGAGTTTGTAGGGACATGGTGATCACCAGAGCAATGGGAAGACACCTTAGAAGCTACCCCCATGCCAGGTTCCCGGATCATGAGGACTTACTAAGACGTCCTCTACTCGACGATCACCTTTCGAAGGCAAGGCAACAGTGAGGCGTACCCTAGGGGTGGTGTGTGCGATTTGTGGGTCGTTTTCATTGATATTTGTCTTGTCATGTTCATTGTGATCTACGCTTGATTTTATTTAAGTCCATACATTCTTTCATGCTTATTTAACAGTTAATATTTGCGGGAAAAGTAAATCTAACGCTATTACAAATGGCGCGGGTCCACATCGCCAAAATTAAACCGGACCCGATTTAACAGAAAATAAATAAAGCAAAGGAAATAAAAGTGCGAGAAATTTAAATTGTCCGAGTTACATGGCTTTGGGAGAGATACATAATTATTTAAGCGGAATAGAATAAATGTGCGAAATTAAACAGTTACGAACGAGGGCGTTGGACCCTTTTGCAAAAAATTAAAGTTAATAATGGAATTAAAATTAAGAATTAAAAGAAAAATGTTTTTTTTAGTATTTTTGTGTTTTTTAAGATTTAAAAGAAAAAAGAATTAATTGAAATTAACTAACCCTAATTCTAATGGTTTTTAAGTTTGTTATGAAAATATTAAAATATAACCTAAATTAAATCTAAGTTAATTTATGTACAATTTAATTATGAAAATAAAATAAGTAATATTATTATTATGACAAAAAGAAAAATTGAAAGGAATAAAATTTATTAAACCTAATTCTATATTTTTGGATTTTTAGTTATTATTAAAAAGAATTAAAATTGCAAAAAAACCTAATTATACTAAATTCAATTATACAATTTTCTTATGAAAATAATTAAAATAAAAATATTTATTACATTTTTGTCCTTTCTGATTTTTATGATGTTTTTATATTTTATTATGAAAAAGAATTAAAATTGCAACCTAAATTAATATTAAGTTAATTTACATGTTAATTTATTTATGAAAATAATTAAATTAAATATCTATTATATTTTTTTGCCTTTTCTGCTTTTTATGATGTTTTTACATTTTGTTAAAAAAACAATTAATTAAATTAAGACAACAAAACAAATAAACAGATAATTGAAAATAAAATAAAACATAAAGAAAATTAAAAACATTGCAAACTAGGGGGGGTTCAGTCCCAATTGTAAGGTGTAACTTGGAATAGTCTGGCCCAATTAAGCATGGCCTTCTTTGACCTTTTTTGCTAGCCTGCTTCAGCATTGACTGGAGTTCATCATGATCTCTAATCCATGGCCTTTAGATTGATGGAGCTAGACGCGTGTATGGCTCTGATCTGGGGGCGTATCATGGTCTTCAATCCAAGCGCTATACATGAACATTAATTGAAAAGAAATAAATGGAAAGGAAGAAGACCTGGGATCGAACCCAGGTCGTTGATGTTACCAATCCACACGTGCACCGCTGAGCCAAGTTAATGCGTTTGTTAAACAAATAAACGATAAATATAATAAAAGAAAAGAACACGTTAACGGATTAAAACGCGCGAAATTCAAAACTACGTATCACACGCTGCCACGGATTCGTCTTCTCCCTCATCCTGAAAAACAAACAACATAAGCAACGGTTTTTACACCGTTGCAGAAAAGGTCTTTACAGAAAATAGCGATTAGCGTTGGGGCCATCATAAATTAGGCGCAATAGTTGGTTTGTGATCGTTTGAGCATTCTGAAGCCAATGGTGGTGGTCTTGAGGGTTAATTTTCCCTTATTGCAAAAGCCCCAAATTTCAGTCCTGCAAAACCCTAGAAATCGCGCATGGTAGAATCACATATGATGCATAATAATCCAATTAAATACAATGGTTAGCTTTAAAACCTTGTTATGAATACGAATCAAGTAATATATTTCACAAATAACGCATAGAATGGAATGTATGATTATGCAATTCGTTTGATACAGTTCTGGTTCCAGGTACCGATTCTTGGAGTTTTGATGGTGGTTTCTGATTGGAATGTGTTCAGGAGACCACAAGGAAGCTATTGAGACAAGAATGGAGGCTTGAATCGACCTCTAGAGTGCTTTTCAGTTTTGCTTTTTTTGGAGAAAAATCAAGTTTCACAATGGCTTTTTGGGCGCAGCTTAGAGTGTCCTTTGATTAGGTTTTGATTCAAGCATATGTAGTGAACAATTTAGGTCAACAAAACTGGCCAAAATCTCTTGCATTCAAGGATTTCAATATTTGATTTTCCAAGATCTTCCATATCTTTTTTTCATGTGTTATTTGTTCAATCATGCTCAAATTAAACCAAATCTTTCCATGTTGGGATGTGCACGAAATATTGAGTCTAGAATGTGTACAAAAAGATTTTTTAGGTCAAGTTTTATATTTTCCACATATTTATATAATTTAAATGAATTAATATGAATAATAATTCAAATAAATAAATAAAAAATGAGAAAATGCTTCCCTTTGGGCCAAGTGGTCGTGCATATGCTTGGAATGATGAATCATGGAAGAAAAATGGTCCCATTAGCAATTTTAGGTCATTTGGATCAAAGTTGACTTTTCAAAATATCCAAAAATTTCCCAACTTCCACAAGGCATAACTTGCTCAATTTTTAAGCTTTTCTCATGTTCTTGGACATTTTGGAAAGGTCTTTGAGTCCTCTAACCAATGCCTTTGGTCCCATGTCATTTTTATTTACCAATCTCAAGTTATGGCCTTTGACTTAAAGTCCCTTTTTGTTGACTTTTGAAAATGACCTATAATGTTGAAATTGATAACTTTTTGTGAGAGCATTTCTTGGACTTGAAGTATGAAGATGAGTTGTAGGAAATGTCTTTCTATTCAAAATGAGCTTTGGATGGAATTTTTCTGATAATCCATGTGAAAGTTATGCCCTGGTCAATTTCAGTTGACTTTTTCAGCTGTCCAAATAAGGAAATTTTTGCATCTTGATGATTTTCTGAGCCAAATTTTGAGAATCATGATCAAGCATTGATCAAATGATGTTTGTGGCTTCAAAATGATATGTTGACCAAAAATTTGAACTTTTGACTGTCAAATGACCATTTTGCCCCTACAGTTGACTGTAGTGCAATTTAGGGTTTTGATTGTGCAATTTTGAGCTGAATGCCTTGAAACTTGATATGAGGATACTTGACCACCTTTGTAGGCATGTGAGACTTGATTGGGCCTCTGAAACTTTCAATTTCTTGATCAGGACACAAACCCTAATTTTGACTGTATGGGAGACTGTTGAGCTGTGCAACCCTTGGGGAATTTTGTGACTTGGCTTGGCAATTTCTTGGAGAATATGGTAGGGAAAATTTTGGGGTGCAACACATATACTATTTAAGTAGAGTGCTAAATGATGCAGAGACTAGATATAGCAATTTAGAAAAGCTATGTCTCTGTTTGTATTTATCTTGTATGAAACTCAAGTATTATATAAAACCTGTTGATGTTTATGTTTCATCTCACTTCGATGTCATCAAACATATGCTTTCAAAACCAATAATGCATAGTAGAGTTGGCAAGTGGGCTTTAGCCTTAACCGAATATTCATTGACTTTCATGCCTTTAAAAGCTATGAAAGGTCAAGTGATTTCTGATTTCATTGTGGATCATTCGTTGGTTGAGCAGACAAGCATGAGTTACGTCGAAATGCAACCATGGAAATTGTACTTTGATGGTTCAACCCATAGGAATGGAAGTGGTGTTGGAGTCCTTCTAATTTCTCCTGAAGGAATTCCAACAAAATTCAAGTATAAATTAGATGGTCCTCGTTGTTCGAACAACGAAGCTGAGTATGAAGCGCTCATTGTTGGACTTGAAGCTTTGTTGGAATTGGGGGCAACCAGAGTCGAAATTAAAGGAGACTCTGAATTAGTGGTCAAACAAATCACAAAGGAATACAAGTGCATAAAGGAAAATTTAATGGTATACTTCGTCATAGTCAATAGGCTATTAAGGAAATTTGAATACATGGATATTCAACACATACCAAGAATAGAGAACCAAGAAGCAAATGACTTAGCGCAGTTGGCTTCAGGTTATAAAGTATCTACCAAGAATTTTAAGGATTTGGTCGAATTAAGGGGAAGAGTTATGGCTACTAGATTCACACCATCGGATCTGGAAAGTATGAGATTGGGATATGCTGAGAAACAGGGATTCGAAATACTAGCCATAGATACTTTGTCAGATGCAGATTGGCGAAGTCCATTGAAGAGTTATTTAGCAGACCCAACTCTAAAGGTGGATAGAAAAACAAAATATAGAGCATTGTCATATCTCCTCATGGGGAACGAATTGTTCAAAAAGACCCAAGAGGGTGTATTATTGAAATGCCTAGGAGAGAGTGAGGCATATTTAGCATTGTCTGAAGTCCATAATGGGTCATGTGGGGCACACCAAGCAGGCCATAAAATGAAATGGTTGCTATTTCGATACGGTTTGTATTGGCCTAGCATGCTCAAACATTGCATAGACTTTGCTAAAGGATGTGAGGAGTGTCAGAAACATGCATGAATTCAACATGCCCCTGCAAGCGAGTTGCATTCGATCATCAAACCATGGCCATTTAGAGGATGGGCATTGGATTTGATAGGAGAAATAAATCTTGCTTCGTCCAAAGGACAGAAATATATCTTGGTGGGAGTAGATTATTTTACCAAATGGATCGAAGCTATACCTCTGGTAGTTGCTGATCAAGAGGCAATTATCGAATTTATACAAAAGCACATTATCTATAGGTTTGGATTGCCAGAAAGCATAACTACAGACCAAGGCTCTGTATTTACTGGTAGAAAGATGCAAGGATTTGCCCAAGAAATGGGGTTTAGATTGCTAACATCAACACCATATTATGCTCAAGCAAACGGACAAGTCGAAGCAGCAAATAAAATAATAATAGGATTAATCAAGAAGCATATTGGAAAGAGGCCAAGAAATTGGCACAAAACTCTGGACCAAGTGTTATGGGCTTGTAGAACATCTCCTAAGGAAGCTACTAACACTACGCCTTTCCAACTTACATTTGGGCATGATGCAGTATTACCAGTAGAAATCCATCTGCAATCAGTTCGAATTCAGAAACAAAACGAAATCCCAGCTGCATTATATTGGGAAATGATGATGAATGAATTAGTTGAGTTGGACGAAATTAGATTACATGCGTTGGAAATTTTGATGAGGCAAAAAGAAAGAGTGGCCAGAACATACAATAAAAGGGTGAAGAAAAAAGTATTCATTATTAATGACTTGGTTTGGAGAGTCATATTGCCTATGGACAAGAAGAATAAAGTGTTAGGTAAATGGTCACCTCATTGGGAAGGACCTTTTCGAATATTAAAAGTGTTCTCAAACAATGCATACGAAGTCGAAGAACTCTTGGATGATAAACGTGTCCTAAAGGTTAATGGGAAATATTTAAAGAAATATAAGCCAAGCCTGCGGGAGATTCGAATAGTAACAACGTAAACAAAATATTATAAAAAGCCAAGATGGCAAGATAGAATGCCAAAATGGCGTTGTTCGAATATTACATGTAAGAAACCAAAGTTATAGTCAGATAAACATCAAAATCTAGAAATAAGCATTATTTTTCAATCGATTAAAGGTGCTTCGAAATGTTTCAAGTTTCTGCTGAGCGAACCGCCTGGCACCTTCCAAGGTTGCCACTTCTCCTTTAAGTTGTTCTGCAGTCTCCATTTCTGCAAGCCCCTGGTTGAGAAGCTCTTCGAATTGGTTACCTGCAGGATTAGTTTCAAAGGCTAGTTGTTGTTCCTTAGCCTCCTTAACTTTCTGCTGAAGTTCCAGAATCTGCCTTTCCCAAATAAGAATGGACTCAGCTCGAGCCTCATATTCAGTTTTCGCCTGCTTCAGATGCATAGCTTGATCCTCAGCTTCTTGAGAAAGTTTCAAAGCTTGTTCGTAAGCGGCATCCATGGCAATGCGTTTCTCGTGAACCTTCTTGGCAGCAGATTCGTCTTGGAGAAGGTAGCCAGTTACGTTGTCCAGCAAATTCTGAAGATCAAACAAGAGAGTGCTAACTGGCAAGGAGCAGGTGGAAAGATTGACCTTTGTGAGCAGCTCCTTCATAGTATAGCAAGCAGTACTATCTTGCTTAAGCACTTCGAATATATCCACATTGAGAATAGTTCTCCTAATTTTGTTGAGAAGAACAACTCTTTCATCTGTGGGAAGAGGATAACTGGTTGAACTTGTGCCAGCCCTAGCGAGTGGGACGTCCCTCTGAGCCAACTTTGTCTTCACGTACCCAATGGGGTCATTTCACCTCAGAAGTTCCAGTTCCTCGTCAGTCATTCGAGACGGAGAGGATTGGGGGAATTCCACGCGTAGGGGAACCACGTTTGTTTCAACCTCTAGGGTTTCGTTGATTGCACCACCATCCCCTTCATTTGCTTCGTGCTCTTGATCTTCTTCATCCTCGTCCAAATCTACCACTTCGATACCATCCCTTTCGCCGCTATTTGCGTTAGATTCAGTCCCAGCAGTCGAACCGTCATTGACATTTTCCTCGTCATTGGCACTTTCCCCCTCAGATTCTTCGTCTGCAGATTCTTCGGCTCCTTGCCTAGAGTCAGTTTTCTCTTCTTCAGTCTGAGTGTCCTTTGGGTCCTCTTGAAGAGTTTCAAGAGGGGACTTTTGAAGAGAAGCCCTTTGTAAATCCTCTGCAGACGTTTGAAGTGTTGTTTCGTTCACCTCTTTTGGAGGAATGGAGGTACCTTGATCATCCTGCTGATCAGAAGTTCCAGCCAGAACCGCCACATTGGAAGAACCTTTGTTTTGGACCAAGTTGCTGGAATCTCCTTGAGGAGAGGAGTTGAGCGGAGCGGCAGCTCTGGATGGTGAGGTCGAAATGGTGGAAGTGGGATTCAAAATGTTCTGCAAGGAACAACAGAATGTTAAAGAAAAACATTCACCAAGGTAATAAGAAGTCAGTGTTGGAAACAATTTTTAGAAGTTCGATTTACCTGTGGACCCTCAGAGGAGAGGTTACTAGCTATACGTTCCAACGATGGGTTGGAGGTCGAAGGTGGATTTTTGGATTTAGGTAAGGGAGCAGCATCCCTGGAATCGAGTCCAGAGACACTAGTCGGAACAGTGCTTTTAGGAGTATCTTTCTTTAGCTTCTTCTTCGAAGCAGTATTTGAGTTTCCTCCAGCCTTGGGGTCTTCCCCAGTAGTGCTTAATTTCCGCTTCTTGGGAGTAGTAGGAGGAAGCTTGTTGGTCTGAAAGAATTTTAACGAAAAGTTAGATATAAACCACAAAGCTTGAGTGAATTCGAAACGTCAAGGCTAAGTGATTACCGTTGGAATTGGAGCACTTGTTGTTGTTGGCGTTATTGTTGTTGTTGTAGTTGCAGCAGTAGTAGTTGTTTCGGGTGGATTAGCTTTTTCGGTAGTTTCGATGGAGGCTTGAGAGGCACTCCCTTCCTTTGATTTCGAGGCAGCTGTCTTTATCCTGATAGCTGAAAATCAAAACAATTAAAGCAAAGGTTAAAGATATGGAAAATAAAAGACATTTGGGATTTTTCCCAAGCATTCGCACCTGTGCCTTGATCAGATTTAATTGACATGGAAGAAAGGTCGTATCGAAGGTGTCCTGGGAAATCATGAAGCGAGTATCGAGCCCATGTCACAGTCTCAGATGGCTTTGGTTTCCTTTGAAGATATTTGAACATCTCTTTGCAAGTAAACCACCATGGATATGGGGGAAACCAAGCCAGAGCCAGTTCTGAGGTAGGTAATCTGGGAAATTTAGGTGGATGCATTTCGAATGCCAACCTATACCTATCCTCAGGTGACAGCCCTGAAGGAAGTTTTAGCTTAGAAACTTTTTGTTTAAATTTTTCCTTCAAGGTCTCAGCTGCTTGATGCACAGTGGAGTCCAAGCGCGTGGGGTCGTAAGTAGTTTCAAAATAATTTTGAAAAGCTTTAATCTCTTTGGCATGAGTAAACATACCTATCTTTGCTGGTACCTGCACATCGAAGGCATCAATTAGTTTCTGTCGAATCGTAAGAGTATCGAACATGCAAGTTTGATAAAACTTAATCCACCACTCCAAAAATCCTTTAGCCGCGAGATGGGTAGGTTCGAAGGCTATCAGCTCAAATTGGGCAAAGCCTTGATATTGTTCTTGCTGGATCTTGGCTTCCCTTGCCTTGAAAGTTCGGCCAGAAGTGATGGCGCTCTCAGTTTGGAACAAAGGTTCAGGAATCAGTTGGCATAAGCCAAACTGCCTCGAAACGAAGTTTGGTTGGTAGGCAAAGAGAAGAATTTGGTTCTTGGCTGGGGTTATCCTTGAAGAGATGAGTCTAGGCAGCAAGAAAGCTCTCCATACATCCTGAATCTCCTTGCTCTTGATGTCTTCTGAGAGAGCCATGGTGAACCAAGAAGGTCCATGAGCCCTCGAAGCAAAAGGCGCCATGCTCTCTTCGAACTTGTGCCTTTTGGAGAATATCATGATGTACTTCGAGAATTGAACCTTGAAGTCATCTTTGTCATCATTAGGAGTTAGTCTTCGAAGCCTAGTGCCTTCGACTATCCTATCACTTATTTCAGAATCTTGTTCACCAATGGTATTGGCGGTTGATAAGGAAGGTTCGAACATGGCATTTAGCCATAGTTGGAGTAACCAAAATGGGCCAGCCAATAAAATGTTTTTGGAGGTGTGGGATTTGAGGCTCGAAACAGCTGACCTCAGGCTTTCATAGAGGTCAACTAAGAGTAATTCACTTAGGCACACTTTTCGATTTTCATGTAAATCCCTAGCTAGAGGAATGAACCTACTAGCTACCTGCAGGGATCTACTGCAGAAAACGTATCCAGACAGCCACAGGGTTAAGAAAGCAATGTGCTCTACGTCAGACACATTGTCCCCTTCAGCATGATAATGGCTGATAAATTTGGAAAAGCTGGCTAACTTGACTTCGAAGTCAATTATGCTTGAGTGCTCTTCGTTGTCAGGAACATAAGTTTCTCCCACTGGCGACAGCCCAGTAATGGCTGCTATATCGAAGAAGGTGGGGGTGATCATTCCACCTGGGAGATGGAAAGTGTTGTAGGTACTGTCCCAGAAATAAAGGGACGCGAATAGCAGAGGATGGCTGTAGGTGAATCCAGGTTTCGATAGCTTAATCAGGTTATAAATGCCTAATTCTTCCCATTGCTGGGATTTCTTGGCTTCTACTTTTGTGAACCAATTTTGATAAGCGATATCAGAAGTAGGGCAAGATCGAAATGGCTTAAAATTTCTTATTACATAATCCAAAACAAAGGGGTCCTTGGGGGGAACGGTTGGGGTTTCTACGGCATTTGAACTAGGAGATTCTACTGCCCTAGGGGCATCCATTTTGTTGAATAAGGGTTTGAAGCTATAACAGACGGGAAAAATTGTCCTGGTGTCCTTTAATATTTCAAAAACTGTAAGAGGGCCATTTAAGGCTAACCTCTTACCAGCAACGTGGGTAGGAATGAGTACCTGTGATGCGTACAACATTTCTTTTTTCTTTGGAAATCATTTGAGGAGCAAGAGCAGATTGGCCTTGAATGGTGATGATTTTACTCTCCATGGTAGCTCTGTAGTTTTCCTTTCTTCTTGGAGACTTTCTTGAGTTGGGATGAAGTAGAAGAAGACATTTTGGAAGATGTTTGAAAGCTTAGATTGTTTTATGAGAGAAGGAGGGCAAAAATTCAGAGTATGAAAGGTTTAGAGTGTAAAAAGAAAAGAAGAAGATAAGTTGACGTTTTATAATGGGGAAGTTTAAGCATCCACCGAATAGAAGTGTGATACGTGGAGATCATGGGTTGGTATGATGAAGAGGTGGCGTGAAAATTAGCATAGGTAATAGGCGTGATTAAAAAGGATAATCATTACTTATAACTGCACCACGCTGTGAAGTGACTCCGGGCGGTTAAGGAATCCAAAAGGTGTTATGATGATGTGACTGGAGTCAAAGGCATTAAATGTTACGATGATTCGAGAGTCCTATCAAAATCTTGTGTAAATGTTTAAAATAGGTATTTCTCAAAGAAATCGAAATACATATTTTAAAGGGGCAATTTGTTGGCTGAAGATTTTGATAATGTTATTTAGAAGCCAAAAGAGTTAAATGTTCTGATCGAAATAGAATTGAACGCCAAATTTCGAAGTTGCAGAAGCAGTGTTTCGAATAAGTGTGTCAAAGCTTGAAGCTTTGAACGGCAATTATGAGAACATATCCAAAGGAGTCTCGAAACAACAGCGAGGCTATGTTTGGGAAAAGCGTTCGAAACGGAGAAACACCAAAGCATGTTAAATTCAAATGGAAGTGGGACTTTCAAAGTTTGAAAGTTATGTGTTGGAGCATTTGGGGACACGTGGAAAGATGAAAGAAGCAGTGTCCTGCATGTTCGAAACGTGGCATAATCATATAGCAAGACCGTTAGGGTCGAATTAGTATAAATAGGAGTCTTAATATTAGGATTTCTGTGTGTCATATCTATTATACAAAATACTCAATAACATTCAAACTACCACATGGCTAGGGAAACGAATGCAAGAGAAATGTATGTATGATAGCACCATGTATTTCTAATTTAGTGAAAACCTTTTTACCATTTCCAGTACTTCCTTTATTCCTTTTGTCAAACAACATTTACAAGTTTTCTTATTCACAGCCTTTTTACTTCGAAATCTCTTCCTCAAAATCTTACACTTTAATGTTATCTTTATGTTTCGAGCGTTTTATATTTCTGAAAACCATCACATTTTCCATACCTTTACGTTCAAGTCTTGTTCTTCGAATGCATACTTTTACTTAAAATCATTTATAGATTTCTTGCATTAAACGTTTCTCCTTCTTTTAAAACTTTTATGTTCCAGAAACCCTTTATGTTAACCGTTTTTGTAAGTCGAAACCATTTACTTCATTTTCATGCAGTTTTATATGTCTTTACAATTCAGCATTACAATTAGCATCTATTCGTGTAACTTAGTTTTTATACACATTTTGACTACATTTTTAGAGAGAGATCGAAATAAGCCAAACACTTATACAATATTGACCATGAATATCTGTTCGATTGTAAGAGTAACTTTAATATCCAAGGAGTCCTAGGATCAATCTAGTTGATCATGTGAGTTACCAGAGGGATTGAATAACAGTAAGAAAGATTATTCGATAGTTTGGAAGACTAGCGGTTGTTTACCAGAAATCACTGGAAACCGTAGTGTGTTAAATTATAATTCAGTGTGTCGAAACTATGTGTCGAAAAGATTTGATTTGTTTTAGATTTAAATAGATTTGATTTAAGTCTAGAATAGATTAGATTTGATTTAGTAACAAAATAGATATTTTGAACTTTGGGCTTTGGGTGTAAGCTCGATTATAAATAGAGGGAGTAACCCCAATTTTTGTAAGCAAGTCAATCAAGTCATTCACAGTATTTTGCAGTTGCAAAGTGAATAATAAAGTTTTTACAGTTTGTGAGCAGAGAGAAACTCAGCAGAAATTATTTGTCTTGTCTTATTTCTTTGTTTGTCTCATAATTAAATTGTCATTGTGGTAGAAATTCATCATAGACTTTGGTGAGTTTCCAACAGAATTTAGTTATCTATGTTATACAACATTTAATTTGTTTTCTTTTGCATCTTATGATGTTAATTTTATAAATTTAGAAAGTTGGACAAAAATTTTAAGTTTAATCTTATCTCTTTAATTTTAAGAGAGAGAAACTCTTGTAGTTTAATGTTTTGACGGAGATATATAAAATCAATTAAATATTATTCAAATTAAATATTAAATTTGGATATTTTTAGTCATTAATATATTTATTAAATCATTTTTAAATGGAGATTTTATTTTCAATTTTAAAGTTTAAGCGTTAAGAATATAAATTTAAAAAGGGATAACAATGAAACTAAAAAATCAATGAATTTAAATCAAAATTCAATTTTAAATACTAGGTTAATAATTCATTATGGATTACTTCTCTTTTTCATAAATTAATAATAACTCCAAAATTCATATATTTTAATCCCAAAAAAAAAAAAACACTAACTACCTAATCAATATCATTATATGTCGTAAAAGAATAAAATATTTCTAATTTTTCATGTATTAAACATGACTATTTGAGTCATGAATGTAATGTAAGAATGCATATTATATATATATATATATATATATATATATATATATATATATATATATATATATATATATATATATATATATATATATATATATATATATATATATATATATATATATATATATATATATATATATATATATATATATATATATATTAAAAATAGAATAAATAGATATACAAAAAAACATAATAAAATTATAATATTATTATTATTATTATTAAGTACAACTGACAGAAATAAAATTATCATGTGTAATACAGTTTAGGAATTTAAACATAGATCTTTT
This sequence comes from Vicia faba, assembly GCA_948472305.1. Taxonomy (NCBI): domain Eukaryota; kingdom Viridiplantae; phylum Streptophyta; class Magnoliopsida; order Fabales; family Fabaceae; genus Vicia; species Vicia faba. Next base: position 24,454 of record CATIWC010002257.1, on the reverse strand, counting down.
CTTGTTCTGCTGGTTTGTCTCCCTCACCCTCAGAGGGGCATGGTCAGAAATGTTAGGGGCAAGAACCTCAACAATAATATCATGACATTCTTAGAACCAATCCATGTTACCAATGATATGGTCAGAGTAAGTCACACCAGTTGTGAGTTTTTTTGTCCAAGTGTAATGACACCCTCTTGAGCTGGCTTCATACAACCCAATACTTTGCATCAGCTCTGCTCTATCTCTATACTCAGCTTCAGTGAAATTGTAACCACCAACCCTATCTTGGTTTGTCAAGACATTATTGTAGACACCTATGAGAATCCAAGGAGTCTTTATGTTAGACACAAAATTCTCCATTTTTTTCCAAAACAATCTTCTTTTTTCAAGTTGGTTGAAGACATAGACAATAGTGACATTGTACTGCATAATTTTTGCAGGCCATAGACCTTATCATAAATGAACTATTCAGCAATTTGCAGCACGTTGACATCCACCTCCTTATACTTGCGCATCAAACAAATCCTGCCATTCTCATGTTGAAACTCGTTATCTATGTTATACAACATTAAATTTGTTTTCTTTTGCATCTTATGATGTTAATTTTATAAATTTAGAAAGTTCGACAAAAAATTTAAGTTACATCTTATCTCTTTAATTTTGAGAGAGAAACTCTTGTAATTTGAAGTTTTGATGGGAGATATACAAAATCTATTAAATATTACTCAAATTAAACATTAAATTTGGATATTTTTAGTCATTATTATATTTTTAAAATCATTATTAAAACGGGAATTTTATTTTCAATATTAAAGTTTAAGCGTTATGAATATAAATTTAAAAAGGGATACAATGAAACTAATAAATCAATGAATTTAAATCAAAACTCAATCTTAAATATTAGATAAATAATTCATTATGGATTACTTTTTTTTCCATGAATTAATAATGACTCCAAAAGTCATATATTTTAATCACAAAAAAAAAAACACTAACTACCTAATCAACATCATTTTATGTCATAAAAGAATAAAATATTTCTAATTTTTCATGTATTAAACATGACTATTTAAGTCGTGAATGTAACGTAAGAATTCATATATATATATATATATATATATATATATATATATATATATATATATATATATATATATATATATATATATATATATATATATATATATATATATATATATATATAATATAAACAATATGATCTATTATATTGTGAGCAGATGATAAATTATATGACTTCTTTCTTCTTTTTTTAAATAGAGTAAAACTAACTTTTATCATTAATAATCAAAAGTCCAATACAAGGAGGATCTCACTTTTAACTTACACAAAAAAAATCATCAAAATAACTATCTATTTAGTCTTTTTTATCATTTGTTCTTTTGTAATTTTTTCTTTCTTTTTTCTTTTTATACTTATATACATTGCAAAATATATTATGTTGTTTAAATATATATATTATTATAAAACCATTAAAAATTTGTAACTAATACTATTCAATATTAGTATATTTGACATTAATTTTAATTTTTTAATCATTTGAGTGTGATAAAAGTTATGGGTATTTCTGTATATTAATACATGTGTTGAAATTTTATTGTTGTTGTAAACGAATATATAACTTAATTTTTTAAATATATATGTTATGTTTTAAAAAGTAATAAATAACACTCCAAATCATATTTAAACATTATCATCAATGATTTTAGGGGGTTATACTTACAACATAATTAAAGACATTGAAAATAAAGTATGCGTACGTTTCAAAAAACATAATAAACCAGAATAAATAGATATACAAAAAAAACATAATAAAATCATATTATTATTATTATTATTATTATTATTATTATTATTATTATTATTATTATTAAATACAACTGACAGAAATGATATTATCATATGTAATACAGTTAAGAATTTAAACATAGATCTTCTCTTGTTCTGCTGGTTTCTCTCCCTCACCCTCAGAGGGGTAAAGTCAAAAATGTTAGGCACAAGAACCTCTACAATAATATCATGATACTCTTGGAACCAATCTACCAATCATTTGGTCGTAGTAAATCACACCAGTTGTGAGTTTATTTGTCCAAGTGTAATGACACCCTCTTGTACTTGCTTCACACAACCCAATACTATCACATATGCTATATCGCTATACTCACAACTGCATAATTTGTACTGCATAATATTTCTAGGCATAGACCTCAGCATAAATAAACTATTCAGCAATTTGCAGCACGTTGACATCCACCTCCTTATACTTCCGCATCAACCAAATCCTGTCATTCTCATGTTGAAACTAGTTATCTATGTTATACAACATTAATTTGTTTTCTTTTGCATCTTATGATGTTAATTTTATAAGAAAGTTGGACAAAATTTTAAGTTTCATCTTATCTCTGTAATTTTGAGAGAGAAACTCTTGTAATTTGAAGTTTTGACGAGAGATATATAAAATCAATTAAATATTACTCAGAGTAAATATTAAATTTGAATATTTTTAGTCATTAATATATTTTAAAATCATTTTTAAAATGGATATTTTAGTTTAAATTTTAAAGTTTAAGCGTTAAGAATATAAATTTAAAAAGGGATAACAATGAAACTAATAAATCAAGGAATTTAAATCAAAACTAAATTTTAAATATTAGATAAATAATTCATTATGGAAATAATTCATTATGGAATACTTCTCTTTTTACAAAATTAATAATGACTCCAAAAGTCATATATTTTAATCACAAAAAAAACACTAACTACCTAATTAACATCATTATATGTCATAAAAGAATAAAATCTTTCTAATTTTTCATGTATTAAACATGACTATTTAAGGCATGAATGTAACGTAAGGATATATATATATATATATATATATATATATATATATATATATATATATATATATATATATATATATATATATATATATATATATATATATATATATATATATATATATATATATATATATATATATATATATATATATATATATATATATATATATATATATATATATATATATATATATATATATATATATATATATATATATATATAATATATATATATATATATACTTAAACAATTTTATAAAATGTTATATGATCTATTATATAGTAAGCAGATAATAAATTATATGAGTTCTTACTTTTTTTTTAAAAAGAGTAAAACTAACTTTTATTATTAATAATCAAAATTTTAATACATAGAGGATCTCACTTTTAACTTACACAAAAAAATATCATCAAGATAACTATCTATTTAGTCTTTTTTTATCATTTGTTCTTTTGTAATTTTTTCTTTCTTTTTTCTTTTTTATACTTATATACATTGCTAAAATATATTATGTTTTTTAAATATACAAATTATTATAAAATAATAAAATATTTGTAACTAATACATATTCAATATTAATATATTTGACATATATTTTAATTATTTTAATCATTTGAGTGCGATAAAAGTTATGGGTATTTCTTTATATAAATACATGTATTGAAATTTTGTTGTTGTTGTAATCAAATGTAATATTTAATTTTTTAAATATATATGTTATGTTTTAATTTTGAACTAAATTGAAATATATACTTTTATTGTCATATTTGTACATTGAATTTAATTAAACTAAGTGTATCTCCTACTTGATACTTACCATTTAAATATTATAATTAAATATTAAATATTTCAAAACAAATTTTAGTAAAATCAAATTCATTATGATAAAAAAAATCAGTTTCTACTTGATTGTAGTCTAGCTTCATCCTCATTGTAAAAAAATAAAAATAAAAAGTTATGAAATTCAAAAAAATAATTTAACTTTTTATATTAAATAAAAAAAATAGAAATAGACCATAAAAAAACCATTGTAAAATTCAAATAATATATAAAAAAATATGTCCTTAAAAAGTACACATAATTGATTTTCAGTGCAATAGAATATGAGAGAGAAATCAAATTTATTTAAATTTAAAATAGATATGTAACATGGTAAAATGGAGGACTTATTTGCGACACATGATCTCTTTGTAGATATATAAAACCAAACATTTGCTTTTTTTCTCTTCAAGACCTTGCTCCAATATTATACTATGTTACCTATGATTCATGGTATTTTCTCTTTGGATCAAATATTATTTTTCACTCAACAAAACAGTTCGGTAATGACATTATTCTAATATCCAATGTCACAACATCCTAACAGGCATATCACATTAATCATCCATTGTTGATTCTAACATCGTCGCAATCAACATATTTTAAATATTAAATTTATGGCAGAATTGATATTTGTTGATACAATAATATTATAAATATTTTTTATAAAAAAAATAACATTACACATTTTTACATCAATTAACAGCTAAAAAATAAAATATGTATAATTGTTAAAAAGAAGATGTTGTTCACAATTATTTCTAGCACATATTACATAATCTATAACAAAATATTCAATATAAATTTAATACTAATATAATATCAAGAACACAATACAAAAACAATTTTAAAAAGTAATGAATAAAATTCCAAATCATATTTAAACATTATCATCAATGATTTTAGGGGTTAAACTTACAACATAATTAGAGACATTGAAAGTAAAGTATCCGTACCTTTCAAAAAACATAATAAACCAGAATAAATAGATACACAAAAAAAACATAATAAAATCATATTATTATTATTATAATTATTATTATTATTATTATTATTATTTTTATTATTATTATTGTTATTATTATTATTATTATTAAGTACAACTGACAGAAATGATATTATCATATGTAATACAGTTTAGGAATTTAAACATATATCTTCTCTTATTCTGCTGGTTTCTCTCCCTCACCCTCAGAGGGGCATAGTCAAAAATGTTAGGCACAAGAACCTCAACAATAATATCATGATACTCTTGGAACCAATCTATGTTACCAATCATTTGGTCGCAGTAAATCACACGAGTTGTGAGTTTATTTGTCCAAGTGTAATGACACCCTCTTGTACTTGCTTCACACAACCCAATACTTTGCATCACATATGATATATCTCTATACTCAACTTCAGTGACATTGTAACCACCAACCATATCTTGGCTTGTCAAGACATTATTGTAGTCACCTACGAAAGTTCAAGGAGTCTTTATGTTTGCCCCCATACTCACCATTTTTTTTCAAAACAATCTTCTTTTTTCAAGTTGGTTGAAGACATAGACAATAGTGACATTGTACTGCATAATATTTCCAGGCCATAGACCTCATCATAAATAAACTATTCAGCAATTTGCAGCACGTTGACACCCACCTCCTTATACTTTCGCATCGACCAAATTCTGCCATTCTCATGTTGAAACTAGTTATCTATGTTATACAACATTTAATTTATTTTCTTTTGCATCTTATGATGTTAATTTTATAAATTTAGAAAGTTGGACAAAATTTTAAGTTTCGTCTTATCTCTTTAATTTTGAGAGGGAGAAACTCTTGTAATTTAAAGTTTTGACGGGAAATATATAAAATCAATTAAATATTACTCAAATTAAATATTAAATTTGAATATTTTTAGTCATTAATATATTTTTAAAATCATTTTTAAAATGGAGATTTTAGTTTCAATTTTAAAGTTTAAGCGTTAAGAATATAAATTTAAAAAGGGATAACACTGAAACTAATAAATCAATGAATTTAAATCAAAATTAAATTTTAAATATTAGATAAATAATTCATTATGGATTACGTCTCTTTTTCATAAATTTATAATGACTCCAAAAGTCATATATTTTATTCACAACAAAAAAACACTAACTACCTAATTAACATCATTATATGTCATAAAAGAATAAAATCTTTCTAATTTTTCAAGTATTAAACATGACTATTTAAGGCATGAATGTAACGTAAGGATGCATATTTTATATATATATATATATATATATATATATATATATATATATATATATATATATATATATATATATATATATATATATATATATATATATATATATATATAATATATATATATATATATATATATATATATATAAGCAATTTTTTAAAATCTTATATGATCTATCATTTTGTAAGCAGATAATAAATTATATGAGTTCTTACTTTCTTTTTTTTTAAAAAGAGTAAAAACTAACTTTTATCATTAATAATTAAAATTTCAATACATAGAAGATCTCACTTTTAACTTACACAAAAAAATATCATCAACATAACTATCTATTTAGTCTTTTTTTATCATTTGTTCTTTTGTAATTTTTTTTCTTTCTTTTTTCTTTTTATACTTACATACATTGCAAAAATATATTATGTTGTTTAAATATTCAAATTATTATAAAATAATAAAATATTTGTAACTAATACATATTCAATATTAGTATATTTGACATATATTTTAATCATTTGAGTGCGATATAAGTTATGGGTATTTCTTTATATAAATACATGTATTGAAATTTTGTTGTTGTTGTAATCAAATATAATATTTAATTTTTAAATTAAGTGTATCTCCTACTTGATACTTACCATTTAAATATTATAATTGAATATTAAATATTCCAAAACAAAGTTTAGTAAAATCAAATTCATTATGATTAAAAACAAATCAGTTTCTACTTGATTTTAGTTTAGATTCATCCTCATTGTAAAATATTATAACTAAAAAGTTATGAAATTCTAAAAATTAATATAACTTTTTATATTAAATAAAAAAATTAGAAAGAAACAAAAAAAAAAAACTATTATAAAATTCAAATAATATATAAAATATACGACCTTAAAAAGTACACATAATTGATTTTTAGTGCAATAGAATACGAGAGAGAAATCAAATTTATTTAAATTAAAAATAAATATGTAACATGGTAAAATGGAGGACTTATTTGCGATACATGATCTCTTTGTAGATATATAAAACCAAATATTTGTTTTTTTTTTCTCTTCAAGACCTTGCTCCAATACTATACTATGTTACCTATAATTCATGGTATTTTCTCTTTTGATCAAATATTATTTTTCACTCAACAAAACATTTCGGTAATGACATCCGTAATGACATTATTCTAATATCCAATGTCACAACATCCTAACAGACATATCACATGAATCATCCACTGTTGATTCTAACATCGTCGCAATCAACATATTTTAAATATTAAATTTATGGCAGAATTGATATTTGTTGTTACAATAATATTGTAAATATTTTTTATAAAATAAAATAACATTACACATTTTTACATCAATTAATAGCTAAAAAATCAAATATATATAATTGTTAAAAAAAAGATGTTGTTTACAATTATTTCTAGCACATATTACATAATCTATAACAAAATATTCAATATAAATTTAATACTAATATAATATCAAGAACAGAATACAAAAACAATTTTAAAAAGTAATGAATAACACTCCAAATCATATTTAAACAGTATCATCAATGATTTTAGGGGGTTAAACTTACAACATAATTAGAGACATTGAAAATAAAGTATCCGTACATTTCAAAAAACATAATAAACCAGAATAAATAGATATACAAAAAAAAAACATAATAAAATCATATTATTATTATTATTATTATTATTATTATTATTATTAAGTACATATGACAGAAATAATATTATCATATGTAACACAGTTTAGGAATTTAAACATAGATCTTCTCTTGTTTTGCTGGTTTCTCTCCCTCACCCTCAGAGGGGCATAGTCAAAAATGTTAGGCACATGAACCTCAACAATAATATCATGATACTCTTGGAACTAATCTATGTTACCAATTATTTGGTCAGAGTAAATCGCACCAGTTGGTAGTTTATTTATCCAAGTGTAATGACACCCTCTTGTACTTGCTTCATACAACCCAATACTTTGCATCACCTCTGCTATATCTCTATACTCAGCTTCAGTGACATTATAACCACCAACCCTATCTTGGCTTGTCAAGACATTATTGTAGTCACCTAAATTTAAGAAGTGTTTATGTTAGCCCCAAGACTTATCATTTGTTTTCAAAACAATATTCTTTTTTCAAGTTGGTTGAAGACTTAGACAATATTGACGTTGTACTGCATAATATTTTCAGGCCATATACCTCATTATAAATAAACTATTCAGCCATTTGCAGCACGTTGACATCCACCTCCTTATACTTTTGCATCAAACCAAATCCTGCCATTCTCATATTGAAACTAGTTATCTATGTTATACAACATTTAATTTGTTTTCTTTTGCATCTTATGATGTTAATTTTATAAATTTAGAAAGTTGGACAATTTTAAGTTTCATCTTATCTCTTTAATTTTGAGAGAGAGAAACTCTTGTAATTTAAAGTTTTGACGGAAGATATATAAAATCAATTAAATATTACTCAAATTAAATATTAAATTTGAATATTTTTAGTCATTAATATATTTTTAAAATCATTTTTTAAAATGGAGATTTTAGTTTCAATTTTAAAGTTTAAACATTAAGAATATAAATTTAAAAAGGGATAACAATGAAACTAATAAATCAATGAATTTAAATCAAAAATAATTTTAAATATTAGATAAATATTTCATTATGAATTACTTCTCTTTTTCATAAATTAATAATGACTCCAAAAGTCATTTATTTTAATAACAAAAAAAAAACACTAACTACCTAATTAACATCATTATATGTCATAAAAGAATAAATTATTTCTAATTTTTCATGTGTTAAACATGACTATTTAAGGCATGAATGTAACGTAAGGATGCATATTTTATATATATATATATATATATATATATATATATATATATATATATATATATATATATATATATATATATATATATATATATATATATATATATATATATATATAAACAATTTTATAAAATGTTATATGATTTATTATATTGTGAGCAGATAATAAATTATATGAGTTCTGACTTTTTTCAAAAAAAAAAGTAAAACTTACTTTTATCATTAATAATCAAAATTCAATGCAAAGAGGGTCTCACTTTTAACTTACACGAAAAAATATCATCAAGATAACTATCTATTTAGTCTTTTTTTATCAGTTGTTCTTTTGTAATTCTTTTCTTTCTTTTTTCTTTTTATACTTATATACATTGCAAAATATATTACGTTTGTTTAAATATACAAATTATTATAAAATAATAAAATATTTGTAACTAATACATATTCAATATTAGTATATTTGACATATATTTTAATTTTTTTAATCATTTGAGTGCAATATAAGTTATGGGTATTTCTTTATATAAATACATGTATTGAAATTTTGTTGTTGTTGTAATCAAATATAATATTTAATTTTTTAAATATATATGTTATGTTTTAATTTTGAACTAAATTGAAATATATATTTTCATTGTCATATTTGTACATTGAATTTTATTAAACTAAGTGTATCTCCTACTTGATACTTACCATTTAAATTATTATAATTAAATATTAAATATTCCAAAACAAAGTTTGGTAAAATCAAATTCATTATGATAAAAAAAATCAGTTTCTACTTGATTGTAGTCTAGATTCATCTTCATTGTAAAAAAATTAAAACTAAAAAGCTATGAAATTCTAAAACTTAATATAACTTTTTATATTAAATAAAAAAATTAGAAAGAGACAAAAAAAAACTATTATAAAATTCAAATAATATAAAAAAAAAATACGTCCTTAAAAAGTAAACATAATTGATTTTCAGTGCAATAGAATATGAGAGAAATCAAATTTATTTAAATTAAAAATAGATATGTAACATGGTAAAATGGAGGACTTATTTGCGACACATGATCTCTTTGTAGATATATAAAACCAAACATTTGTTTTTTTTTTCTTCAAGACCTTGCTCCAATAATATACTATGTTACCTATGATTCATGGTATTTTCTCTTTTGATCAAACATTATTTTTCACTCAACAAAACAGTCCGGTAATGACATTATTCTAATATCCAATGTCACAACATCCTAACAGACATATCACATGAATCCTCCACTATTGATTCTCACATCGTCGCAATCAACATATTTTAAATATTAAATTTATGGCAGAATTGATATTTGTTGATACAATAATATTGTAAACATTTTTTATAAAAAAAAATAATATTACACATTTTTACATCAATTAACAGCTAAAAAATCAAATATGAATAATTGTTAAAAAGAAGATGTTGTTTACAATTATTTCTAGCACATATTACATAATCTATAACAAAATATTCAATATAAATTTAATACTAATATAATATCAAAAACAAAATGCAAAAACAATTTTAAAAAGTAATGAATAACACTCTAAATTATATTTAAACATTATCATCAATGATTTTAGGGGGTTAAACTTACAACATAATTAGAGACATTGAAAATAAAGTATCCGTACGTTTCAAAAAATATAATAAACCAGAATAAATAGATGTACAAAAAAAACATTATAAAATCATATTATTATTATTATTATTAATACGTTCAACTGACAAATAATATTGTCATATGTAATATAGTTGAGGAATTTAAACATAGATCTTCTCTTGTTTTGTTGGTTTCTCTCCCTCACCGTCAAAGGGGCATGGTCAAAAAATTTTGGGACAAGAACCTCAACAATAACATCATTTACTCTTGGAACCAATCTATGTTACGAATCATATGGTCGGAGTAAATCACACCAGTTGTGAGTTTATTTGTCTAAGTGTAATGACATCCTCTTGTACTTGGAATTCAAGGAATCTTTATATTAGCCCCCAGATTCTCCATTTGTTTTCAAAATAATCTTCTTTTTTCAAGTTGGTTGAAGACATAGACAATAGTGACATTGTACTGTATAATTTTTCCAGGTCATAGACCTCATCATAAATGAACTATTTAGCAATTTGCAGCACGTTAACATCTACCTCCTTATACTTCCGCATCAACCAAATTCTGTCATTCTCATGTTGAATTTAGTTATCTATGTTATACAACATTTAATTTGTTTTCTTTTGCATCTTATGATGTGAATTTTATAAATTTAGAAAGTTGGACAAAAAATTTAAGTTTCATCTTATCTCTTTAATTTTAAGAGAGAGAGAAACTCTTGTAATTTGATGTTTTGACGGAGATATATAAAATCAATTAAATATTACTTAAATTAAATATTAAATTTGGATATTTTTAGTAATTAATATATTTTAAAATCATTTTTAAATGGAGATTTTATTTTCAATTTTAAAATTTAAGCGTTAAGAATATAAATTTAAAAAGGGATAACAATGAAACTAATAAATCAACGAATTTAAATCAAAACTAAATTTTAAATATTAGATAAATAATTCATTATGAATTACTTCTCTTTTTCATAAATTAATAATGAATCCAAAAGTCATATATTTTAATCACAACAAAAAACACTAACTACCTAATCAACATCATTATATGTCATAAAAATTAAAATATTTCTAATTTTTAATGAATTAAACATGATTATTTAAGTCATGAATGTAACGTAAGAACACACATAATAAATTGTGAGCAGATAATAAATTATATGAGTTCTTACTTTTTTTAATAAGAGTAACATTAACTTTTATCATTAATAGTCAAAAGTTCAATACCAGGAGGGTCCCACTTTTAACTTACACAAACAAAATATCATCAACATAACTATCTATTTAGTCTTTTTTTTATCATTTGTTCTTTTGTAATTTTTTTCTTTCTTTTTTCTTTTTATACTTATTTACATTGCAAAAATATATTATGTTGTTTAAATATACAAATTATTATAAAATAATAAAATATTTGTAACTAATACATATTCAATATTAGTATATTTGACATATATTTTAAGTTTTTTTAATCATTTGAGTGTGATAAAAGTTATGGGTATTTTTGTATGATAATACATGTATTTAAATTTTGTTGTTGTTGTAATCAAATATATTATTTAATTTTTTAAAAATATATGTTATGTTTTAATTTTGAACTAAATTGAAATATATATTTTTATTGTCATATTTATACATTGAATTTTATTAAACTAAATGTATCTCCTACTTGATACTTACAATTTAAATATTATAATTAAATATTAAATATTCTAAAACAAAGTTTAGTTAAATCAAATTCATTATAATAAAAAAAAAAAACAGTTTCTATTTGATTGTAGTCTAGATTCATCCTCATTGTAAAAAATTTAAACAAAAAAGTTATAAAATTCTAAAAATTAATATAACTTTTTATAATAAATAAAAAAAATTAGAAAGAGACCAAAAAAAAAATTGTAAAATTCAGAAAATTTAAATAAAAAAATATGTGCTTAAAAAGTACACATAATTGATTTTCAATGCAATAGAATATAAGAGAGAAATTAAATTTATTTAAATTAAAAATAGATATGTAACATGGTAAAATGGAGGATTTATTTGTGACACATGATCTCTTTGTAGATATATAAAATCAAACATTTGTTTTTTTTCTTTAAGACCTTGCTCCAATACTATACTATGTTACCTATGATTCATGGTATTTTTTCTTTTGATCAAACATTATTTTTCTCTAAACAAAACAGTTCGGTAATGACATTATTGTAATATCCAATGTCACAACATCCTAACAGGCATATCACATTAATCATCCAATGTTGATTCTCACATCCTAACAGGCATATTGTAAACTTTTTTATGGAAAAATAATATTACACATTTTTACATCAATTAACAGCTAAAAAATCAAATATATATAATTGTTAAAAAGAAGATGTTGTTTACAATTATTTCTAGCATATATTACATAATCTACAACAAAATATTCAATATAAATTTAATACTAATATAATATCAAGAACAAAATACAAAAACAATTTTAAAAAGTAATGAATAACACTCCAAGTCATATTTAAACATTATCATCAATGATTTTAGGGGGTCAAACTTACAAGATAATTAGATATATTGAAAATAAAGTATCTGTACGTTTAAAAAAATATAATAAACCAGAATAAATAGATATACAAAAAAACGTAATAAAATAAGATTATTATTATTAATAAGTACAACTGACAGAAATAATATTATCATATGTAATACAGTTTAGAAATTTAAATAAGGATCTTACCTTGTTCTGCTGGTTTCTCTCCCTCACCCTCAGAGGGGCATGCTAAAAAATGTTAGGGACAAGAACCTCAACAATAATATCATGATACTCTTGGAACCAATCTATGTTACCAATCATAAGGTCGGAGTAAATCACACCAGTTATGAGTTTATTTGTCCAAGTACAATTTGCAGCACGTTGACATCCACCTACTTATAATTCCGCATCAACCAAATCCTGCCATTCTCATGGTGAATTTAGTTATCTATATTATACAACATTTAATTTGTTTTCTTTTACATCTTATGATGTTAATTTTATAAAATTTAGAAAGTTGGACAAAAAATTTAAGTTTCATCTTATCTCTTTAATTTTGAGAGAGAAACTCTTGTAATTTGATGTTTTGATGGAGATATATAAAATCAATTAAATATTACTCAAATTAAATATTAAATTTGGATATTTTTAGTCATTAATATATTTTTAAAATAATTTTTAAATGGAGATTTTATTTTCAATTTTAAAGTTTAAGCGTTAAGAATATAAATTTAAAAAGGGATAACAATGAAACAAATAAATCAATGAATTTAAACCAAAACTCAATTTTAAATTTTAGATAAATAATTCATGATGGATTACTTCTCTTTTTCATAAATTAATAATGACTCCAAAAGTCATATATTTTAATCACAAAAAAAAAACACTAACAACCTAATCAACATCATTATATGTTATAGAGAATAAAATATTTCTAATTTTTCATGTATTAAACATGACTATTTAAGTCATGAATGTAACGTAAGAATATATATATATATATATATATATATATATATATATATATATATATATATATATATATATATATATATATATATATATATATATATATATATATATATATATATATATATATATATATATATATATATATATATATATATATATATATATATATATATATATATATATATATATATATATATATAAACAATTTTATAAAATGTTATATGAGTTCTTACTTTTTTTTTTAATAAGAGTAAAACTAACTTTTATCATTAATAATCAAAAGTTCAATACAAGGAGGATCTCACTTTTAACTTACATAAAAAAATATCATCAAAATAACTATCTATTTAGTCTTTTTTTATCATTTGTTCTTTTGTAATTTTTTTCTTTCTTTTTTCTTTTTATACTTATATACATTGCAAAAGTATATTATGTTGTTTAAATATACAGATTATTATAAAATAATAAAATATTTGTAACTAATAAATATTCAACATTAGTATATTTGACATATATTTTAAATTTTTTAATCATTTGAGTGTGATAAAATTTAGGCTATTTCTGTATATTAATACAAGTATTGAAATTTTGTTGGTTTTGTAATCAAATATAATATTTAATTTTTTAAATATATATGTTATGTTTTAATTTTGAACTAAATCGAAATATATATTTTTATTGTCATATTTATACATTGAATTTTGTTAAACTAAGTGTATCTCCTACTTCATACTTACTATTTAAATTTTATAATTAAATATTAAATATTCCAAAATAAAGTTTAGTAAAATCAAATCCATTATGATAAAAACAAATTCAGTTTCTATTTGATTGTAGTTATGAAATTCTAAAAATTAATATAACTTTGTATATTAAATCCAAAAAATTAGAAAGAGACCAAAAAAACTATTGTAAAATTCTAAAAATATTTTTAAAAAAAAATATGTGCTTAAAAAGTATACATAATTGATTTTCAGTGCAATAGATATTGAGAGAGAAATCAAATTTATTTAAATTAAAAATAGATATGTAACATGGTAAAATGGAGAACTTATTTGTGACACATGATCTCTTTGTAGATATATAAAACTAAACATTTGTTTTTTTTTCTTCAAGACCTTGCACCAATACTATACTATGTTACCTATGATTCATGGTATTTTCTCTTTTGATTAAACATTATTTTTCACTCAACAAAATAGTCTGATAATGATATTATTCTAATATCAAATGTCACAACATCCTAACAGACATATCACATGAATCCTCCACTGTTGATTCTCACATCGTTGCAATCAACGTATTTTAAAGATTAAATTTATGGCTGAATTGATATTTGTTAATACAATAATATTGTAAACGTTTTTTATAAAAAATAATAATAATACACATTTTTACATCAATTAACAGCTAAAAAATCCAATATGTGTAATTGTTAAAAAGAAGATGTTGTTTACAATTATTTCTACACATATAACATGATCAATATCAAAATATTCAATATAAATTTAATACTAATATAATATCAAGAACACAATACAAAAACAATTTTAAAAAATAATGAATAACACCCCAAATCATATTTAAACATTATCATCAATGATTTTAGGGGGTCAAACTTACAACATAATTAGAGACGTTAATAAATAAAGAATACGTACGTTTCAAAAAACATAATAAACCAGAATAAATAGATATAAAAAAAAACATAATAAAATCATATTATTATTATTATTATTATTATTATTAATAAGTACAACTGACAGAAATAATATTATCATATGTAATAAATTTTAGAAATTTAAGCATAGATCTTCTCTTGTTCTCTTGGTTTCTCTCCCTCCCTCTCAGAGAGGCATGGTCAAAAATGTTAGGGACAAGAACCTCAACAATAATATCATGATACTCTTAGAACCAATCTATGTTACCAATCATATGGTCGAAGTAAATCACACCAGTTGTGAGTTTATTTTTCCAAGTGTAATGACATCCTTTTGTACTTGCTTCATACAACCCAATATTTTGCATCACCTTTGCTATATCTCTATACTCAGCTTCAGTGACATTGTAACCACCAACCCTATCTTGGCTTGTCAAGATATTATTGTAGTCACCTATGAGAATTCAAGGAGTCTTTATGTTAGCCCCAGATTCTCCATTTGTTTTCAAAATAATCTTCTTTTTCAAGTTGGTGAAGACATAGACAATAGTGACATTGTACTGCATAATTTTTCCAGGCCATAGACCTCATCATAAATGAATTATTCTGCAATTTGCAGCACGTTGACATCCACCCACTTATACTTACGCATCAACCAAATCCTGCCATTCTCATGTTGAATTTAGTTGTCTATGTTATACAACATTTAATTTATTTTCTTTTGCATCTTATGATGTTAATTTTATAAATTTAGAAAGTTGGACAAAAATTTTAAGTTTCATCTTATCACTTTAATTTTGATAGAGAGAAACTCTTGTAATTTGATGTTTTGACGGAGATATATAAAATCAATTAAATATTACTCAAATTAAATATTAAATTTGGATATTTTTAGTCATTAATATATTGTTAAATAGAGATTTTATTTTCAATTTTAAAGTTTAAGCATTAAGAATATAAATTTAAAAAGGGATAACAATGAAACTAATAAATCAATGAATTTAAATCAAAACTAAATTTTAAATATTAGATAAATAATTAATTATGGATTACTTCTCTTTTTCATAAATTAATAATGACTCCAAAAGTCATATATTTTAATCACAAAAAAAAAACACTAACTACCTAACCAACATCATTATATGTCATAAAAGAATAAAATATTTATAATTTTTCATATTTTAAAAGTGACTATTTAAGTCATAAATGTAACGTAAGAATGTATATTTTATATATATATATATATATATATATATATATATATATATATATATATATATATATATATATATATATATATATATATATATATATATATATATATATATATATATATATATATATATATATATATATATATATATATATATATTACTTAAACAATTTTATAAAATATTATTTGGTCTATTATATTGTGACTAGATAATAAATTATATGAGTTCTTACTTTTTTTTTTATTTAAAAAAATAAAACTTACTTTTATCATTAATAATCAAAAGTTCAATACAAGGACCATCTCACTTTTAACTTACACAAAAAAATATCATCAAAATAACTATCTATTTAGTCTTTTTTTATCATTTGTTCTTTTGTAATTTTTTTCTTTCTTTTTTATTTTTATACTTATATACATTGCAAAAATATATTATGTTGTTTAAATATATAGATTATTATAAAATAATAAAATATTTGTAACTAATTCATATTCAATATTAGTATATTTGACATATATTTGACATATATTTTAAATTTTTTAATCATTTGAGTGTGATAAAAGTTATGGGTATTTCCGTATATTAATACATGTATTGAAATTTTGTTGTCGTTGTAATCAAATATAATATTTAATTTTTTAAATATATATGTTATGTTTTAATTTTGAACTAAATTGAAATATTTTTTTTTATTGTCATATTTGTACATTGAATTTTATTAAACTAAGTGTATCTCCTACTTCATACTTACTGTTTAAATGTTATAATTAAATATTAAATATTCCAAAACAAAGTTTAGTAAAATCAAATTCGTTATTTTAAAAAAAAAATCCAGTTTCTATTTGATTGTAGTCTAGATTCATCCTCATTGTAAAAAATTAAAACCAAAATTGTATGAAATTCTAAATATTACTATAACTTTTTATATTAAATAAAAAAATTAGAAAGAGACCAAAAAAACTTTTGTAAAATTCAAAAAAAAAAAAAAATATATATATATATATATATATATATATATAAACTTAAAAAGTACACATAATTGATTTTCAGTGCAATAGAATATGAGAGAGAAATCAAATTTATTTAAATTAAAAATAGATATGTAACATGGTAAAATGGAAGACTTATTTGTGACACATGAATTCTTTGTAGATATATAAAACCAAACTTTTTTTTCTTCAAGACCTTGCTCCAATACTATACTCAGTTAGCTATGATTCATGGTATTTTCTCTTTTGATCAAACGTTATTTTTCTCTCAATAAAATAGTCCGATAATGACATTATTGTAATAACCAATGTCAGAATATCCTAACAGACATATCACATGAATCCTCCACCGTTGATTCTCGCATCATTGCAATCAACATATTTTAAAAATTAAATTTATGGCTGAATTGATATTTGTTAATACATTAATAATGTAAACGTTTTTTATAAATAAAAAATATTACATATTTTTACATCAATTAACAGCTAAAAAATCAAATATGTATAATTGTTAAAAAATAATATGTTGTTTACAATTATTTCTAGCAAATATTACATAATTTTTAACAAAATATTCAATATTAATTTAATACTAATATAATATCAAGAACACAATGCAAAAGCAATTTTAAAAAATAATGAGTAACACTCCAAATCATATTTAAACATTATCATCAATGATTTTAGGGGGTCAAACTTACAACATAATTAGAGACATTGAAAATAAAGTATCTGTGCGTTTCAAAAAACATAATAAACCAGAATAAATAGATATAAAAAATATAAAAAAATCAGATTATTATTATCATTATTATTATTAATAAGTACAACTGGCAGAAATAATATTATCATATGTAATACAGTTTAGGAATTTAAACATAGATCTTCTCTTGTTCTGCTGGTTTCTCTCCCTCACCCTCAAAGGGGCATGGTCTAAAATGTTAGGGACAAGAACCTCAACAATAATATCATGATACTCTTGGAACCAATCTATGTTACCAATTATATGGTAGGAGTAAATCACACCAATTATGAGTTTATTTGTCCAAGTGTAATGACACTCTCTTGTACTTGCTTCATATAACCCAATACTTTGCATCACCTCTGCTTTATCTCTATACTCAGCTTCAGTGACATTGTAACCACCAACCCTATCTTTGCATGTCAAGACATTATTGTAGTCACCTATGAAAATTCAAGGAGTCTTTATGTTAGCCTTCAGATTCTCCATTTGTTTTCAAAACAATCTTCTTTTTCAAGTTGGTTGAAGACATAGACAATAGTGACATTGTACTGCATAACTTTTCTAGGCCATACACCTCATCATAAATGAACTATTCTAAAATTTGCAGCACGTTGACATCCACCTCCTTATACTTACGCATCAACCAAATCCTTCCATTCTCGTGTTGAATTTGTTAAATTGTAATTCAGTGTGTCGAAAAGATTTGATTTGTTTTAGATTTAAATAGATTTGATTTAAGTCTAGAATAGATTAGATTTGATTTAGTAACAAAATAGATATTTTGGACTTTGGGCTTTGGGTGTAAGCTCAGTTATAAATAGAGGGAGAAACCCATATTTTTGTAAACAAGTCAATCAAGTCATTCACAGTATTTTGCAGTTGCAAAGTGAATAATAAAGTTTTCACAGTTTGTGAGCAGAGAGAAACTCTGTAGAAATTATTTGTCTTGTCTTCTTTCTTTGTTTGTCTCATAATTAAATTGTCATTATAGTAGAAATTCATCATAGACTTTGGTGAGTTTCCAACATCTAGTATCAAGAGCTTTGTTTCGATTTGAGGGAAGTATCAATCAAGAACGATTGAAGAATTCACGATGACAAATTATGGGAATTCAAATTATCCAGCAACTCTACTAATTCTAAAAGTAGACAACTATGAGAATTGGTGCAAACAGATGAAAGTCTTATTCAGGTGTCAAGGTCTTTGGGACCTTGTAAAAGATGGAGTCGAAGCGCTTGGAGAAAACGCTTCAGAAGAAGAAAAGAAGAAATACACGGAATCTGAGAAGCTGAGTTATAAAGCATTATTTATAATTTATCAATGTGTCAGCCCAGACAATTTCTAAAAGGTTAGTGATTCAGAATCTGCAAACAAAGTTTGGAAAATCCTTGAGAAGTCTTTTGGAGGCGCTGAGAAAGTGAAAGAAGTGAGGTTACAAACTTACAAAAGGACCTATGAACTGCTTCAGATGGAAGACAGTGAAAGCATATCTGATTTATTCACTAGAGTTACAAAACTAGTAAATCAAATCAAGATATGTGGAGAAACATTAACAACAAGAGCTGTTGTTTCGAAGATCTTGAGATCTTTAGCTCCTAAGTTCGACCACATAATGGTGGCGATAGAAGAGGGGAAAGACTAGTCGAAATTGACAAAGGAAGAGCTTCAAGGGACGCTTGAATCTCATGAACAAAGAATGAATGAAAGAGCTTCAGGCAAATCGAAGAGTGATGTGGCCTTGCAGGCACATTCAGCAAAAGAAACCAAAGGCAAAGGAAAGTGTTTCGACAGAGGTAGAGGTGTCTACAACAAATCGAATGGTAGAGGAAACCAAATTGAATAAGACGTGTCGAATCAAAGAAGACCATACCGAGGCAACCAAAGAGGTGGTGTTGCAAATAGAGGAATGGGTGGTGGTTGAAAACCTGATAAGAGTAACATTCAATGTTACAATTGTCAGAAGTATGGACATTATGCAAGTGATTGTCCAGAAAAACAAAAGAATCAAGAAAGTGATGCAAAGCTTGAAATACATGAAGAAGAAGAGATGATGTTGATGGTAACAACAAGAGATGAAGATAGATTCAAGGACCAATGGTACTTAGACTCAGGATTCTCATCACATATGTCTGGAAGGAAAGACTGGTTTGTCAATATAAAGCCCTCAATAAAAAATATGGTAAAATTTGCAAATGACAATATCCTAGCAGCTGAAGGTATTGGTGATGTTATGATTATGAGGAAAGATGGAAAAAGATCAGTAATCTCCAATGTGTTGGTACATACCAGGCATGAAGAGCAATTTTCTCAGTATAGGGTAGTTGGTCGAAAAGAATTATAAAGTGTCAATCAAAGATAAGATGATGAGAGTCATTGATGCAAATGGGAGATTAATCTTGAAAGCTCCTATGTCTCAGAATCGAACCTTCAAGATTAAACTAAATGTGATGGAGCACAAGTTCCTTTCAACTGCAGCTAGTAGAGATGAATGGATATGACATTGTAGACTAGGCCATCTCAACTTCAGAGACATCAGAGATTTGAAGAGAAGAAATATGGTTTCAGGATTGCCAGAAATCGACATTCCAAACGAGGTATGTGAGGAATGTGTGCAGGCAAAGCAACACAAGAATATCTTCAGTTAGGATACAGGAAGCAGATCGAAGGCTAGTCTTAAAGTCGTATACTCTGATGTATGTGGACCAATCCAGGTGGATTTGATGGGAGGTAACAAATACTTTGTTACATTCATAGATGATTTCATTCGAAAGCTGTGGACTTATCTGATCAAGAAGAAAAGTTAAGTGATCAAAGTATTTGCCATGTTTAAGTCTATGGTAGAAAGACAAAGTGGTCGAAAGCTCAAAATTTTGAGAACTGATGGTGGTGGAGAATATGTGTCAAAAGACTTCGACAGGTTATATGAAAAGGAAGGAATTGTGCATGAGGTGGTGTCATCCTATACTCCACAACAAAATGGAATTGCAGACAGGAAGAACCAAACCATCATAAATATGGTGAGAAGCATGTTGAAAGGCAAGAATTTACCTAAAGAGTTTTGGGGTGAAGCTGTTTCGACTGCAACATACATTTTCAACAGATGTCCCACGAAGAAGCTAGAAGGAATTACTCCAGAAGAATGTTGGTCTAGTGTGAAGCCTAGCTTGAGTCATCTGAAGGTATTTGGATTTATTGCATATAGACGTGTGTTAGATCAACTGAGAAGAAAACTTGATGATAAGTCTAGTCAAATGATTCTAGTTGGATATCATTCGACGGGAGGCTACAAGTTGTTAGATCTAGTGAAAAAGCATATTGTGATCAGCAGGGACATGATCATAGATGAGTTTAAAGAATGGGATTGGACTGAAAATGTCAAGAAAGATTCAGTGGGAATCCTATTCGAATAAATAGAAACTCAAGTCAAAAGATAAGTTCGACAAGAGGAACCAGCAGATATACCAAGTACAAGCAGACCTCAAAGAACAAGACACATGCCTGTAAGATTACAAGATTGTGTGATTACATCAGATGATGTGATAGATGATGAAGGTGAGCTGGTACATTATGCTTTCTATGCAGATGTCGAACCTGTTTATGCAGCTGAAGCATTAAAGGATTCGAAGTGGGTGAACGCAATGAACGAAGAAGTGAAGTGTATCGAAGACAACAACACTTGGTCACTTGTCGAATTTCCTCAAGGCAAGAAGGCAATTGATGTCAAGTGGGTATACAAAGTGAAAACTAATTCGAAAGGTGAAGTAACTCGACACAAAGAAAGGCTTGTGGCGAAAGGATTTCTATAAAAAGAAGGAATAGAGTTCGATGAAGTTTTTGCACCTGTTGCTAGGATCGAAACAATCAGGTTGGCTGTTGGTCTAGCAGAAACAAACAGTTGGCACATATCTCAGATGGATGTAAAGTGTGCATTCCTGAATGGACCCTTAGAAGAAGAAGTTTATGTTAAACAACCAGTTGGGTTTGTGAAACATGACGAAGAAAGAAAGGTGTACAGGCTTCATAAAGCCCTGTATGGATTGAAACAAGCTCCAAGGGTTTGGAATAAGAAAATTGATAGTTTCCTAAGGGAGAAGGAATTTGTGAAATGCATAAGTGAACATGGAGTATATATAAGAAGAAGCAAGAGTAAATTGCTTATACAATGTCTCTATGTAGATGATTTGTTCATAACAGGTAGTTGGAAAAGTGAGATCGAAGACTTCAAAGGTGATCTCAGCAAGGAATTCGAAATGTCTGATTTGGGTGAGATTTCATATTTCCTTGGTATCGAATTCTACAAGAGAAGTACAGGTTTGATGATGCATCAAAGAAGATATGCATGATAAATTCTCAAGAGGTTTGAGATGGAAGAATGCAATTCAACTTCGACACCTGCAGAACCAAGACTGCAACTGTCGAAAGATGCAGATGAAGATGATGTTGATCCAACCCAATACAGAAGACTTATTGGATCATTGAGATAGATTTGTCATACAAGGCCTGACTTAGCATATAGTGTAGGTATGGTAAGTAGATTCATGCAGAAGCCAAAGGTATCACATCTAGCAGCAGTGAAAAGGATACTGAGGTATCTCAAAGGAACTTTCGATTATGACATTTTATTTCCTGCAGCTGATAAAGGAAAAGAATGCAAGTTAGTGGAATACACTAATTCGAGTTGGTGTAGTGATGCTGAAGATCGAAAGTCAACAGCAAGATATGTGTTTATGCTAGGTGGTGCACCAGTTGCTTGGAATTCAAGAAAGGAACCAGTATTGGCATTATCATCATGCGAATCAGAATACATAGCTGCTTCTCTTTGTGCATGTCAAGAAACTTGGATAGTAAACTTGGACGAAGAGATAACAGGAAAAGATCATGGAGCAATTACCATGAAGATCGACAGCATGTCAGCTATCAATCTGGCAAAGAACCCAATAGCACATGGTCGAAGTAAGTACATCGAAATGAGGTTCCATTATCTTCGAGAGCAAGTAGAAGATGGGAAGATGAATTTGGAACACTGCAGAACTAGGAATCAGATTGCAGACATCATATGAAGGGAGTGCAAGTCGAAGTATTCATAAGACTAAGAGCCATGATGAACATAGATAGTTTAGACACAATGAATTAGGTGGTGTGTTAAATTGTAATTCAGTGTCGAAACTATGTGTCGAAAAGATTTAATTTGTTTTAGATTTAAATAGATTTGATTTAAGTCTAGAATAGATTAGATTTGATTTAGTAACAAAATAGATATTTTGGGCTTTGGGCTTTTGGTGTAAGCTCAGTTATAAATAGAGGGAGTAACCCCTATTTTTGTAAGCAAGTCAATCAAGTCATTCACAGTATTTTGCAGTTGCAAAGTGAATAATAAAGTTTTCACGGTTTGTGAGCAGAGAGAAACTCTGCAGAAATTATTTGTCTTGTCCTATTTCTTTGTTTGTCTCATAATTAAATTGTCATTGTGGTAGAAATTCATCATAGACTTTGGTGAGTTTCCAACAGAATTTAGTTATCTATGTTATACAACATTTAATTTGTTTTCTTTTGCATCTTATGATGTTAATTTTATAAATTTAGAAAGTTGGACAAAAAAATTAAGTTTCATCTTATCTTTTTAATTTTGAGAGAGAGAAACTCTTGTAGTTTGATATTTTGACGGAGATATATAAAATCAATTAAATATTACTCAAATTAAATATTAAATTTGGATATTTTTAGTCATTAATATATTTTTTAAATCATTTTTAAATGGAGATTTTATTTTCAATTTTAAAGTTTAAGCGTTAAGAATATAAATTTAAAAATAGATAACAATGAAACTAAAAAATCAATGAATTTAAATCAAAACTCAATTTTAAATACTAGGTAAATAATTCATTATGGATTACTTCTCTTTTTCATAAATTAATAATAACTCCAAAATTCATATATTTTAATCACAAAAAAAAAACACTAACTACCTAATCAACATCC
>CATIWC010002256.1:0-42414 GCA_948472305.1 Vicia faba | reverse complement strand
CGAGAACTTTTCGTTTCTGACGGGACTCGGTAATAAGTTGGCTTAATATTTGTTTGAAAATTCAGTTCCGGTCTTTGTTTTTAAACTTAATTTAAATAGCTTTGTCACGAGAGTGAGAGGTTACTTAACACGATTTTTTCACGAGAATGGAAAATTAAATAAGGTTCGAGCCGGCACTGCGAGAGCATGGAGGTCGAACCAGATAATAGAAACTAGGCATTAATTATAAACACAACGAGAGTGCTTTAGGATTAATTAGAACTTGTTCAGTTTTCAAAACACATTCCTTAATTAAAATGAGTGAGCGAGAGCAAAATCTCATGGTTAAGGAATGCAGCTTTATTCAAAACCATGAGAGTGCGAGGTTCAGTCTTTAAATTGATATTTTCTACTAAATACATTTTTAACATCAGCATAAGCCAACGAGTTACAGAGTCCCAGAGGTACACGAAATGCACATTCCGGTCTCTCTTTTCATATATATATATATATTTCCTTAATCTTATTTTATTTCAGTTTTAGTTCTTAGTTTCCCCTAAATTAATCATTCATTAGCCTTAGCTTTACAAAATGACAATAGATTACAGTAGGTTGACATTGGTCTCTATGGGTTCGACAATCTTTTATATTACTTCGATATTTCCGTGTACTTGCGGATGCATCAAGTTTTTGGCGCTGTTGTCGGAGTCCAACAGTCAATATTGTGATTTCCGTTGTTGCACTATATAGACTAAGGCACTTTTAGCTTAATTAATATGTATCACCCAATTTTTTCTACAACTCTCACTCTCAGTATTTCGAAGAATCACAAGAATCCCATAATCCGACCTCGAAATACTAATGGAGGATTTCAATGCATCAATAACTCACTCTTACCCAAATTACCTCGACTACCAATCCTAACATTTTGAGGAGTAACATGAATCTCATAAATCCGATCTCGAAACATTACTGGAGGATTACAATGCGACTCTAACTTATCCTTAACCAAATTTCCTCTACAATCACCACGCCTAATATTTTGAGGAGTCGCAAGAATCCAAAAATTCCACTCTCGACACATTAATGAAGGATCTCACTGCAACACTAACTCACGCTAGGCTAGAAACCATGATGACAGAATGCTTTGTGGAGACACACAATGCGACACTAACTCACTTTAAGGAACCGCAAGAATCCTATAATTTTAACCTCGAAACATCAATGGAGGATTTCGATGCGATGCTGACTCACTTTAGGCTAGAATCTATGATAGAGCACTATATAGAGACACAAACTATCCAAAATGAAGAGTTTAGAAAATAAAGCCTCCATAATAATGAAACCCTTAGGCAGTTGAACAATGTGGTTGAGTCCCTCGTGACTCACAACATGGCATCAAAGAGTCAAATCTCGTTGCTTGAACAAAAACCTCTAAGACCCTTCCCTGAGGATCAAGTGGATGTTCTAACAACCAGTAGTGAAAAAAAATTGAAAATCCTAAGGAGAGTGATAATGAGATTGGAGAGAGAGTAATAATGAGGTTGAGAAGAGTTCTAGTGATAAAAGAGTAGAGATTGAGAAAAATATACTGACGCCATCCGAAAGGGAGGTTGTCGAGGAGGTAGAGAAGGAAACACATATTGTTGTTCCTCCTCCCTATACCCCACCAATTCATTTCCCGTAAAGGTTTGTGGAAGCCAAGATAGATTCCCAATCCAAAACATATGTAGAGGTATTGAAAATTATCCACACCAATGCACCTTTGCTTGAGGTCCTTCAAAAAAAGAGAAAATTTGAGGACCATGAAACTAGGGAAATCAATAATTTTAAGATGGGAAGGTTAACCTTTAAGGTGGTGACTGAAATAACTAAGCCCAAACTTGAAAAGATGATACTTAGGATAGATCCTGAACCACCACCACAAGTTCAAAATAATGAACCACCCCACAGAGGAAAGAAAAGGAAAGGTGAGGGATATGTGAGATGGCTTGATAAGTGGCCATGGAAACCAAAGGCGATTAGAAATTCGATCGAGGAGTCATTCTCGAGAGAAATACCATGAGTGCTGACACTCTCGAGTCGTAGAGCTACGAACATTAAAAGAAGCAATGTGTGGGAGGCAACCCACGAGTTTTTTATTTAATATTCTTGATTTTGTTTGAGTTTGCAGAAAATAAAGATATCAATTGCTTGACACCTATCAGTTGCATGTTGGAAACTATCGAGGCGAGCATTGATAATGTTCCTATTCCTTTTCCCACTTTTTACTGAAACATTGAGGACAATGTTTGGTTTAAGCGTGGGTAGGAACTTTACCGCTTTCTATTTATCACTTCTTATTTTGATTTATTGTTTTCTAGTTTATTTCATATTTTTAAGATTTTATCTATTTCCAATATTTGGCCAAGTCATTGCATGTGATGTCAAGTATGTATGCCTGTTTTTCAATTGTTACTGAATTTTCCCGAATTTTTAAAATTTTGACCTCCAACAACAATTTTCTTGTTGATGCATGGCACACACACTCTGAAAGTATATAGTTTGTCACACTTTAGGTTGTGTTAGAGATACTTGGGAAAGTTTCGATAAAATCGATACCTTTATGACATCCTAAACCCCCTCATTATATGATATCAATTTGGGTATTCATTATGTCAAGACCTTAGGCTCAAGTTTTCAAAGTAGCTCTTAAGTAGTTTATATTAGCAATCAACACCATCTTAAGTACAAACTACATATGGAGTCGATGAATATAAGTGAATGATCCCAAAAATTCTAAAAAATTATTTACCATAATAAATTTAAAATAGCGAATACACCTATTAAGTTAGGTGACCCTCACCCGGTCACTTAATCCAACGGTTGTGGAACCTATAAAAATATAATAAAACAACTCGTCGCCTGTTGGTTCCGAGGTATCTGGTGCTGAACTGGGTGGGCGGACTAAGATTTGATCCCCCACAACTGCGATTGGTTAAATAAAAGGGGTTACCAAACTTATGTACCAGAACCCTGAGAAAAGGATCATAGTCACTAACTGATTTCCCTACTATGTGCATGTACAGATAACGGGCTTAATGTGATTGCGCTTGAATGAAAAGAACGAATTAAAAATGAGAGATATAGGTTGAGTTATAATGGCATGATTCAAATTGGTTTGCATAAATAGGGAGTCTTTGAATGTCGTGTCGTTATGGTGTCCTTGGTATTGAAAATTTAGTACCTATTGATCTAGCATTAGCCTAGCAGCCACATATGATTAGGAGTCGTGTTGTGTCCTTGTTTCAAATCACGCTTAATCATTTCTTTTACCATGTTGGTAGATTGATTGAGGATAAAAAATGGTTTAAGTATGGGAGAATTTGATAACGTGAAATTATATTGTATATTCGACTTGATTCACATGCACTTTTATATTGTTTTTCATTCATTTTTATATTGTTATGTCGGTATTTCTATTTCATTTCAGGTATTTACATTCTACAAGACTTGCAAGAGAAAAGAGGAAGAAATGACAAAGAAATGAGTTGAAAATGACTCTGTAGCAGAAAATAGAAGGAAATTATATGACAGAGGACTGTGACGGTCGTCACAACCTCCAGTCGGTCGCCACGTCTTGGAATTATGTGTGCCCCTCAGCACACACGTGTTACAGTCACTATAATTTTGACTTGTGTGTCCCACGGTATAAAAGGCATGCCCCTCGCCACAGTCGATAAGTTCATTATGTGGTTCTCTCCATGCCTGCAACGAAGCTCCTATATTCTCTCAACTTCTCCGACCATGATCTCCATTATCTTCACTTTCTCCAACTACCCACTATCTCCACTTTCTCTAATTTCCCATTATCTCCGCTACTTCTCACATGAATCTTAAAGTAACTTCCATTAGTTTTCATTATATAAAGGACCTAGCATTCATTTTTGAAGGAATCCAAGTTTGTGCGCGGAAGCGCTGTTCGTAGTTTTAGGCAGAAATTACTTTTGTAAAAGTGGTAGTTTCTCACATCGGGGAACTACCACACCACCAGTACTAGGACTCTTTTGTGTAACTTGCTTGGATCAACAATCTTGTCGTCATTATTGAAGTTATTTCTAGTTTGCATTAATCTTCAAGTCTTTTACAGATTCTTTATCATATTGCTTATTATTATTATTAATATTATTATTATTATTATTATTATTATTATTATTATTATTATTATTATTATTTATCATTGTTGCTTTGTTTGTCAAATTTAATTACCATGTTGTTTTTAATTGCAATTGCTATGTTTAATTTGTTTTCAATCAATAGTATGTCCGGCTAAATTACTTAGAGTCCGGTATGTGAGAACTTTCGTTTCTGACGAGACTCGGTAATAAGTTGGCTTAATATCTGTTAGAAAATTCAGTTTCAGTCTTTATTTTTAAACTTAATTTAAATAGCTTTCTCACGAGAGTGAGAGGTTACTTAACACGATTTTTCCCCAAGAGTGAGAAATTAATTAAGGTTCGAGTCGGCACTGTGAGATCGTGGGGGTCGAACCAGATAGTAGAAACTAGGCATTAATTCTAAAAACAACGAGAGCGCATTAAGATTAATTATAACTTGTTCAGTTTTCAAAACATACTCCTTAGTTAAAATGGGCGAGCGAGAGCAAAATCTCAGGGTTAAGGAATGTGAATTTATTCAAAACCACGAGAGTGTGGGGTTCAGTCTTTAAATTGATATTTTCTACTAAACACATTTTTAACATCAGTATAAGCCAACAAGTTACATAGTCCCAAAGGTACGCGGAATACACAATCCGGTCTCTCTTTTCATATATATTTCCTTAATCTTATTTTATTTCAGTTTTAGTTCTTAGTTTCCCCTAAATTATTCATTCATTAGCCTTAGCTTTTAAAAAGCGACAATACATTACAGTAGGTTGACATTGGTCTCTGTGGGTTCGACAATCTTTTATATTACTTCGATATTTCCGTACATTTCTGGACGCATCATTTGACCACCAGGTAAGATGTTGATAGCAACAAGACCTTAGGAAATGCAAATGAGCATGAAACACTCTTCAAGCTATGCATGATACATGAATTTTGTGATGCATGATACATGAATAATCTATGCATGTTATGCAGGCATTTACGACAACTGAGCTTGACTCTTTTGTGGAGGTAAGATTAGAACTACGATTCCTCAACACAGAGAACATTACCACCTCTACTTGGAAAAAAAATCTTGAGATACATTTATGTCACGCTTGTAAACTGTATCAAACTGGTGATCTTTTGAGGAAGGACATGAAGAAATTCTTGGGGATTTCCCCAGATTAGCTGATTGATAAGGATAAACTAATCATGGCTTCAATCGATAATTGATGGAAAATAAATTTATCATGGCTTTAGTTCTTTAAATTACTAAGGGAAAGGATTGCCCCAGTATAAGTCTTGAAAGAGATATTTTGGCTAACTAATTCTGAGAGTAACTTGCACCGAGCAATAAATCTTGAACTAATTCACGATAGGATCTGGAAGATACTTGCCCCTGATAGGATCACTTACCAAGTTTCTCAATTTTTTGAACTTTCTTGATGAGGAATGCTTGTTTTCAAGCAAAAATGTTTATTCAAACATGGTAGTTTTAATGCAAATTTCATGCAATAGTTTTGAAATTGAAATCATTTTTGAAATGATATTATATAACAAATGAATCACTGGCCAAAACACGACAATTTAGACATTTAAATTGAAAGAGAAAGCAACAGTATGATACCAAGTAAAAGTAATTTACAAAATATCTTAGGAGTCAATTTACGCAACCTTGCTGTAGTATGCTTTCAAAATAAATCTAGCTTCAATTAGGTTTTTTTAGGGTTGTATCGCGATCTGGTTCACGGTTTAAGAAACAAAGGATAAAGGCTCAAAGTTTATTTGTACCCAACCCAATCTTCGTGATGATCTTCAGTCATACGTTCAATTAACTCAGACTACGCATTCAGGTTCCAAGAGATATTGGAATTGCATTGATACTAGTAATGATGATGGCTCAAAATCCAAGAGAATCTTGAGAAGGAAGTCACTTCTTCTTACAACATTTTGTTGTTGAGGAATTTTTCCAACTCTGGTGGAGAATTTTGAGGATCTGAATACTTATCTATTTTGAATTTTATTATCCCTAACTTTTTCCTGAACTGTTTCATTTGAGATTACAGTCAGCAGGATGCCCCTGTTTTACCTAAGTCTCCTTCATAGGTTCTGACTTAGTGGGTTTTTTCTTTTGATTTTTTTCATGCCTTTTCTTTTTGGAAAGATAGTGACTGCCTGACTTAATGATTACAGAGAACCATCATTGCCACTTTGATTTAGAGAACATCTTCGACACTTCTTTGATGTGTGCGAATGAAAGCATGATGGAAACCTTTATTGAAAGGTATCTTGAATGAATTATCTTATATTTGAACATAAAACCAAATTAACCGAGAGCTACCCATCCACGAGTTAAGATTATGGGTTTTTTTCGTATAGAAACAAACTCCGACTTCTAGGCTTAAAGGGGTTGACAAGGGATTAAATCCTTATTTCTCCAGTGTTTGGGAAACTGAAATAATGCTTGTACATCATCAAAAAAATTTTATTCGAAAGCATACCAACAATAGTTATGGGTATTTCGTTTTCATCATCCTCCCTTCAATATTTGCATAAAAAAGAGCTTGATAAAGAAAGTAAACAAGAGATATATATATTTTAAAGTGTTGTAACCCAAAAATTTCCCTCCCATATTTCTCAAAATATTTCAAGAAGGATCCCCAAGTTGGTCAAGGTAGTCCAAGGGTTGGCCAGACAAGCCCTCTCCTAAGGCAGTCTACCCCAAACTAGGGTTTCATGTTGCATCAAGATACTTTAGTCCAAGTGATCCCAAGTGCTCACCAATGTCCTAATATGTTCTCAAGATCATCCATGACAAGTTTCAAGCCTTGCAGAGGAAGTTTGCTCAGTCAATTGCTCAAAGGCCTGAAAATCGACTGTGCTAGGGCAAAAGTCAATTGTGGCCTACATACAGTCAAACTTCAAGATTATTGGTCAACATCCTCATTTTGAAGTATATTTCATCATTTGATCAAGGGTTGATCATGATTCATCAAGGATTGCTCATAATTCATCAAGACTCAAAAGTTGCTAAATTAAGGTTTTGTAGGAAAAGTCAACTCAACTTTGACCAAGCATAACTTTCTCATACTTTATGAGAAATGACCCATCCAAATCTCATTTTGAAGAGGATGCAATTATTTACAATCCATCTTCAGCTCCCAAGTTCAAAATATTCCCTCACAAGAAGTTATGAATTTGGACATTATAGGTCATTTTGAAAAGTCAACAAAAACACCTTTTTTGTCAAAGCTTGATACTTGAGCATGGAATATCAAATTTATATGAGACCAAAATGGTTGCTTAGAGGACATCTCAAGATTTCTAAAAAGTCCAAGAACACCTCCAAAGAGTCAAAATTGAGGAAGTTATGCATTGTTGAAGTTGACCTTTTTTGCAAAATTGCCAAAAGTCAACTATCCCTAAAACTTCAAATTTTGCCAAATGGGCCCAATCCTTTTCACTTGTTTTGAGTTGGAAACATATCCCATGAGCTCTATCCTTTGACACTTGTCCATATCTTATTTTTATTATTTATTTTGATTTTTATTTGAATTAATTTGATTTAAATCAAATAAAATCCAAAAACATTGATAACAAGAGATTTTGTGATTGTTTCAGCCATCATCATTCAAATTCGTGCAAAGCATTAGAGAGAACAAAAAGATTAAGAAAAGGCCATGTTTGGAAATATTTTAAAAGCAAATCAAATCAAATTCAAAATCATTGATGGAGAAGGATTTGGATGCAATTATCAACCCTAATGCCTTCACTCATACATAAGGAATGAGGCCAGACCTAAAAAGAAGTGAGAAACAGGCGTGAGAAGGAGAACCAGATTTGAAAAACAAGCAAAAAAGTGTGAGATCGAATTGATAGTTAGAGGCATCCTCAAGGCTTGTTGTCTATCCTAATCGCTTCCTGGCACTCTCAGGAACCTAAAGCTATCAAGAACAAGTCCGTTCCGGTCCCTAAACGCGCTGTAAGTCCATCACGATACACCCCTGTTCTTGAATTCACATTTGTAATTTAAGCATTGTTAACATGAATTAATGGCATATTGTTGACCTATGAAGCATTTGCAAACTTTCTGCATTATTTGATTTCATTTATATGGCATGTAGCATTAATCACCACTACTAGGTTTTCGAGCTTGGTTTTAGGGTTTTTGATTTCAGGAACAATTGGTCTTTGCAAGTGGTACGGTTGTGATCAGGAGGACGAAACGGAAACAACCATGGCATTGTATGTTATTTCCATGGCCTGTGGAGGATTTTGAGAGAGCACAGTCTGTAGCAACGAACATTTGTCCGTAGGTATAGGTGAACGAACCTTTACCCACTGAGAGAGGAAGGAGACGGTGAAGTGTCGCTCCTCTACTGGCCCGTTCAAACAATTAACGCGCGTTTTGTTTTAATTTTCCAATATTTCATTGTTTCATATATTATTATTATTATTCATTAACTGTACAATAAAAACAAAATGCCCCAGTGGTTGCCAGGTAGATGCTTGAGGCGTTAGGAGGCTGGAGGTCAGGGGTTCGATCCCTGCCTCCAGCAATTGCTATTTTCACATTTTCTTGCAGGAGATCCAATGCGCGCTTGAACCTGATGTCCATCATACTCCTTCATCATCAACGCGCCAGATGGCCAAATCTGGTGGCCACCATTGGGAGTGCACCATAAGCCAAGTCAAAGATGTCATACAGGATCACAAAAGTCAGCATGGATCATCATTAATGGGTCCAGATTCTTGCTATGCACACCTCCAATTCAGGCCCATTTCTCACTCTTTATTTCTTTTCTATATTTTCTTTTAATTAATTAATTTATTATTTTTACTAACAATTAAATAATTTTCTTTTTTATCAAAAAAATCACCAAAAATATTTTATGTCCAATTAAAATGAGAATTTTACTTTTTATCAATAAATTAATTAATTAAATTAGGTTTGGTTAAATTAGAAAACTTTAATTTCTCTTTTTGCAAATAATTAAAATTAATTAGAATCAATAGGTTTTTATTACTAACTTAATCATTTTATTTTTTTCCTAAAATAACAAAAAACCAAAAATATGTCATTTAATTATTTTCATTAATTAATTTAATAACTAATTAGTTTAGCATTTATTTTTAAAACCTAATCTCTTTTCTTTTAATAATATTAAAAACAACAAAAAACATTTTTTTTAATTAGGATGGAAGGGTCAAAACCCTAGTTTCTCGTTGATCTAATTTTCTCGCGCACTTTATTTTTATCCAATTATTGTATCTGCTCCCGATTTGTAATAATTAAATTAGGACATTTATTTATTTTTACCGCTTTTAATTTCAAAGGGTTTGTTTTTGGCTATGTAAATACCCAAAGCCTTGTAATAGTTTTAGTTTACTTTCTGCATTTTTAATTCCGTAAACTATTAACTGTTAGATGTATGAATAACTAGGGTTTGCATGACAAGAATGTATGACTAAATTTAAAACAGTTAGATCACCCTAAATGTGCAAAGATAAAAATAATCTGAAACTGAATCATTCGCACATGTGCACTCTTAGGGTACACTCCCACTTGGTTGCCTTCGTTAAAATGGTCATTGAGTATAGGATGTTTTAGAGGTCGTCCTCTTATCTAAAAGATCAAAGTTGCCTAGGAAAGGTTGCCTCGGATATTGTTTCCTCGGATAAATGATCTAAGACATTAGGGTTACCGCTAAGACATCCTAACATTGCTTTAGTGACTATATGTCCCCTTCGAATTGACCCTCAAACTCCAACGACGGTGCTACCTACTCACTAATAGTGGGATATCATTGTCTAAAGGAAACAAGCATAGAACGATTCCTTTTTCGAGTAGGTAGATTAGTTCTTAAGTACTTGCTCAATCAAAACAAATTTTTCACACTTACACTCTTTTACAAACAAAGTTTTCAAAAACACTTCATTACACTCTTGAAGACAGAAGCAAGAGTTAAATCAAAGTTAAAACAAAAACTTTTCAAAACCCACAAACACAAAGAAAACAATTTTGAAAATGATGAGCAAGCACCTAAGAGCCCATGGAAAACCATGGATAGAAAGGGTGCTAATACCTTCCCTTTCTATAATCTACCCCCGTACTCAGAAACATCTCGAAAAAGGTTTTTTTCGTTCTTTTTCCTTTTCCTGATTGGATAAAATAAAAGTCGGTGGCAACTCTTGCTTACCGCAACATTTGCAAACAAAAAACGCAAACCAGTATTAACAGACGGTTCTGCCACCGTATCACAGAACTGGAGACTCTGCTGGGGACGTAATAAGTGGGGTGTACCTTAGGATTAGTTCATATTGTTTTCAATTGTTTGATCAGTTTGCTTTATTTTTGTGGGCTTTGTATCGGAGTTACTATAGATCCTAACCCGGATCTGGGGATACCTTTTAGGTAAGTAGAAATAGACTGTGATGGAACTGTACGATGTAGACTGATACGGTTAAAGTAGTAGCTATGTTGGTGTGACGCATTAGTTAGTACTGATATCCCTTGTGGCGCAACAATGAGAGTATGGGGCTGCTAATGGGTCATTAAGCATCAACTGACCTTAGAACCTATAATTGACCAACTTGGCCATAGAAAAGTAGCAGTATGCTACACTCATTGAGACCATACTCTCGCGATGATTCCGGCTGCAAGAAAAGGTTGCTAAACTGGAATTATGACCGATTTAGGATGGTCAGTGATATTGAGAACCTCTAGAACCCAGTTACTATTACTAGGACAGGTTGAACTAACTAAACTGCAAGAGGGTAGTACCTAAACTCCATGCCAACCTGGAATTTAAGGGCTATTGCGTGACTTGTATGCTTTCCAACTTGAACTACTTGCACATTTGTATCATCTGACAACATGAGTTCCTTGCAGGTTTTGTTTACAGTCCTTATCCAATAATTTGGATTTATTGCAGGGTTTACTTACATCACCCCACACTTTTGCTTAAACGCATAACATACACATCATAACATCATGCCTTAACATTTCCTTAACCATTTCAAGGATCTCAAGGGTTTATGATGCAGGTCATGGTAAATCAGACATCTAGAAAGGGGCAAAGGGGATTTATTTTCCTCTAGCCAATGTCGTTTAGAGATCAAAACATGATGACTTGAGTCGGTGGCTATGACCCACTCGATATGGTAAGCTTGACTCTCGAAGAAGTACTTTTAACAACACGAAGTTTCTTCAAACCAATTCTAACAGTTTCTTGTTTACCCCGCGAGATCCTTGAAAACATTGCATACATACATATCATTGCATAACAGGTCTTCTAATACAGGTCTCTCATGTTCTCGCTGTTTATTTCAGCAATGGCTCTCAAACAAGACAACAGAGATCTTCAAACTCAAGAAACTCAGTTCAGGGAAATATTCCTAAACCTATGCAAGGGGCAGGAAGAGTTGAAAACACTCCTCGTTGGGAACTTGGTCAAGAAAAGTCCCGAAGACAATAAGGACGAACGGCTGGAACAATTGCAAGATGAGGTAGATGCAATAAGAACCCAGATGCTGGGGCAGATGGCTTTTATCCAAAGCTTAGTCCGGGAACAAG
Source organism: Vicia faba (assembly GCA_948472305.1). NCBI lineage: Eukaryota > Viridiplantae > Streptophyta > Magnoliopsida > Fabales > Fabaceae > Vicia > Vicia faba. The sequence goes on along the minus strand of CATIWC010002256.1, from coordinate 30,729 downwards.
AAGAGATGAGAACCATTATCAACCAGCTTCATCAATACAAACACAACAGCATGAAGCAAACAGTCGAGGCTGGGGACCAAGTCATTAATCAGCCTCCAAGAAGACAAAGATTTTGTTTGGTAAAGAATGGACCTCTCCGAGTTGCTGCTACCTCAAGGGTCCAACAACAACCTCGCCAAAAGCAACAGGTTAATCAGAGTAAGCCAGATACGCCCAAAAGGCAGTTCGCCGAGCTCAACATACCCCTGTCTCAAGCTTTACAACACCTGTTGAGACTGAATCTGGTGACGTTAAGGGACCATCCTCAGAATCCCCACATAGCCTACCTGTTGATACGGTGGGAGAACTGACTTGAGTTTTTGCGTTTGTTTTCGCAAATGTTTCGGTTGAGCAAGAGTCGCCACCGACTTTTTATTTTATCCTAAGGAAAGGTTAAAAAGCACAGCAAAAACCTTTGAGATGTTTTCTTGGGTTCAGGGAGTAGATTATAGAAAGGGAAGGTATTAGCACCCTTTCTATCCATGGTTATCCATGGGCTCTTAGTTACTTGCTTAGATCAACTTGCCTTAATTTTCAATTGTTTGAAATGATGCTTTGTGTATGTGCTTTGAAAATGTTTTTGAAAAGAGGCCAATGTGGTGGAAACCTTTGTAATGATCCATGTTGGGATGTATACAAAGGTGTATGTCTTTTGAAAAAGATTTTCAATGTTTTTGAAAGTTGTTTTGAAAGTGTAGTGATGTGTGGTTTGAAAAAAAATAGGCAAGTGTTTTTGCAAGTTTGATCAAGTAACTAAGAGTGGTCTACTCCTTAAATTTACTCAAAGATTTTTCTATGTTTTTAACCCTTTTAACAATTTTGTTCCACCATTGTATTTGGTGGACAATCTTGTGTTAGGATGTGAACGGGACGGGCGCGGGTCATCGTTTAGACCATGATTGCAATGGTGCCAAGTATCTTTGGGCAATTTTTCCTTTAAGGGACTTGATCATTTTTAGGCAACTTTCGAAAGCGTCATCGAGGGACTATGATCATTTGAATTTGTTTTGTTTTTGCCAAAGATACTCAACATGCAATATGGCCTATTATTGAAGGCAACAAGTGGATGTAACCCTAGGGGTGATAGTGTGCAAGTGTGTTTTATTGCATACAAGAGTTTTTCTTTGAATTAGGATTTTCTATTTGATTTTATCTTGCCATACACGTCCTAATTACTAGCAATAAGAAGCGGAAATATAAAATCCTACGCTATTACAACAATTAGGGGGTGGGGATACACATTTGTACATGGGGGGTTCAACGAGAAAAATAGACAAAAAAGAAAATAGCAAAAAACGAGATAGAGGGAGAGAGAGAGAGAGAGAGAGAGAGCCAGCGCTGCTGCTGAGAGGTCATCAGAAGTTCTGACTCAGATCCGCTGCCAGATGATCAACCTCTTGGTTAAAATGTATGAGTCAGAACTTCTGACCCTGGCACCTGCAAAACAGAAACCTGTTAGTGGGGAAATCAGAAGTTCTGACCCCCCTGCGCTGCAAGACAGAAGTTTGTTAGTGGAGAAACCAGAAGTTCTGATTCTGCTAGAAAGACAATAACTCTCAGAGGTTCTGATATTATTGACAGCAGAACAAGCTTCAGATGTGCTAACGTCAAAGTCAGCACTTGGCTTTTCCCTGTACTAATCAGAACATCTGCAATTTTGTTGTTATTCCACAAAACAGGAAACATATTTGGAACAGATCCAACAAATGTCAAAATGTTTCAGAGGGCAGAACCAACAAGGTCACAGGCAAGTCCTACACTGGCTCAGAACATTCTGAGGTATGAAAATCCTCAGAATATAAACAACAACAACATGATATTTACATTATGTTTATTTGAGCATGTACAGCTGATGATGCTTAGCGGTGTGATGAAGGTCAGCAGGTGCTTACCTGGCTGTTGGAAAAGTTTGTGGATGAAAGCTAGCTTTTGGCTCTGGTGGTGTTCTGGACAGATTCTTTTTGAAAAGGGTAGGTGAAGGTGTATGCGTATATAGGGTCAGAAGTTTGAAAAGGGGTTTTTGGTTCACAAAGAAAAACTGGGTATTGGATAAAGTTTGAAGGTGAGAAATTCAAAGTTATGAAACAACTGGGGATTTTGGCAGAGTTTCACAACACTATCTTGCTAAAGATTTCTGTTTCTCTCTTAGCAATTTTTCTGTTTCTTCCAGCCCTTTTTCAGTGGACAATGACTCTCTATTTATAGGCAAAGTTCTTGTGGGTGTCTTGAACATTAAAGCGCCAACCGAGTTTGAATTATTCTTTGACAGAAATTCCTGGGAAGTTGTGATAACAGATAGCCTTCAGCCTAGGCTGCAGCAGCAGGCGTGGATTAGAGTGAAGTGACCTCTTAAGTGGGCGGTGGCGTGTAGACCCATGCCAGAATCTGCATAAAGGCGTTTTCCAAGCCACACGTGAAGAGATTACTTGGATGAATGTTCAGGAGTGGTTGTAAGCATTAATGAGCATTAAATGGTGATAAGACTTATCAACATCAATATTCTGATAAGGGAAACCAAACTTTGAACCAGCAGTTCTGTTTCAACAAGAACAGCGTAAACCATGCTCTGGCTTTGGCTTCCTGTTGTCTTATTAAGTTCTGGGGATTCTCCTGATTTTCTGATACGTTCCCTGGATTTGCTTCTGGACCTCCTGGGCTTAGATATTCTGTATCAGTGTAACACCCACTCTTCTGACCTTTTCATCTTCTGATTTCAGCATGTTCTGAAAGAGCCTTCAAACTTCCTTGCTTCTTTTGCATTCCTTTAGCAAATTCTGGCTGAGCTTGCGTAACTGCTGAAAGAGTCATGTTCTGTCTGAGGCTTACATATTGAACCACGTTTACAACTTCTGATTGAGCTGATGTAGCTGCTGAAGAGCCAACTTCTGACTGCACTGAGCCAAGCTTGCAACTTCTGACCGTTTCTTATCTGGAATTGGTCCAGAAGTTCTGAAACGCTGATTTTTTCTTAAACACTCATTTTTTAGAGAAAAATTCTAAGTACTTAGAATTTAATTTCTCTCAAGCTAAAAGCATTGTCTTTAGAGCTTGTGTGATCATCTTGCTCTTGTAAGTGGTTTGCTTGGGAAAAAATGACAGTTCTGGACTTGGATTTGTTTCAGAGGGACCTTGAAAATCCAAGATGATTTCCTGAAGAAAGAGAGGGCAAATTTTGGGGTACAACAGTTGCCCCTGTTCAATCTTCTTGAACCTGAAGAGTTAGATTGACAAGTTTGCCTTTCGCGACTCGAAGGTAAAAGGAGATTGGACACTAGAGTGCCCGGAAATTTGCACTCGCATAGTGGAGTATCAGCAATGTGATGTCGGGAATGGGCTTATAGATGCCATTTGGAAATGTTGAACTGTATTTCATTGGTGAGTGGACGAGTATCAGAAAGGCCTCCATGTTTCGGAACATCTCTGAACTGGGGGTCTGAATAAGCAATAGATTGACATCCGTGTCTGGAGAATCCGTGAACTGTTTTCAGGAGTTGAGATTGAATAAGCAATAGATTAACATCCGTTGTTGGGAGGAATCCGTAAACTGTTTTCAAAAGTTGCATCTGAACAAGCGATAGATTAACATCCGTTGTTGGGAAGAATCCGTAAACTGTTTTCAGAAGTTGCATCTGAACAAGCGATAGATTAACATCCGTTGTTGGGAAGAATCCGTAAACTGTTTTCAGAAGTCTTGGAGTGGAGAAGGAACCGGTGTAGGGTTTCCTGATGATGCGTCCATGTAAAACTGTATCTGGATGAATTTGGAATAAGTATCAGAATGTCGCCGTGTCCGGGTCACATCTGAACTGTCTCTGAGTGAATCTGGAATAGGTATCAGAATGTCGCCATGTCCGGGTCACATCTGAACTATTTCTAGATGAATCTCGGAAGATGATCTTTGTCTGTCGACTGATCTTACCTGAAAAGGTAAAGGGTTAGTTGTATGCAATGTTATGATGTATGATGCAATGTATGTGACATCAATGTTTATGTCATGAATGTGATGAATGCGCATGTAAGCTGATGAGCTATCTTGTTGAGGATAAATGAATCCTGGATGGTTGAAGATAAAAGAATCTTGACTGCTGTCGAGGAGGGCAAGAATCTTTGATTGTTGAAAAATGAGAAGTCTTGGGACCACTGTTGGGGAAATCAGAAGCTTGGGTTGTATGCCAAACTACTGGGGACTTCCTGTTTTGAGGAGATCTGTGTAGGATTTCCTGATGATGAGTCCGTGTAAAACTGCATCGGGTTTTTGAAAACTTTTGACATTCGAATGCCCTAAGTGGTGATGTAGATAATTTCCTGGCTTGTTACATGTGTTAATCCACAATCGGTCGTTCACATATATTTTCCTGGCTTGTTACAGGTGTTGATCTGGAACTTAAGAAAAGTTGGTCAAGGAGATATTGTCCTGGCTTGTTACAGGTGTTGATCTCTGACCTGAGAAAGAAAGATGGTTCCCTGGCTTGTTACAGGTGTTGATCTTCAATCTCTTCAGATGTGCCCTGGCTAGATACAGGAATCGAATCTGGAAATAGTCGTCAACAGATATGCCCTGGCTGGATACAGGAATCGAATCTTCAAACTCTTCAGACGTGCCCTAGCTAGATACAGGAATCGAGTATGGAAATAGTCGTCAACAGATATGCCCTGGCTAGATACAGGAATCGAATCTTCAAACTCTTCAGATGTGCCCTGGCTGGATACAAGAATCGAATCTGGAAATAGTCGTCAATAGATATGCCCTGGCTGGATACAGGAATCGAATCTTCAAACTCTTCAGACGTGCCCTGGCTAGATACAGGAATCGAGTCTGGAAATAGTCGTCAACAGATATGCCCTGGCTAGATACAGGAATCGAATCTTTAAACTGTTCAGATGTGCCCTGGCTGGATACAGGAATCGAATCTGGAAATAGTCGTCAACAGATATGCCCTGGCTGGATACAGGAATCGAATCTTCAAACTCTTCAGACGTGCCCTGGCTAGATACAGGAATCGAGTCTGGAATTAGTCGTCAATAGATATGCCCTGGCTGGATACAGGAATCGAATCTTCAAACTCTTCAGACGTGCCCTGGCTAGATACAGGAATCGAGTATGGAAATAGTCGTCAACAGATATGCCCTGGCTGGATACAGGAATCGAATCTTCAAACTCTTCAGACGTGCCTTGGCTAGATACAAGAATCGAGTCTGGAATTAGTCGTCAATAGATATGCCCTGGCTGGATACAGGAATCGAATCTTCAAACTCTTCAGATGTGCCCTGGCTGGATACAGGAATCGAATCTGGAATTGTGACAGTTGATAGATATGCCCTGGCTGGATACAGGAATCGAATCTTCAAACTCCTCAAATGTGCCCTGGCTAGATACAGGTATCGAATCTGGAATTAGTTGTCAACAGATATGCCCTGGCTGGATACAGGAATCGAATCTGGAATTGTGATAGTTGATCTGTTGGTGGTTGTAAATTCCAGCAGGTGGTGAAGGAATGATTGAACACTTTTGACATTCGAATGCCCCAAGTGATGATGAAAGAATCTTGAATCAGATTATTCTGCGGATTGAGAGATTTCTTGAAATCTTGACTGGACTGCCCCAGGTTAACTGAACTTTGAAAGATCTGTTGAAACCTTGACTGGACTTCCCCAGGTTAATTGGATGGTGACATGGCATGCCCCTTGTTTATAGGAGATTTGTAATGGAAGTGTCGTCCTTTTGAAGTGATTTTGCTCACTGAGAGAGTTTTCGTTCCTCCGAACATTCGCTGTATGAAATTCTTCGCTGTCAAACAAAAAGCCAAATGCAGACAGTGATATTCAAGCAATGCAAAGTTTATGTTTGTCTCGAAGTTTTGCAAAATGCATTTTTTAGCAGAAAAATTTTTATAAGACAAGTCAACACAAGATTTAGAGCAAAGCCTTACAGGAGTCAGGATACCTTTTGTAACAGTATGCTTTCGAACTAACCCATGCTTCAATTAGGACTTTTGAAGGGTTGTAACGTGGCTTGGTTCACGGTTTAAGAAACAAAGGATAAAGGCTCAAAGTATATTTGTACCCACCCTCTCTTCGTGATGTTCTTCACACCTAAGCTCAGTTAACTGTGCATCGCACTCTGTTTTGAGTTTGGAACGACCTTTTGGGCGATGGTTCACCAGTTGAATTTGGGAGACAGTCATCATCTCGTTTTTCTTTTTCAACATTTTTCATGCTGTTGAGGATTTGTAATGACTTCACTATTTTGATTTTGATTTGTTATCCCCAACTTTTGCCCGACTGTTCCCGTTTTTCGAGATTACAGTCAGCGGGATGCCCCAGCTTTCTTAAGCCTCCTTTATAGGTTTTGGCTTGGTGGGCTTTTCTCTTTTGAGAGATTGACTGCCTATGTGATAGGGACCACCCTTGTCTTTTGATTCCAAAGGAATGCTTTTCTTTTTCTTTGACGTCGTTCGTTGTGTTACGAACTGAGAGTTTGCGATTTCAATGCGCATTTTCTTTTGAATTAACTGAGATACTACCCTGCCCCAGGTTTATATCAAAGGTTTTGATTGTTTAGAACAGAAAACTCCTACTTCTTTGGCTCGAAGGGGTTGACTAGGGATTAACTTCCTTATAACTCCAGTGTTTGGGAATTGAAAGAAATGCCTGTACATCATCAGCAAGGTCTGTTCAAAAGCATACTGTATAAGATTATGGTATTGTTTCGTCATCCTCCCTCTAAAGGCTTGCAGCTTTTTATCAAGAGTTAAATATCATAAAGAAAGCATAAGAGTAGTGAAACGAATGGATGAATTCAAGACAAACATATGCAATGCATTAATGAAAACAGAGTTTAATCATCAACAGATAATTGTTTGACAACAAAAGAAATTACAACTTTGAAAATTCAAAATGAAGCAAAAGTCTTTCAGCTTGAGCTTTGTCACTCCAAGTGGAGAACTCCTTAACGGAAGATTTTCATCTCGCCGTCTGGCATGAATTCCAGCACTCCAATGTCGATCAGATCTTGAATCTTGTTCTTCAAGGCCCAACAGTCGTTGGTGTCGTGCCCCGGGCTGTAGGAGTGGTAAACACAAAATTCGTCGGGACGATAGTTAGGAGAGGAGGTATTGAGCTTCTGAGGAGGATCCCTTAAAGTAAGCAGGTTGACCTCCAACAGGCGCTTCAGTATGAAGAATGATGGTATTTCAGTCTCCGTGAACTGTCTTCCCGACGTTTCTTGCTTACGCCGATTACCCCGTTGACGCTGGCGAGGTTGTTGATGGGCTTGTGACCCTGAAGCAAGCGAAGGAGCCTTCCCCTTGTCTTCTTGAGTGGATGGAGGCTGAGCGGTGACCTGCTCTTTAACCTCAGAGGTTTGCCCCAGTTGGTTGTTTTGAAGCAGTTGGCGGACGAGAACTCTGAGTTCCTCTTGTCTTTGAGATAGGTCTTGGATGAGAGCCATCTGGCCCACCAACTGTCCCATCACTTGGGTCCTCAATGTTGTCAGATCAAACTGTAGCTCCGCAAGCTGATCACTCCTGGTATTGTTTGAATTCTCCAAGCCCTTTGTGAGGAGAGCTTTCATTTCTTCTTGCCCTAGAGACAAGTTCAGGAACATTTCCTGCAGCTGAGCAGTCTGGTCTTGGATGTCTTTGACAGACCTTTCTAGAGCCATCCCTTACTGGCATAAACAGCAGGAGAGTAAGGAAACCTGAAAAAGGAAAGATCGTTAAGATGCAATGCATGATATGTGGATCAATGCTTTCAAGGATCTCTTGGGGTAAACACAAGAAAATGTTAGAGGTTGAACTTTGTTCTTGGATTGGAGAACTTTGCACCGGTAGATGTCTTTCCACTAGAATCAAGCTCACCATGTCGAGTGGGTCATAGCCCCTGATTCAAGTTGTTGTACTTGATCTTTGACGGTATTTGCTTAGAGGAGAAACCTCTTGTCTTTTGGTAGACGTCTGGCTCAACGTGACCCTGCATCAAAAGAACCCTCGAGATCCTTGAAATGGTTATTGAAAATGCTATGGTATGATGTCATGATGTTATGTATATGTATGCAAAAGCAAGTGAGTGTATATACAGGTAATCATATTCACACAAAGCAAACAAGTCCTTAGGTTTAGGCTTGCATGGGGTTTAGGTAAGTACCCTCTTGAAGTTAGTTGGCTCATCCTGTCCTAAAATAGAAACTGGGTTCTAAGGAGCTCAATATCATTGGATTATTTTCTGTGTTCATTGTTTCGGTTTAGCCACTTACTGGCGACCAAAATATTCCAAGAAAACAACCCTCAAATGAGTGTAGTATCGAGTATCTACCAACTTCGGACTGCACCAAAGTCGGTCATCTCACTACCCCTAAAAAGGCTAAGATGGTCAATTAAGGTTCTAAGAGTTCGTTAGTGCTTCACGACATCACTCAGCGGCCCCGTACTCTCCTTGATTGAACTCAAGGGTTACCGGTACTCACAAATATGTCACACTAACATAGCTTACTGCTTTAACTATGTCGGTATACCCCGCACAGTTCCCTCGCAGTTTTTTTGCTATTTACCTAAAAAGGTGCCCCAAATCCGGGTGTAGGATTTACAACAAAACAAGAACCCAAAAGATAAAGCAATCAAGTCAATCAAAGCAAGAAAGTAAAGGTGATCTAAACCCTAAGGTAACCCCACTTTTAAGTTTACTCCCCAGCAGAGTCGCCAGTTCTGTTGATACGGTGGGAGAACTGACTTGAGTTTTTGCGTTTGTTTTTGCAAATGTTTCGGTTGAGCAAGAGTCGCCACCGACTTTTTATTTTATCCTAAGGAAAGGTTAAAAAGCACAGCAAAAACCTTTGAGATGTTTTCTTGGGTTCGGGGAGTAGATTATAGAAAGGGAAGGTATTAGCACCCTTTCTGTCCATGGTTATCCATGGGATCTTAGTTACTTGCTTAGATCAACTTGCCTTAATTTTCAATTGTTTGAAATGATGCTTTGTGTATGTGCTTTGAAAATGTTTTTGAAAAGAGGCCAATGTGGTGGCAACCTTTGTAATGATCCATGTTGGGATGTATACAAAGGTGTATGTCTTTTGAAAAAGATTTTCAATGTTTTTGAAAGTTGTTTTGAAAGTGTAGTGATGTGTGGTTTGAAAAAAAATAGGCAAGTGTTTTTGCAAGTTTGATCAAGTAACTAAGAGTGGTCTACTCCTTAAATTTACTCAAAGATTTTTCTATGTTTTTAACCCTTTTAACAATTTTGTTCCATCATTGTATTTGGTGGACAATCTTGTGTTAGGATGTGAACGGGACGGGCGCGGGTCATCGTTTAGACCATGATTGCAATGGTGCCAAGTATCTTTGGGCAATTTTTCCTTTAAGGGACTTGATCATTTTTAGGCAACTTTCGAAAGCATCATCGAGGGACTATGATCATTTGAATTTGTTTTGTTTTTGCCAAAGATACTCAACATGCAATATGGCCTATTATTGAAGGCAACAAGTGGATGTAACCCTAGGGGTGATAGTGTGCAAGTGTGTTTTATTGCATACAAGAGTTTTTCTTTGAATTAGGATTTTCTATTTGATTTTATCTTGCCATACACGTCCTAATTACTAGCAATAAGAAGCGGAAATATAAAATCCTACGCTATTACAACAATTAGGGGGTGGGGATACACATTTGTACATGGGGGGTTCAACGAGAAAAATAGACAAAAAAGAAAATAGCAAAAAACGAGATAGAGGGAGAGAGAGAGAGAGAGCCAGCGCTGCTGCTGAGAGGTCATTAGAAGTTCTAACTCAGATCCGTTGCCAGATGATCAACCTCTTGGTTAAACTGTATGAGTCAGAACTTCTGACCCTGGCACCTGCAAAACAGAAACCTGTTAGTGGGGAAATCAGAAGTTCTGACCCCCCTGCGCTGCAAGACAGAAGTTTGTTAGTGGAGAAACCAGAAGTTCTGATTCTGCTAGAAAGACAATAACTCTCAGAGGTTCTGATATTATTGACAGCAGAACAGGCTTCAGATGTGCTAACGTCAAAGTCAGCACTTGGCTTTTCCCTGTACTAATCAGAACATCTGCAATTTTGTTGTTATTCCACAAAACAGGAAACATATTTGGAACAGATCCAGCAAATGTCAAAATGTTTCAGAGGGCAGAACCAACAAGGTCACAGGCAAGTCCTACACTGGCTCAGAACGTTCTGAGGTATGAAAATCCTCAGAATATAAACAACAACATGATATTTACATTATGTTTATTTGAGCATGTACAGCTGATGATGCTTAGCGGTGTGATGAAGGTCAGCAGGTGCTTACCTGGCTGTTGGAAAAGTTTGTGGATGAAAGCTAGCTTTTGGCTCTGGTGGTGTTCTGGACAGATTCTTTTTGAAAAGGGTAGGTGAAGGTGTATGCGTATATAGGGTCAGAAGTTTGAAAAGGGGTTTTTGGTTCACAAAGAAAAACTGGGTATTGGATAAAGTTTGAAGGTGAGAAATTCAAAGTTATGAAACAACTGGGGATTTTGGCAGAGTTTCACAACACTATCTTACTAAAGATTTCTGTTTCTCTCTTAGCAATTTTTCTGTTTCTTCCAGCCCTTTTTCAGTGGACAATGACTCTCTATTTATAGGCGAAGTTCTTGTGGGTGTCTTGAACATTAAAGCGCCAACAGAGTTTGAATTGTTCTTTGACAGAAATTCCTGGGAAGTTGTGATAACAGATAGCCTTCAGCCTAGGCTGCAGCAGCAGGCGTGGATTAGAGTGAAGTGACCTCTTAAGTGGGCGGTGGCGTGTAGACCCATGCCAGAATCTGCATAAAGGCGTTTTCCAAGCCACACGTGAAGAGATTACTTGGATGAATGTTCAGGAGTGGTTGGAAGCATTAATGAGCATTAAATGGTGATAAGACTTATCAACATCAATATTCTGGTAAGGGAAACCAAACTTTGAACCAGCAGTTCTGTTTCAACAAGAACAACGTAAACCATGCTCTGGCTTTGGCTTCCTGTTGTCTTATTAAGTTCTGGGGATTCTCCTGATTTTCTGATACGTTCCCTGGATTTGCTTCTGGACCTCCTGGGCTTAGAGATTATGTATCAGTGTAACACCCACTCTTCTGACCTTTTCATCTTCTGATTTCAGCATGTTCTGAAAGAGCCTTCAGACTTCCTTGCTTCTTTTGCATTCCTTTAGCAAATTCTGGCTGAGCTTGCGTAACTGCTGAAAGAGTCATGTTCTGTCTGAGGCTTACATATTGAACCACGTTTAAAACTTCTGATTGAGCTGATGTAGCTGCTGAAGAGCCAACTTCTGACTGCACTGAGCCAAGCTTGCAACTTCTGACCGTTTCTTATCTGGAATTGGTCCAGAAGTTCTGAAACGCTGATTTTTTCTTAAACACTCATTTTTTAGAGAAAAATTCCAAGTACTTAGAATTTAATTTCTCTCAAGCTAAAAGCGTTGTCTTTAGAGCTTGTGTGATCATCTTGCTCTTGTAAGTGGTTTGCTTGGGCAAAAATGACAGTTCTGGACTTGGATTTGTTTCAGAGGGACCTTGAAAATCCAAGATGATTTCCTGAAGAAAGAGAGGGCAAATTTTGGGGTACAACACTACCCAAGGTACAATCCTGATGATGGGTGTGCATACCATTCCAACAACCCTGGACATGACACCAACGACTGTTGGGCGTTGAGAAAAAAATTCAAGACCTGATTGATGAAGGAGCATTGGAACTCACACAAGACGCTCAGATTGATTTCTTTTACCATCCCTCCAAGGCTCACCATTTGAAGTGACAAGTCCTGAGACGAGAAGACTTTTTTGTTCATTAGAATTTTCAATTTGTAATTTTCTTTTGATTGTTCGAACATTTATTCATGTCAAACTTTGTTACTTTATCAATGCATCGCATATGTCTGTTTTGAATCAATCCATTCGTATTCACTATATTCAAATTGCTTTCATTTTTTGTGATGATCAACTCTCGATTAAAAAATTCTAAGCCTTTATAGGGAGGATGACGAAAATGATATCAAAATCTCTACAATATGCTTTTGAACAGGCCCCGCTGACGATGTACAGGCATTGTTTCAAATCCTAAACAGTGGAGTTATAAGGAAGATAATCCCTAGTCAACCCCTTTGAGCCAAAGAAGTTGGATTTTTTCTTTTCACACAAATTAAAACCCTTAATCACAACCTGGGGCAGGGTAGTTTTCTCAGTTAATTCGGGTGCACAATGAATGACATCAAAGACGTCCTTCCAAAACAAGAAAACAATGATGGTTCCGTATAATCGTAAGGACAAGCAGTCATTATCTTTCGAAATAAAAGCCCAATAAGTCAAAACCTATGAAGGAGACTTAAGAAAAACTAGGACATCCCGCTGACTGTAATCACAAAAACAAACAGTTCAGGAAAAAGACAGTGATAATAAAATCAAAAAGAAAGAGGTCCTGCAAACTCTCAACAAAAATGACTGCCTGTTCAAAGTAAACTGTCAGTATCCGAACCATCACTGGAATATCAGAGCAAAGACTCAAACGGGATCTAATGCACGATTAGCTGAGTTTAGGATCGAAGAACATCATGAAGAATGGGTGGGTACAAATAAAATTTGAGCCTTTATCCTTTGTTTCTTAAGCCGTGAATCAGGCCACGTTATAACCCTTAAAAGTCCTAGCTGAAGCATGGGTTAGTTCAAAAGCATACTGTTACAAAAGGTATCCTGACTCCTGTAGGGCTTGCTGTAAATCCTGAGTTGACATCACATTTTACAAAAATTCGCTTGTTTTATTGAAAACTGCATTTTCAAAGAACTTCAAAACAGACATAAGCTTTGCATTCTTAAAATAACATTGTTTGCATATGACTATTTGCTCAACAACAGAGAAATTCGCATGACGAATATCTAGTGAACAAAAACCTTCTCAATAAAAAGGATCGCCTCAAGTGGAAATGACTTCCAATCAAGGGGCACGACATGATCATTGCCCATCATCTGGGGCAGTCAAGTCAAGATTCGAGGAATCTCTCAAAGATGCCAAAATAGCCAGGGGAAAATCTCCATCTGAATCGCTTAGGGCATTGGACATGAATTCCAACAACGAATCTTGCACGATCAGACAAACATTTTCTGGTATCATGGCAATACAACACTACTGATAGTGACAACTCCCTACACCTTGAGAGCGTGAACATAGTCAGAAAATACTGCGCATGAACAAAGACCCGCTAGGTTGACAGGCCTAGGCAAAAATAAGGGCATCCCGACGAACCAAAAGGGTTCGGGCAAAAATTAGGGATAAAAACAAAAAAGATTTGTACACCCGGTAAGTCGAAAACCTGAAAAGGCGGCTTGGGAAAAAAAGGGTATCCCGGTGGACTGAAAACCCGAAAGGGCGGTCCAGGCAAAATTAGGGATCAAAGCGTACGACTATGTCCCGTCATCTCGTCACTTGCCTACCAGAAGAAGACTTGTCATTTCGATCGAAAGATACCAAGCACCTCATAGGTTAGGATAATACTCGATCCACAAGGCCTCCGCAGGCACCTTCTCCCGCAGATACAGGGGCAGAAAAGTCTCGATGCAAAGCCATCGTCATATCCTCAGCACACATCCTAGTAACATTCACTCCCGCAGAGTAAGAGAAGGATAATAATGTTAACTCTCCCCAGCTGAGGCTCACAACCGCGAACGAGCCGGAAATATTATCCCCAAGCAGAGTTTATCCATCATCAACACTAGACAATTATCCCCAACGGAGTCTGGAATATCTTCCCCAGTGGAGTTTGGAGAATCATCCCCAATAGAATCTGGAAGATTATCCCCAGTAGAGCCTAAAAAGGTTATCCCCAGTGAAGTCGCAACTGAAAGATCATCCCCAGTGGAGTTCATTCCTTTCACAAACAGAAACTCAATCCCCGACAGGATTCAGTATCGCCAGCAACGATAATTCATCCCCAGCTGAATTTATCAGCGGAATCCTCAGTAGAGCATGTCCTCCCCACAGAGCCGTTTCCTCATCAGTTTATTCCCCAGCGGAGTTATCCTCTCCTGCAGGTTTATTCTCACAATCATCTTCATTCCCTATCCCCAGCGGAAACGAAGGATTCAACTCTTTTCTCCAGCAGCTATCCGGGATTTATTTTCCCCAGCAACAAACATCACATTTTCATACATCATAACACATGCATATACGCATCATACAACACAATCTCATTTATTTTGAGAACATCATGGCTTGATACATATCATGCATCACATACAGCTAACCTTTACCTTTCAGGAAAGATACAATCAAATTCTCACAAAAGCAAACTGTGAAGCCCAGATTCGACTGGACAATAGTTTAAATCCTCAGCAAGCCATAAATCCCGGATTACGACCGAATAACAGCTCAACAAGTTATTGTGAAGCCTGGATTTCGACCAGACAACAATACAAGTTCCTGTGAAACCTGGATTACGACCAGATAGCGGTTAAAGACATTGTGAAGACTGGATTTCGACCAGATAACAGATAAGGGATACTGTGTAGCTTGGATTACGACCAAATAAAAGTTCACCCGGCCAGATACTATAAAGCTCAGATTACGACCGGATGTTAGTTGGCCCACAGCCAAAGGGAATCCCGGATTACGACCGGATAGCCATTTGATCTCTTCTAAAGACTGGATTACAACCAGACAAGAAGTAAAGTGTTCTAAAGACTGGATTACGACCAGATAAGAAGTAAAGTATTGCGAAGCCTGGATTACGACCAGACAGCAATACGGAATACCATGAAGACTGGATTACGACCAGATAAGAAGTAAAGTATTACGAAGCCTGGATTACGACCAGACAGCAATACGGAACACCATGAAGCCTGGATTACGACCGGATAATGATAAAAGGACTGAAGCCTGGATTGCGACCAAATAGTAGTACAAGACCTCGCGAAGTTTGGATTTCGACCAAATAGCAGTTTACCTGGACATTTACTAAGAAGCCCGGTGTCGACCGGATATTAGTGTGCCATAAATTCAAGTTAAAGCCCGGATGCGACCGAATAACATTTGAATTCCTTCTGAAACCTGGATTACGACCAGATAAGAATTGAGAAGTTGCGAAACCTGGATTACGACTGGATAGCATGTTTAACCTCATCTCCCCTAGTAAGTCACTGTAAGGCCTGAATTACGACCAGGTAGCAGTCGGTCTTATTACTATGAAGCCTGGACCACGACCAGATCACAGTTCATTTTCACCTCCTCTACTAAGAGATGTTTCCTCAGTTGAGTACAGACGATCGAAGTTCCTAAATATCAGCAGAGATGATTCCTCAGTTGAGTACGGACGATAAAAGTTCCTAAATATCAACAGAGATGACTCCTCAGTTGAGTACGGACGACCAAAGTTCCTAAATATCAACAGAGACAACTCACCAGCAGAATAACGGACGACGAAGCTCCTAAAATTCTATTTCTCTCAACAAAGATCAACCTTCCCCAGCGAAATCTTCCTCAACAATAGGTATACAAGCTCTCGCTAAGGATTTCCTTATGCGATCGACACTCCTTCGGATGGCATCTTTAAGCCCATCTCCCGTCAGCAATCTCCAAATGGCATCTGTAAGCCCATTCCCGACATCACAAGACAATTACCACTTCATGCGAGTGCAAATTTCTGGGCACTCTAGTGTTCAATCAACTTCCACCTTCGGATCACGAAAGGCACGAAAGCCAATCTACATCCTCAGGTTTAAGAAGATTGAACAGGGTCAGCTGTTGTACCCCAAAATTTTCCCTCCCATATTTCTCAAAATATTTCAAGAAAGATCCTCAAGTTGCTCAAGGTAGTCCAAGGGTTGGCCAGACAAGCCCTCTCCTAAGGAAGTCTACCCCAAACTAGGGTTTCATGTTGCATCAAGATACTTGAGTCCAAGTGATCCCAAGTGCTCACCAATGTCCTAATATGTTCTCAAGATCATCCATGACAAGTTTCAAGCCTTGCAGAGGAAGTTTGCTCAGTCAATTGCTCAAATGCCTAAAAATCGACTATGCTAGGGCAAAAGTCAACTATGGCCTACATACAGTCAAACTTCAAGATTTTTGCTAAACATACTCATTTTGAAGTATATTTCATCATTTGATCAAGGTTTGATCATGATTCATCAAGGATTGCTCATAATTCATCAAGACTCAAAAGTTGCTAAATTAGGGTTTTGTAGGAAAAGTCAACTCAAATTTGACCAAGTATAACTTTCTCATACTTTATGAGAAATGGCCCATCCAAATCTCATTTTGAAGAGGATTCAATTCCATACAATCCCTCTTCAGCTCCCAATTTCAAAATATTCCCTCACAAGAAGTTATGAATTTGGATATTATAGGTCATTTTGAAAAGTCAACAAAAACACCTTTTTTGTCAAAGCTTCATACTTGAGCATGGAATATCAAATTGAGATGATACCAAAAGGGTTGCTTATAGGACATCTCAGGCTTTCTAAAAAGTCCAAGAACACCTCCAAAGAGTCAAAATTGAAGAAGTTATGCATTGTTGAAGTTGACCTTTTTTGCAAAATTGCCAAAAGTCAACTATCCCTAAAACTTCAAATTTTGCCAAATGGGCCCAATCCTTTTCACTTGTTTTGAGTTGGCAACATAGCCCACGAGCTCTAGCCTTTTCCACTTGTCCATATCTTATTTTTATTATTTATTTTGATTTTTATTTGAATTAATTTGATTTAAATCAAATAAAATCCAAAAACATTGATAACAAGAGATTTTGTGATTGTTTCAGGTTCCAATTACAGCTTGCATCATTCAAATTCGTGCAAAGCATTAGAGAGAACAAAAAGATTGAGAAAAGGCCATGTTTGGAAAGATTTTAAAAGCAAATCAAATCAAATCCAAAATCATTGATATAGAAGGGTTTGGATGCAATTATCAACCCTAATGCCTTCACTCATACATAAGGAATGAGGCCAGACCTAAAAAGAAGTGAGAAACAGGCGTGAGAAGGGGAACCAGATTTGAAAAACAAGCAAAAAAGTGTGAGATCGAATTGATAGTTAGAGGCATCCTCAAGGCTTGTTATCTATCCCAATCGCTTCCTGGCACTCTCGGGAACCTAAAGCTATCAAGAACAAGTCTGTTATGGTCCCTAAATGCGCTGTAAGTCCATCACGATACACCCCTGTTCTTGAATTCGCATCTTGTAATTTAAGAATTGTTAACATGAATTAATGGCATATTGTTGACCTATGAAGCATTTGCAAACTTTCTGCATTATTTGATTTCATTTATATGGCATGTAGCATTAATCACCATTGCTAGGTTTTCGAGCTTGGTTTTAGGGTTTTTGATTTCAGGAACAATTGGTCTTTGTAAGTGGTACGGTTGTGATCAGGAGGACGAAACAGACACAACCATGGCATTGGATGTTATTTCCATGGCCTGTGGAGGATTTTGAGAGAGCACAGTCTGTAGCAACGGACATTTGTCCGTAGGTATAGGTGAACGGACCTTTACCCACAGAGAGAGGAAGGAGACGGTGAAGTTTCGCTCCCCTACTGGCCCGTTCAAACGATTAGCGCGCGTTTTGTTTTAATTTTCCAATATTTCATTGTTTCATATATTATTATTATTATTCATTAACTGTATAATAAAAACAAAATGCCCCAGTGGTTGCCAGGTAGATGCTTGAGGCGTTAGGAGGCTGGAGGTCAGGGGTTCGATCCCTGCCTCCAGCAATTGCTATTTTCACATTTTCTTGCAAGAGATCCAATGCGCGCTTGAGCCTGATGTTCATCATACTCCTTCATCATCAACGCGCCAGATGGCCAAATCTGGTGGCCACCATTGGGAGTGCACCATAAGCCAAGTCAAAGATGCCATACAAGATCACAAAAGTCAGCATGGATCATCACTAATAGGCCCAGATTCTTGCTATGCACACCTCCAATTCAGGCCCATTTCTCACTCTTTATTTCTTTTCTATATTTTCTTTTAATTACTTAATTTATCATTTTTACTAACAATTAAATAATTTTCTTTTTTATCAAAAAAATCACCAAAAATATTTTTTGTCCAATTAAAATTAGAATTTTACTTTTTATCAATAAATTAATTAATTAAATTAGGTTTGGTTAAATTAGAAAACTTTAATCTCTCTTTTTGAAAATAATTAAAATTAATTAGAATCAATAGGTTTCTATTACTAACTTAATCATTTTATTTTTTTCCTAAAATAACAAAAAACCAAAAATATGTCATTTAATTATTTTCATTAATTAATTTAATAACTAATTAGTTTAGCATTTATTTTTAAAACCTAATCTCTTTTCTTTTAAAAATATTAAAAACAACAAAAAAACATTTTTTTTAAAATTAGGATGGAAGGGTCAAAACCCTAGTTTCTCGTCGATCTAATTTTCTCGCGTGCTTTATTTTTATCCAATTATTGTATCTGCTCCCGGTTTGTAATAATTAAATTAGGACATTTATTTATTTTTACCGCTTTTAATTTCAAAGGGTTTGTTTTGGGCTATGTAAATACCCGAAGCCTTGTAAT
Organism: Vicia faba; assembly: GCA_948472305.1. Lineage (NCBI taxonomy): Eukaryota > Viridiplantae > Streptophyta > Magnoliopsida > Fabales > Fabaceae > Vicia > Vicia faba. The sequence goes on along the minus strand of CATIWC010002256.1, from coordinate 12,153 downwards.
AGTTTTAGTTTACTTTCCGCATTTTTAATTCCGTAAACTATTAACTGTTAGATGTATGAATAACTAGGGTTTGCATGACAAGAATGTATGACTAAATTTAAAACAGTTAGATCACCCTAAATGTGCAAAGATAAAAATAATCTGAAACTGAATCATTCGCACATGTGCACTCTTAGGGTACACTCCCACTTGGTTGCCTTCGTTAAAATGGTCATTGAGTATAGGATGTTTTAGAGGCCGTCCTCTTGTCTAAAAGATCAAAGTTTCCTCGGAAAGGTTGCCTCGGATATTGTTGCCTCAGATAAATGATCTAAGACATTAGGGTTACCGCTAAGACATCCTAACATTGCTTTAGTGACTGTATGTCCCCTTCGAATTGGCCCTCAAACTCCAATGACGGTGCTACCTACTCACTAATAGTGGGATAGCATTGTCTAAAGGAAACAAGCATAGAACAATTCCTTTTTCGAGTAGGTAGATTAGTTCTTAAGTACTTGCTCAATCAAAACAAATTTTTCACACTTACACTCTTTTACAAACAAAGTTTTCAAAAACACTTCATTACACTCTTGAAGACAGAAGCAAGAGTTAAATCGAAGTTAAAACAAAAACTTTTCAAAACCCACAAACACAAAGAAAACAATTTTGAAAATGATGAGCAAGTACCTAAGAGCCCATGGAAAACCATGGATAGAAAGGGTGTTAATACCTTCCCTTTCTATAATCTACCCCCCGTACTCAGAAACATCTCGAAAAAGGTTTTTTCTATTCTTTTTCCTTTTCCTGATTGGATAAAATAAAAGTCGGTGGTGACTCTTGCTTACCGCGACATTTGCGAACAAAAAACGCAAACCAATATTAACAGTCGATTCTGCCACCGTATCACAGAAAGCAATAAATGGAAACAAATTGAATCAAAATATGCAATGCTCGTTTCATTAAAATTAAAATTAAAGTACAAAAAAAGTTTGAAAGCAACAATAAATACAATAAAAGGAAAATGCAAACAGAAAGAAACATGGCCTAGTGACTAATCAGCAACAAGTATGAATTGTCCCGTCTGAAACACTGGCTTTAGGAAGATAGTATGGCTCTGACTGAAGCTTCACTTGTCATGCCCTGGAAAGGGATTGTTGACAACATTAGGACTTGTATCCTTGAATGAGAGAATCTTCACCTTCACCAATTCTTACACTCTAGCCTTCAGTGCAAAGCATTTTTCCAGATCATGACTGGTACCTCCTTGATGGAACTCACAATGAAGGTCAGATCTGAATCCAACTACTGGGAGAGGATTTGGAGGAGTTAAAGACCTTGTTGTGATCAAACCTAGTTGAATCAAGCAAGGATACATTTTAGTGTAAGACATAAGGATAGGATCAAATTGGCCCATCTTTCCAACATTGCAGTTCTGATTCTGGTTCATGTTGTCTCGGGGAGAAACAAACAATGACTGCTGATGTAGAGCTATGGGAGGCATATCAGATGGCTGCCCCTTGCGAGTACTTGAAGTTTACTTGCCGTGCAAAGATCTCATCACTGCCTTATCAACTATTCTTTTTCATAACCTTGAGGTGAACACTTGACTCTTCTAAACTGACTCAACATTATTGCTGACCACCTTTGGAAACACATGTTGAGGAAGAACCTTTGGGGAAGGACCGTACATCAGTATATGAGTAATCACTGAATGGTGTTGAACTTGAGATGAAGTAGCAAAAGAAGAGGATAGAAGAGTGTCCACCTGCGTTGTAGAGATCAGTGGAGAGTTAACTTCTCTTTTCAACAAGACTTGCAGGATTTCCGTGATTTGGCTCATCTGGCCCTTCAGCTGGTTGACCTCGTCTCTTAACAACTCTTGGTCTCGTTGAAGTTCTTCCATAGTTTTCGGAGACATGCTTCAAATCCAAAGTGTTGAGGAATCAATTTGACGATTAACATATAACTGGAAGAAAGAAACAACCGAGAATGAGATGCTGGACAATCTGGATGTATGCATGATGCAAATGATGCAAATGATATGCAATATCATGTAATGCGAAGCACTGCAACAGAATCACATGTTCAAAGGTTCGACATTGTCGAGGTTGGTTGAATGCATGTTTTCCTGTCCCCTCCCTATCTCACACGTGGGTTCTATTCTTGTACAGAATAGGGAATCCTAATGGCAACCAGAGTCTGGAGCCCTCTATTTAAATGCCTCATCTTTGCACAAAGGGTGCAAGACAAAGGCATCGTCAAGAGAACCTCGTATGTGTATGGTGTCTCATGCCTCCTCACATGTGTCAAAGGAACACATTATTTTACATGAGTAACAACTCTAAACCTATGTGTACACTGGCCTGGGTAATGGGTCTTTTACCTTAAAGTAACACCCACCCAACCTGAAAAACCAGAAAATCCACCACAACACATATATAAAGAATAGGGAAAGCAATAAAATATAAGGCATAATAACAAGTAAAGCGTATAGATAAACACTCAGAGAAAAGAAACAAACAAAGCTAGAATTGATCCACTTAGGAAAGAGTCCCCAGTGAAGTCGCCAAAGCTGTCACACTGTAGCGAAAATGTAGCGGTAAAAATTGAGTTTAAACCATTAATTGACTTAACTCATATCAGTGAAATTTGCTACTACATTTTATTGTTTTCAAAGGGAAATGAGAAAAAAGCAAACAACATCGAAAATGAAATAAAAGATCAGAGGTCAAGGTATGGGGGTCAGTTATGCAAAGGGAATGTGTTAGCATCCTAAGCATCTATGATACTCCACAGAATCCACTTGGTTTATTTTAATCAGGGAGTGTGTTATCTAAAGGCTTAAACTTGCTAAAGGGAATGAATGAAATAGTATTTACAAACGAAGAATTTTTTTTTATTATTGCACCCGCCGCGGTTGCGAATCTTTGTGCCTACGTACCCCTTCGCGCAATAAGGGATCATGGCACTCGTAGTTCTTCTCAAAAAGAATAAAACTGGATGTGTTGATTGATTTTAAAAAGAAAAGACAAGTAGTTATTTTTAAGGAGAAGACTCGTCTAAACGGCCACAAGGTTTAAGAAAGAAAGACTACACACCAACATGAGGGAGAGTTTGAGAACGCCTCTAGTACTCAAGTGGAGAAGTCGACGACCATGGGAATAGAGGAATAACATCTTAATTAAAAATGAATCATGTCTAATCTTGAAAAGGTTTTAAAGGATAAAAGGTGCTCGAGTGCATAAAAATATTTGAATGAGGTTAAATGTTTTTTAGTCTTTTTGAAAAGTGTTTGAATATGCTTATCTGGTTTAGTATTTATTAAGAAAATAAATTTGAAAAAGACACTTGACAAAGTCAAGATTTATTACTAAAGCGATTTTGAATTTGAAAACAAAGAAGGTTTTGAAAAAGATGAGAAGATTTTGAAAATTGAAGAATGGAAGGAGATGAAAAGACTATCATATGTACAAGAAGGTAAAAGGTAGCGTAAAAAAGGTTCGACCAAACAGAAGCTCATACTTGATATAAAGAAATCAATATAGTGTTCTCATCCTTTGTATTTAAAGCCACAATCAGATATATAATCCATGAGTATACCAAACTTCAGGTGAAAATAAATCACAAGCAGACAACATCAAAGAAACCCAAGGCGTCAGAAATACTCAAAGCAACGGATAAAGCGCATTAGGTGAAAATAAATCAAAAACCGGAAAATTACACCAGGTAAGCTCAAAGTATCTGATAAAGCATAAAGTATCATCAAGATATTGGATAAAAGTGACTGTATCAGACAGACGAAACTAGTATAGTGGAGAAGTAATCCGAACATCTCATGTGAAATAAAAAAATCAAGTCCAAGCGGACTAGAAACCTGTATTAAAGCTAAAATGAAACAAATGAAATATTGAAATGAATGCTTAATTAATTAACTTAAAAGTTGATTAAATTAATTAATTAAGTTAAGAAAAGTTAATTAGCCGAAACTAATTAATTTTTAATAACAAAATTAAACAACTAAATCGACTTTTAGTTAATTAACTTAAAGTAACAAAGTAACATTAAAATGAAATGAAAGTTTAATCGATTAGTCAAGAGTTGATTAACTTAATTAATCGAGTTAAGAAAAATAGATTAGTAAACTAATTCAGTTTTAATAACAAAGTCAAGTAAATAAATTAACGCTTGATTAATCAAACAAAAGCGAATAAAAAGTGGGAAGAGCAAGTATTGTCTTGATCCGTTTTGAGAAGCTTGCACAAACCAATAAATTAGTTAATGATCACGAGTAAATTGAAAACCAAATGAAACTCAAATCGAAATGCATAAACAAATAAATACTTTTTAAATAAGAACCAAGAAAACAAATTTATTTAAATAATTTCATGTTCATGACTACTATGTTTTTTTTAGCTAAATAATTTTATGTTGTATTGATTTAGAATGATAAATTCTATTAGGAGCTAATAATCTAAAGTTAAAAAGTTATACAATAGGCTGGATTTATAAACCCAATCCATCATTAAAACCTAAATATACCTATCAAAGCATAATAGGATAGAAACAGAAACAACAACAACTCCCCGTCTTTCACGTCTCTTAATAAAACAAAATTCATCCATCCATCCACTAAAAAATCCATCCAATCCATCCACTAAATAAAAAGTAAGTTAATGGATTGGATTAAATCCATCCATTTATATACATCGATGAATCTAATTCATCCACCACATTTTGATGATTTAATGGATTATTTTTATATTATTATTTAAATCCAATAAATCTATTTTTTTTAAATTAATAAAAACTTAATTTCTTTTTTGAAAATAAAGAAAACTGTATTATTCAGAATTTTAAAAAATCGAGTTTCTTTTAGAAAATAAAAAAATCAAGTTTTTTTTGGAAGATTGAGTTTTTTCACAAAAGTTGATAAATTGAGTTTTTTTTTTCTAAAAGTCGAGTTTTTTCGGAAAATCAGAAAAATCGAGTTTTTTCGGGAAGTCGATTTTTTCTGGAAAATCGAAAAAATTGAGTTTGTTCGAAAAAACAAGTTTTCAAAAAATCGAGTTTTTTTTGGAAAATCGAGTTATTTTCGTAAAATCGAAAAAAAAATCAACTTTTTCAAAAATCGAGTTTTTTTGTAAAATCGAAAAAATCAAGTTTTTAAAAAAAAAAACGAGTTTTTTTGGAAAATAAAAAAATCAACTTTTTGGGAAAAATCGAAAAAACGACTTTTTTGGGAAAAATCCAATAATCGAGCTTTTTTGGAAAATCGAGTTTTTTTTTTGGAAAATCGAGTTATTTAGGAAAATCGAAAAATTGAGGTTTTTTTCGGAAAATCGATGAATAGAGGTTTTTTTTAGAAATTCGAAAAATTGAATTTTCTCTGAAAATAGAAAAATCGAGTTTTTTTCTTCAAAAAATCGAAAAAAATGAGTTTTATCGAAAAATTGAAAATCGGGTTTTTTCTAAAAAACGAGTTTTTTGAAACATAAAAAAAATCAAGTTTTTCCTAAAAATCGAGTTTTTTTTACAGAAAATCGAAATATCGAGTTTTTCTGGAAAATCGAAAAGTGAAGTTTTTTCGGAAAATTGAAAAGTCAAGTTTTTTCGGAAAATCGAAAAATCGCGTTTTTTTTCTTCAGAAAATTGAGTTTTATATTTGAAAAAAACAAAAAATTGAGTTTTTTTGGAAAATCGTATTTTTTTCCAGATAATAAAAAAAAACGAGTTTTTTCGGAAAATTAAAAAATTGAGCTTTTTTAGAAAATCGAAAAATTGAGTTTTTTGGGAAAATCGAAAAAATTCGGAAATACGTAAAGAAACAAGTTTTTTTGAAAAATCGAGTTTTAAAAAAAAAAATCAAATATTGAGTTTTTTCGGAAATACAAAAAAAAAAACAAGTTTATTCGAAAATACAAAGTATATTTATAAAAAAGGATATATTTAAATTAATTTTTTTTTATGGATGGATATCCATCCATTAAAATGTTGTTAATTGATGGATTGGATGAATTTTATTCTTAATGGATGGATTGGATTTGATATTTTTAAGGAAGTTTTAGTGAATTGTTAATGGATTAATGGATTGTTTTGATCCATCAATTATTAATCCAATCCATATTCATTCAATCTATCCATTTTGCCACCCCTATCTCTTATTGTCATGTCTACCCTCTTATTCTTCTTCCTTTTCTTTTCATGATATTTCAAAGGAGCCAACATATCTATATATATTCTTGCCAACTTTCCAATTGATTTTCCATGCCAATGGTTTACTTAAGCTTTGAAGTTTAACACCACAACTATATACAATCCTTCTTTCACCCCATATTCACAAATAATGAAAATAGGGTGTGAACAAACAATAATCTATACTTTTTTTTTCCAGGAAAAACCCAACAAAGAGTCAAAATGCGGTTAATGACTAGAACGGTCAGTTATTCCAGGTTTTTCAGTTTTTGACTAATTTTCTGGTTTTTATCCAATTTTGTGTACCAACATTTTTGAGGATTAAATAGACCAAACTATGGTCCAATTTCTGTTCAATCAATTTAACTAGTAAGTCTGGTTTTTATTATATTGGTAAAAATTATAAGAGGAACCAAAAATAAACATGGTATAAAAATAATATGAATGTTTGATACTTGCAATGTGTTTGGTGTGATGGGGTGAGTAGAAAAAGGAAAAGACGTGAATATTGTTGTAAAAAGCGATGTCGAATAACAAAGTATAAACATATTTCTTGATTGACAAGAAACCTATAAGAGTAAAAAAAGAGGGAAGCAAGGAGAACATTATGAAATTTGTTATAAACCACTATTCTTTACTTTCTCTTTGAAACAGAGATTAAAAGTGTTATAGAATAACAAATAACCTATCTCACTCTAATTAGGATTCCACGACACACAAGCATGCCCCTCGCCATAATCTGTAATTTCGATTGCGTGGTTCTCTCCACGTCAGCAATGAAGCTCCTATATTCTCTCAACTTCTCCGACCATGATCTCTATTATCTCCACTTTCTCAAATTTCCCACTATCTCCATTTTCTCTAATTTCCCATTATCTCCACTACTTCTTGTTGGTGCACAAAGAAGAGATGAAAGGAAAAAAGAATATATTAAATGACGACTCACAAAAATAAGGAATAATGATTTACAATGAATTACATTGAGTTACCTCACTAGGCTATTTATACACAAAAATAAAATCCTAGATATCCTCTAACAAAGATATAAAAAGATATAATAATATTTTCTAAAAAGATATTCCTAAAATATAGATTAATATACAAAAGATATTCCTAAAATATAGATTAAATCTAGCACCATCCCTTAATTTATATTTTATCCAAAACTGACAACACCAATTCCATCCCTCAAACGAAGAAATTGATCAGTCTTGATAGCCTTTGTTAGAACATATTCCAGCTGCTTCTGGGTGCTACAGTGCACAACTTCTAATATTCCGGTCTGAACTTGATTCTTCAGAAAATGATATTTGGTCTCAATATGCTTGCTTCTCCATGCAACACTTGATTCTTGGCAAGATTGATTGCAGACTTGTTATCAATCATCAACTTCAGAGGTTTGGCTACTTCAATCTTCAGATCTTGCAACATGTTCAGAATCCACATAGCCTGGCATGCAGTCAGAGCTCCTGCAATATATTCAGCTTCACAGGTTGATAACGCAACAACAAGTTTCTTCTCGGAACACAAAGAAATAGGACCTCCCAGAAATTTGAATAAGTACCAGAAATACTTCTTCTGTCCACTCTATCTTTGCACCAATCAGAGTCTGAATAACTCAGAAGTTCCGATTCAATCTTTCTCCCAGACGGAAATAACACTCCATACTTCAGAGTTCCCTTCGCATACCCCAGAATCTTGACAGGAGCTTGGTAATGAGACCACTTTGGGTTTACTCATAAATCTGCTAACCATTCCAACTGCATAGAAAATATCAGGTCTGATATTACACAAATACCTCAGATAACCAACCATCTATTTGAAGGTTGTAGCATCCACATCCTCTCTATCAGAATTAGAGTCCAACTTCTGATTCGTATCAGCAGGTGTGATAGCAACTTTGCAATTCTCTAGCTCAAATCTCTTCAGAAGCTCTAGTTCATACTTCATCTGATGCAAAATGATTTCTTTCTCAGAGTACATAAATTCCATCCCTAGAAAGAAACTCATTTTCCCAAGACCTGTCATCTCGAACGCATTCATCAGACTTTCTTGAACTCAACTATCTCTTGTTCAGAACTTCCTGTGAGTAATATGTCATCAACATACAAACAGCCAAAATCATATTACCTTCTGAAGTATGCTGAACATAAATACCATACTCCATCTCACACTTCTGAAACCCTTGTTCCTTGAAAAACTAATCAATCTTCAAATCTCAAGCTCTGGGCGCTTGCTTCAATCCATACAAGGCTTTGTGTAATTTGAACATCATCCCTTCCTGATTCGTTTTTTCAAATCCAGGAGGTTGTGATACATATACCTCTTCTTGTAATGGAGCATTCAGAAATGCAGATTTTACATCTAAATACATCAGAGGCCAATAATTCCTGTTAGCAGCTATTGCAATCACTAGTCTAATTGTTTCATGTCTCGCTACAGGTGAAAACACTTCAAATTAATCCATCCCAGGGCTTCTGTAGAAATCCTCTTGCTACTAATATTGCTTTATGTTTGCCAATTGATCCATATGGCTTTAGCTTTTGATTGAAAACCTATCTGACGTTGATGGCTTTCTTTCCTTTTGGAAGTTCTGTCAGCTTCCAAGTCTTGTTTCTCTCTGTAGCATCAAGTTCTTCTTTCATGGCCTGTAGCTAAAATTGTTGCTTAAGAGCCTCTTCTGTACTCACGGGTTCAGAGTCTACTAACATTGCACACTGAATAACTTCTCCTTCAGAGTCTACTTCAGTGTCTTGCAACATGTCAAACTCTGCAAATCTTCTTGGGATGCTTTTGACTCTTTGTTACCTTTGAACTAGACCTTCAGAACTTTGGACATCAGAACTTTCCCCTTTAGAAGCACTTACTTCAGAAATTGGACTTTCTCCAAAACCTTGACTGTCTTCAGAGTCTGGATCACCATCGGAGTCAGAGTCAGAATCATCTTCTCCTTATGTATCTTCTTCAGACTCAGAGTCTTTACCAGCTTTAGAAGCATGTGTTTTTGAATTTTCTTCAGGAGTTCTCTCATCAGAGTCAGGACGAGACCTTTCCCAATTCCAAACTTCTGATTCCTTTACAATGAAGTCTTTGCTAAACTCAACTGTGTTAGTTTCTGGACAATAATGTTTGTACGAACCTGTACTGTGGTACCCCACAAGCAACATCACTTTACTTCTATCATCCAACTTCTGTCTTCTGGCTTCTGGGACATGTTTGTAACATACAGAACCAAACACCTTCAGATGACCAACACTTTGCTTATCTCCAGTCCACTTCTGAATAGGAATTATTTCCTTTAATTTCTTCGTTGGACATCTGTTGAGCACATAACATGCAGTTGCAACAGCTTCTCCCCACAGAGTTTGAGGAAACTTCTTCTCTTTCAGCATGCTTCTCACCATATCAAGCAAAATACGGTTTCTTCTTTCAGCAAGACCATTGTATTGAGGAGTATAGGGAGCATTAACCTCATGCTTAATTCCATTCTCCTCACAGAATCTTCTGAATTATGTGGAGTTATACTCACCACCATCATCAGTTCTAAGAATCTTCAGAGTCTGGCCACTCTGATTCTCAGCTTTCAGTTTGAACTTCTTGAATTCAGAAAACACCTCATGTTTGAACTTTATGAGAGATACCCATGTCATTCTGGTGAACTCATCAACAAATGACACAAAATATTTATTCCCTCCAGTTGATGCTACTGGAAAAGGATCACACATATCAGAATGCGCTACTCATAAGGCATGTTTTGCTCTTGGAGCTACTTCTGATGCAAATGGTAATCTTGGTTGCTTCCCTTCCATGCACACCTTGCAGGACTTTCCAGGCTTCTTGATTATAGGAATTCCATGTACCATATTCTTTGATTTCAGATACCCTAAGCTTCTGAAATTCAGATGACCAAATCTTCTGTGCCACAACGTCACTCTCCTTGACAACACTTGTTACACTAAGACATTCAGAGTCTACAGTTTTAACATCCACCTTGAATGTTCTGTTCATTCCCTGTTTTGACTCCATAATCATCTTCTGATTACAGTCATACAACTTCAGAAGATTGTCCTTCATGGTAACTGAAAAACCTTTTCTCAATCAGTTGTCCCACACTCATCAGATTGCTTTTTTATGCCAGGTACATACCATACATTCTGGATCACTACTGCTTTCCCATTGTTTAAAATGATTCTGACATTTCCCACACCTTCTTCATTGAGGTATTTATCATCAGCACGATCTGATCTTTGTACTCTTCCCAGAGTCAAAATCAACCAACCATTTCTTGTTTCCAGTAAGATGGGTTGAGCATCCTGTGTCCATATACCACCATTCTGATGAATTCAGTATCATCAGGTTCAAAATCCAACAATAACACATGTTCATCATCTGACTCTCCTCTAACTACATTTGCTTCTTCTGACTTCCCTTTCTTTGTTTAACCAGCAATCTTTGGCATAGTGACCAAAGTTCTTGCAACAATAACACTGAACATTCTTCTTGTCAGACTTCTCCTTTCCCTTCTGGACATTCTTCTACCTATCAAAGTTTTAAGCTTATGACCTTCGACCACCCTTAGTTTTCTTCCTGGCTTCTGACCAAGTCTGCTTCTGATACTTCTTACCAGATGTTACTTTCAGAGCCTGTTGCTCTACTTCCCTCTCAGAAGTTCTCGCAGTCATACGCAACTCATGCGCCTCTAGACTATTTTGCAGCTCTTCAACTCTCATGGTGCTCAGATCTTTGGAATGTCCAATTGCTACCACAATGTAATCAAACTAAGAAGTTAAAGATCTCAAGATTTTCTCAATAATTATTTGTTCAGAAAGAGTTTCTCCACAAGATTTCATCTCATTAGTGATCAGAATCACTCTAGAGATGTACTCAGAAACCTTCTCGTTGTCCTTCATGTTGAGATTCTTATATTGCTTTCTGAGAGACTGAAGCTTTACCTTCTTCACTGATGCGTCACCACCGTAACATCTGACCAGTGTGTCCCATGCAACCTTTATTGTTTCAGAATCAACAATCTTCTCAAACACATTTGCATCCACACAATGATGGATGTAGAACAACGTCTTCTGATCTTTCTTCCTTAGCGCCCTATGTGTTATCTTCTGTGTCTCTGTTGTGTCTGCTTCTAACAGATCATAGCCATCGGTGCCAAGATCTAACACATCTTGAGAACCAAACAACATGCGCATCTGGATCTTCCAATGATTCTAATTTTTGCCATCAAATACTAGAAGCTTGGAATGGACATTGCCGCTGTTCTCGTTCATCTTCTACCTTATGCAATTTACGTAGTAACTCAATAAAGCAGTGTTTCCCAAATCCCTAGAATCAGAAACAACGATTATCACACAACACCTCACTATTCTCTTGTGTTTCCCTTTTTCCCATAGATTTCGAACCGGGGCTCTGATACCAATTGTCGGTGCACAAAGAAGAGATGAAAGGAAAAAAGAATATATTAAATGACGGGTACAAAAATAAGGAATAATGATTTACAATAAATTACATTGAGTTACCTCACTAGGCTATTTATACACAAAAATAAAATTCTAGATATCCTCTAACAAAGATATAAAAAGATATAATAATATCTTCTAAAAAGATATTCCTAAAATATAGATTAATATTCAAAAGATATTCCTAAAATATAGATTAAATCTAACACTTCTCACATGAATCTTAAAGTAACTTCCATTAGTTTTCATTATATAAAGGTCCTAGCATCCATTTTTGAAGGAATCCAAGTTTGTGCACGGAAGCACTGTTCGTAGTTTTAGGTAGAAATTACTTTTGTAAAAATGGTACTTTCTCACATCGGGGAACTACCACACCTCTAGTACTAAGACTCTTTTATGTAACTTTTGTGTAACTTACTTGGACCAACAATCTTGCCGTCATTATTGAAGCTATTTCCAGTTTGCATTTATTTTCAAGTCTTCATAAATGTTCTTTATCATATTACTTATT